>VZRO01005213.1:315847-365508 GCA_013397915.1 Daphoenositta chrysoptera | reverse complement strand
TTTTTTGTGGTAACAGAAATGGTCAGGGTCTAAATCTTATTTGTTGCATTCCTGTGGATTAGAATGCACAGTTTTCCTTACTGGAGAAGGGGGAAGGAAATGGTTTGAGCTGTGTTATGGAAAAGTTGTGTAAAGAGAGGCTTAGGTTTTGTGGTGTTTCCTTTGAGTTTCTCCAAAAGAAGAGAAATGTATGATAAGGCAGGATTGGGAAAGAAAACTTAAATATTTTATTTGACTACCATTTGTGGGATTAAAAATTGGTTATGACTAGTGCTTTCTTGAATACCTTGTATATCTGTGATCTCTAACATTTAACGCAAATGAATGCAGCTCCACATAACCAACTTATTTCATTAGATAGAGTCCTGGAGTCATGCACAGGAGCTATATATCTTTTTAGACTCTTCTTACCTCCTCTCAGAGGATGAGAAGTCCCAAGGAGCATCCCACTGAATCCTGAGTCCTGCAGGCAAGCCTAGATCCCTGCTTAGCTCTGCTGGAGCAGGGCACTCCACCAGCTGTCACATTCCACTCTGTAAACCAGTGCTTCATTCAACCTTATCACAGTGGCTGGATCAGGAAGAGTGCTGCTGATGGAAATCTGCTGTGGTCCAACAAGTAGTTAATGGTTAAACACTCCAAGGCCTAAGAAGGCTGGGTCATACTGGTTCTGATTTTTAATGTGGGGTTAGTCTGTAGAGAAACCTACAGCTGAGTGTTTCTGGCAGGCAGCTTAAGGGGTGGGAAAGAAAGGCTTTTGTAAATTCACTGCTGTACAAATGTGTGCTTAATGTGTGCATGCAACCTAATATTTGTTAAACAAGTAGGTTTTCCTAGCAGGAGAGATGAGCAGATGTTCTGCATATGGCTGGGGCATGGTGCTGCTTCCCAGCAGAGCCCGACCCCGTCCTCTCCTGCCAGGTGTCACCAGCCCCACCAGAGCGTGGTGCAGCAGTGTCCTGCTGCCTCCTGCAGCCTGCCTGGCCCCTGCCTCGGCTTTGGGGCAAAGTAGTTATTGTTGCTTTTATTATTACTGGTAATCTTCCAGCTCAGGATTTGTGAGAAAACTAACATCAGTACTTAATATATAGGGATTTTCCTTTAGAGGATGGACAAAAACTTTCCAGTTATAAGGATTGTTTAGTAGGAAGTGCTTATCAAAATAAAAGAAAACATCCTGGCTAAATTTTGTATTCTGTATGTCAGAGGTTAAGGGGAATGCCAAAGAAAGTATTATATATCTCATTTTTATTAAATTAAACATATGTAGGAACCACAGTGACTTCAAATTCAGCATCAGTCTGGTAGTTAAGAAATCAAGTAAAGTAACTTTAAAAAGTGGACTTCAATGATGTGAGAATGTGTGTTGAGAGAAAAATAAGAGCTGTTAGAAATGGCGTCAAGGCTGTTTAATTGTGCTACTAGAAGAAACTAGGAATAAATGTGTATCACTGTCAGGGAAGATTTAAAAAATACTAATAGTAACATGACAAAGATGGTGTGTGTAAACAGCAAATTACAGCAGTCTGTAAGAAATAAGAAGGTGT
The DNA here is from genome assembly GCA_013397915.1 of Daphoenositta chrysoptera. Lineage (NCBI taxonomy): Eukaryota > Metazoa > Chordata > Aves > Passeriformes > Daphoenositta > Daphoenositta chrysoptera. Next base: position 363,961 of record VZRO01005213.1, on the reverse strand, counting down.
TTCTTTTCAAAAATTGGGAGTCATATCCAATAGAATAAAATGGAAAAGACCATAAGTTCTGATAAATATTTAGTCTTTTTGGTTTGATTACTAAAGTCATAAAAAATGGACTGTGGAGGGAGCCACAGCAAAATCCTACCAGATTATTAGAAACAGAAACCAGAGAAATATTATGATACTGTTTGAGTTGTAAAAGAAGTAGGAAAAGATGACAAGACCATAAGAAACAGTGCTGTGTAAGCTTGTACTAACTGTTTCTAGAGAACAGCTTTTGGGTTTGTTTTTTTTTTGTTTGTTTTTGTTTTTTTTTGTTTTTTTTTTTTTTTTTTTTTTTTCCGTTTGTGGAGGAAATCTAAGGAATTATCCCAAAGTGAACTACTACAAGAATGAATTTCAAAAAAAAAAAGTAAAAAAATCTTGTAGATCATGAGCACTCAACAGTGTTCATGGAGAATTCTAAAGCAACTGGGAAAAGGAAATGCTAAAGTAGACATTGTGGCATGTAATTTTTAGCTGAATTAGTACTAGAGGAATAAGAAGAGGCAAATTAATAACTAAGTGGATTCATACATGTCAAGGGAGACTAATACTGATTTTGGGTTTTTCTGGGCTAGAGATAACACCCTTCAGAAAGCCAGCAGTCTTTGGCTTTATGAGCCAACCTGAACTGGAGGTGCATCCATTTGATAGGGGATGTTTTGACACAGGTGTGTTAATTCAGATAAGGAGTGGACTTCTGAAACAAATATCCAGATTATCCCCAGTCACCTTGCTGTAGTTCACATGGCAGACAGATCTTGCATTACACAAAATGAGTATCCTTCAAATAAAATTAACCAGATGTGCTCCAGGAGTGCACTGCTAATCAATCCACGAGACTGGACTACTGATACTCATTTACAATACTTGTGTGCATGCCAGGTCCTTGGCACTGCATATTTTGCTCTAAAAATTAATTGTTGGTAGTCTACTGCACTGCTTGTCCGTGTGTGTATCACTGCAGTGGATATGGACTTCCAGCTACCTTTTGGCAGGGCTGCTGCCAAAGATTTGTGACAGCTAAGGCAGCTACAGGTCTTCCGTGGGCTAACAGCTGATTAAATGATGGCAGCGAAGGCCAGAAACAAGATATGGAAAAAGGGGACTAGAGTTTCAGTCTGCCAGTTATGACCAGCACAGAGCTGCTTACAAGGTGGCAGTGAATACCCATTTTTTCCACAGGAAAACTGGTATGCGCCATTTATTAAAACAATACAAACAGAAAGCCACAACCAATACCTCAAAAAAAACCCCAAAAAAACCTCAAACAAAAAACCCCAACAAAGCTGGCATTAAATTTAAAGAAAAAAGAAGTACTTTTTCTCACACTGCAGAACTAAAATTGTGGGAGTTAGTGTGGATTTCATTTTGCTGAATGTATAAATAGGTTCAAAAAGCAAAGAGAAAAGTTTATGCAAGGACAAGCTGTTGAGAAATACTTCATACAATGAGGCAAATCTTCCTTCAGGATGTGCCCAGACTGTGGAATGGCAGAATTCCTCATGGAGACCTCTCTTGACATTGTTTCTATTCTTGTCTCTTTTCCCCTTTACCTTTATTCTGACAAAGTTTGAGAACTGAATAAAAATGCAACTTTTTATTTCCTCTCAAAATCTGGCATGTAATTAAGTAAATAAGAAAAAATAATAATACATGAGATCAAATTTCTTCAGCTTGTTATTGAAGCTACATATACTTCAACTCTGCATCCCCTTGGGACACCCAGATTATCCATACCTCTTTTTATGTAGCAGTCTTGGGTTGAGCTCTCTAGAAAGTGCTGAGGATGAAATTGGCACACATACCTTATTCTCTAAAAATGTTGCATTGTCTTGCAATGCCAAAGGGAGCTTGCTTTAATTCTGGAGATACTGCTGGTGCTGTGAAGGCTTGCACGAGGCCTCTCAGCCTTGTGCAACACCTGTGACCTCACTTGCGGAGTCCTGCTGCAGTTTCCAGCTTTGGGAAGTGGCTTGCATGTACAGTTTCTGTGTCAGCCTCAGGAACAATGTTGATGTGTGTATTTGGGACAAAGCTCAGTGGTAGTAGGGAGGTGGCACAGAGCAGCTGGAGGGGTGCTGTGCCGAGGACTAAGACAAGTGAGAACACCCAAAGGGCACTTGGGCAGACTGTGAGAAGCACCAGGGAAGTTACAGGTGTGGTTACGGATGTTGTAGCAGACTGTAGAACAGCAAGAGAACTTCTTTTAAGTGATGACACTGGAGAAAACACATAGAGCTTCTTAGAGAGATGAAATTGTAAGACCAGGTGGATGGGTGTCCCGGAAAGCAGAGACTGCCTGGGAAGCAATGGAGAGCTCCTCAAGAGATATGGTGCTCTCCTGAGTTTCAAAGGTCATTTGAACTTTGCAGGACAACTCGTGCAGGCTCTTGGAAGAAACACGAGTAGCAAAGCAGGAATCTGTACCACTGGCTTGTCTAATCACATCTTATCTCTTGCCTTCTCACTTGTTATTTTTCACTCTTTCTGTAACCATTCACCATTGTTCCCCTCTATCTTATTTTTTTGAGCAAATAGGGAATTCCTCTGTAACGGGAACTGTTGGAACTTTTAATACATGAGTGTGAAGAGATTGTTGCAGTGCTGCTAAGCCCAAAGCCTCGCATAACAAGTTTTTTGGGTTGCAGCAGTTGTTTATAGTGATGGAACAAACATGCAGGAGTAGCAGTGGGGTTGGGGAGCTCTGGGCCTTGCTTGAAGTGTCAAAGGACAGGTGTGGTAATGTCACTGAGTCATGTTGGCCACAGGGGCGGAGGACAATGGAAGGGCTCTTTATCTGCTTCATTTCCAATGGTTTGAACCTTGGTGCTTTCACATAATAAAATCATTAAGGTTGGAAAAGACCTTCAAGATTGTTGAATCTAACCTTTGACCAAACACCACCTTGTCAACTAGACTACAGCACCAAGTGCTATGTCCAGTCATTTCCTGAACATCTCCGGGGGGAGTGACTCCACCTCCTCCCTGGGCAGACCATTCCAATGCTGAACCACCCTTTCCATGAAGGAATTCTTTCTGATGTCCAACCTGAATATCCTCAATGCAGCTTGAGGATTTCCCTCTTGTCCTGTTGCTGGTTCACTGGCAGAAGAGACCAACCCTCTCCTGGCTACACCCTCCTTTCAGGGACTTGTAGAGGTCTCCCCTGAGCCTCCCTTTCTCCAGGCTGAACATCCCCAGCTCCCTTAGCTGCTCTTCACAAGATTTGTGCTCAAGACACCTTCATTGCCCTTCTCTGGACACGGTCCAGCACCTCAAAGTCCTTCCTGTATTGAGGGGACCCAGAACCAGACACAGCACTCGAGGTGTGGCCTCACCAGTGCTGAGTGCAGGGCGGGGGACAATCCCTGCCCTGCTCCTGCTGGCCACACTATTGCTGACACAGGCCAGGATGCCTTTGGCTTTTTTGGCCACCTGGGCACAGCTGGCTCGTGTCCAGCTGCTGTTGACCAGCACCCAGAGGTCCTTTTCCCCTGGGCCACTTTCCAGCCGCTCTTTCCCAAGCCTGTAGCACTGCCTGAGGTTGTCGTGACCCAAGTGCAGGACTTGGCACTTGGCCTTGTTGAATCTCATTCCACTGGCCTCAGCCCATCGATCCAGCCTGTCCAGATCCCTCTGGAGAACCTTCCTACTCTCCAGCAGATCAACACTCTTGCCTGAGTGTCGCCCATGAACTGACTGAGGGTGCACTTGATCCCCTTCTCCAGATTATCAGTTAGGATATTAGACAGGCCTGGCCCCAGTACTGAGCCCAGAGGAACACCAGCCATGACGGGCCTACAGCTGGATGTAACTCCATTCATCCCCACTCTCTGGGCCCGGCCATCCAGACAGTTCCTAACCCAGTGAAAAGAGAACCTGTCCAAGCCACAGGTGGGAATTCCTCCTGGAGAATGCTGGGAGACAGTGCCAAAGGCTTTACTGAAAGCCAGGTAGGCTATATCCACAGCCTTTCTCTCACCCAGTTGTTGGGTCACCTGGTTATAAAAGGAGATCAGGTTGGTCAAGTAGGACCCGCCTTTCCTAAACCCTGTCTGGCTGGGCCTGATCCCCTGGTTGTCTTGTACCTGCCATGTTTTTTCACTAAAGTTCACCTGCCCCATGACCTGCCTTTGCACCAAGGTCAGGCTGACAAGCCTGTAGTTCCCTGGGTCCTCCTTCAAAACCTTCTGCTAGATGAGCACCACATTTGCTGATATCCAGGCATCTGGGACCTCCCTGGTTAATCAGGACCGAGGATAAATGTTGGAGAGTGGCTGGGCGAGTCCTTCCACCAGCCAGAACCCTTGGGTGAATCCCCTGCAGCCCTGTAGACTTGTGTCTAAGTGGCTCAGCAGGTCATTAACTACTTCCTCCTGGACTTCAGGCTTTTTTCCTCTTCCCTGTCTCTGTCTAGCAGCTCAGGGGCCTGGTTGCCCTGAGGATAACAGGTCTTTCTGTTAAAGGCTGAGGCAAAGAAGGCATTAAGTACCTCAGGTTTTTCATTATCCTTGGTGACAATGTTCCCCATGTGTAAAATAAAGGATGGATATTTTCCTTGACCCTCCTTTTGTTGTTAACGTTTTTCTAAAACCCCTTTTTATTATCTTTCACAGCAGTGGCCAGATGGAGTTCTAGCTGAGCTTCCTCCTTTCTCTCTACATGACCTAACAACATCCTTGTATTCTTCCTGAGTTGCCTGCCCCTTCTTCCAAAGGTCAATAACTCTCTTTTTTTCCCTGAGTTCCTCTGAGATCTCCCTATTTAGACAGGGTGCTTTCAGGGGTGCCACACTGGTCAGTTCTGGTATAAAAGGAAAATAAATTGCTGCTTGTGGTGATGAGTTTGAAAATTAGACTTGACAATACTGTAGACAATATTGTCTTTTTAATCAAGGATTGCTTGGCAGCCTTTCTGAGAGCTGGTTAAGCAATCACTCTTACTACAAAGGAGAACCAGGTGCAATATGGTCTGTTGTGCCTGTGTGGGAGGCTTCAGCACCTTTCCACAGAATTGCTGTCATTAGCAATGTAAAAGTGTTGGTAGATATGTCACAAGTTCTTAGGCTCTTATGTTTTTTTTTAGTCAGGGTGCAATCTAGTCCTAACATTTTCACATTCCTCATGTATACCACGGGCTTAACATTGAGCTGTTTTCCTTATGCTATTTGGACATTTCCAAACTTGAGTCTGTACCAAGGTGAAATTCCCTGTTGAGGAACCTAGAAAAAAAAGACTTGGTAAAAAAGGAACAGTGAGGCCCAAATGCATTTCTTGAAGTCTTTTGCTTAGGTGTTAGCATAGGAGCCTATTCAAAATAAAGAGGGAGATTTTAACCACTACACCACAATGACTCAAACGTTTACTAAGATGTATCACAAAATGCTTTTATTCCCTTCTCTCACCTTATTATGACTGACTTCTGAGGGTGAAAAATGCAAATAACCTGAGGGAGTGGAGTAAGGGCAAAAATGATAGCTGGGCAGAAAGGATGACTGGAGAGCAGCCTTCACCCTCCTCACCTGATAAGTTTGTTGCTGGGCCTGGGACGAATGCTGTGGGGGAGGAAGAGAGAGAAAGAGGAAGCAGCAATTGCGAATGCTTTGCAACCTCAGCAGAAAGTACTGATGAGAAATGGCAAACATGCAGCCGAGGTCCTTGCTTTTCCTGGAGATGCATTGGCATTGCTGTGTGACCTCCTTTGTCCCCCAGAGGTGTGAGAGCTCAGCAGTCAGCTTCCCACAGCCCAGAGGGAATGCCTGCAGGGGAGGTGAGGGAGAGAGTTTGTTTGGGCAAATTCAGTTAACCCAAAGGAATTTAAATGATGTGCATATACCTAATGGTAGTATAATTTGAAAAGCCATTATTTGATAAATAGACATGCAAACAGCAAAAAACTCGAACAACCAAAACATAGTATGACAGGCTGTTCTTACCAATGTCTCAAAAACTGGCCTTTTGCAAGTTACGAATTTTTGAAGACTCTGAATTGCAGATGGCTGTATCATGGCAGTATTTGCATTTAAGTGTAATTCATGTGACCCTAAAGTATAATTGAATTCAATGCACTCCCAGTGACTTATATATAAAGTAATTAAATTTTACTGATAAATTGCTGATGAATCGTTGAATTTAATAACTTAAGTCATTGGCTGCATTGGCTTTTTATCTATTTATCTTCCAACTGGCATGAGATCTCCCTCTTTTGGGTTCTTTACAAGAAAGTAGATGGGCTAGCCTTAGTAATCTTAGAGCACCACCCTAGAATTATTTAAAAAAAATAAATTTAAGATATGTGAAAATAATATGGCGTGTTTTTAGAAGACTTTCAAGCACTTTTAGATATTTTCGTTTTCAAGAAATATAATAGTTGTTTTTCCTTTTTCCTTTTGCTAAATCACCTTGCAATTGCAATAGAAACAGTTGATCTAGAATGCAAAAAATGTGCATGTTGTTCATTATTTTTCCTTTTTAAGTTTTTTTCTTCTCAATTAAAGTGTTATGTCCAACAACTCTCCTCTTTTCCCGAATATTTTTTAAAATACCAAATAGTTGGATGAAGGCCTTACCCCTTTATTTGTGTGTGAAAAAATATACTTTAAAAACTTTGTTTGGATGACCTGGCAGAGCAGCTGAGGTATATGAATGAAGGAGAAAGATGTTTGCCATGGTGAGAAAAGATAATGTCTAAAGGAGCATATTTTTTGAAATTACATCATCTTAGTTCATGATCATATCCCTAACAGAGATATTTTACAGTTGAATTTTAACATAGATTTTTGCACACATGTCCAAGTCACAGATTGTCCTAAACTTGTATTTGTGTTCATACAAAGCATATCCTGCTTTGGAAAATGTATGTGTCTGTCTTCTGGGAAGAAATTGTAGTATTTTCTCTCCAGGTTTTTGGATGGTTTACTGGTCAGATGAAGGTTTGGAACTAACAAAGAATGACAGGCTCATTGCACCACCCAGGCAGGAGGCCTCAGTCCAACCTCCAGCTCCCAGCAGGATCAGCTATGAGCTCAGACCAACTCACTTAGGACTTTATTCCATCAGGGTTTTTCAAGGACAGAGGATGCACAACCTCTCTGAGTGACTGGTCCCACTGTCCTCATAAGGAAGGAGTTTTTCTTTATATTCTGTCTATAGCTCTCCAGTTTCAACTTCTGCTTCTTGTGTCTCAGCATTCTGCTGTGTACCACCAGTGAGAGCTCATCTCCACAGTCTTGCTGATCGTCTCATAGGAGGTGGAGGGCTGTTGCTAGAGGGCCCTTGAAGCTGTCCCTGCTCCAAGCTGGAAGTGTCATTGTCCCTCAACTTCTCACAGAACCAATCATTCAGCTCCAACCATCTTGGTCTCCCCTGCTGAGCTTGTTTCAGTTTGTCACCATCTTTCCTATATTGGGGTGTGTGTCCCAAATTGCGTACGGCGTTTAGATGTGGTTCAAACCAAGCAGAGGGGTATAATCCTGTCCCTCAATCTCCTGGCTGTGCTTCCATCTCTATAGCCTGCTAGCCATCTTGCAAGGGCACCACATTCCCAGTGCATCTGGAACACCCAGTTTTTGTCACTGGCTTAGTGATAAAAGTGTCCATGTCAACATTTACAATGGGAAGCTGTTGCAGGCTCTCTGGCAGGCCTTTTAAACATATACAGCCACAACAAGCAGCAGTAGTGCTAATGTGACTAGAAATGCTGAGGGCTTTTTATCAAAGATGAAAGGAAAGCAGTGGCATAAGGTTGTGCAAGAAATGACTTTGAAGCAAAGAGTGGGATTTAGGATTCTCTACAGATGCTAAAGTCCTTGATTAGTATAGTGCCACAATAAAACCAGTGTCTGATGATTAACTTTGGCAACTGTTTGTTTGCAAGATGTTTAAGCAATTTTCTGTCCACTTTAAAGGTGTTTTTCTTTTCTGATAATGCTGTCCTTACAAAGGCAGCTCATACGCTTCCTGACTGTAAAGCAGTTTATCTGGGGAACTCCAAACACTTTAGAGGAATTAGTTACTAAATTTTCATAAAATTCCTCCAGTGTAGGTAATTATTGCGAGCCACCTTCAAAAGTGTGGAGGTGAAGCTGTGGAAGAAGTGTGTTCAAAGTCAAGTGGTCAGCCAGTGCCAGAGTCAGGCCTGGAGCCTCTGAGTTATCATTCCCTGCTCAAAGGCTTCCAGTTTCATGTTGTCCATCAGCACTTTATTCTCAAAGTCTCACACTGGGATTTTGCCAATGGTAAAGGTAAATACACAGCTGATTTCCTCCCCTTTGGTTCTGCCAATAATGCTCCCACAAGGGTGGCTTGATCTGGGCGAGAGAGAAATGCAAAACTGGGGTGATGTGTATAAACCCCCACCGTTCTCTCAACACTGGAGCATTCAAAGACTGGTTAATGGTCTCCGTTTCAAATTCACTTCATTAACTGAAACAAATAAAAATAGAAAAAGAGCTCACAGGGGAAGCTGGAACATCTTCACTGCTTAAAAGGAAAACTTTATGGTTATGCAAGTCAGTAGCTTGCAATCATAGAGTGCCAACAACACCTGGTTTGGCTGTAACAGGTGGGTTTGGCAACTATGAGTCATATTGGTTGACAGGGACTCATCTCATCCCACTTGTGGTCTCTGCAGCCTGTGACAGGAGTCGTGCAGCCAATAGGTTTGATGGTAAGTGATAAGTTATCTGCTTTCAGTGGCTTTCCCATACCCTTTGGTACGTTCATTGGTTACTTGGTCGGCTGAGTAGGCAAAGGAAAGTTCGGGTGATACCTTGCTTTCCTGTCTGGTAAGAAACAAACACAGAGCATTTTGAATAAAAATTTCAGTGTCTAATAGGATTTTACTGCAAATAAACTGCAAACTGGGTGATTTTTTTTTTTCCTTTTTCTGTGACAACTGCTGCTCAGCTCAAGGAGAAAATAGAGATGCTACGTCTTGAGCTTTTAACCAGACAGATATGTTTTCTGCTGTGCAGTTCCCAACTCCAATGGATTTGATATCTGTTGTAGAAGCACAGTGGAAAAGTACTTTGACCTGCCTGCTCTCACCAAGTGTCACTCATCTCTGTGAGCTACCCTCATGTTAATACGTACCCTGGTACATGTGCTTCTGGTTATTCTGTTTCCAAAAATCCTTTTTTTCCTTACAGCCTGTATTTGCACAACTATATAAATATTTTTTTAAACTCTCTGCATCACTTGCCCTATTTCAATTTTTATTCCTGTGTTGGGCATCTACCTCAAAAGGTAGTGAAGGCCTTTGACTCTTTGCCACTGTGACCACGAGAAGCTAGTAAAACTAACAGAATAATGTTTTTATGTTGTGAAATTTGCCATGGATGTTTCAACCTAATATTCCTGGAAACTAATAAATTTACTGCTCTCTGAACATAGTGAATCACTATTTGCCCTGTTTCACAGAGTAATATTTTCAATTCTGTACCAAAGTTCCAAACACTGTGCTCAAATCTGCTTCCTTCTCTTCATTTTATCACCTTTCATTGTTTGTTCCTTCCCTTTTTGTTTTACATGACTGAGAAAGAGATGTGTTTCCCTATATAAATCATAATCTAAACTATTTATGTTGAATCCCTTATCAGTCAAGCCACACGACAAAGCATTGTTTGTATTAAAGTCCATGTTTGTATTAAAATCCATCTTCCTACAGGAGCTTTTTTCCCCCCGGCAATTCTTGACCATTCTTTTCACTCTTTTTTCTTTAGTCTTACAGATTCTTTCTATTGTTTGTTGGTGATGGCCATGCTAAGTAATATTCCACACAAAACTGCTATTGATCCAAACAAGAGTGTTCCCAAATCCATTCTATTATTCATCATTCCCTTCCTCATCTGTCAGAATATTTTGTTCTGTTTCTGACCCTTGAACATGTTGTACATCTCCTCTTTTCAAGTTTATTTGCAGCAACAGAGCCATTAAGTAAATCAGTTGAGTACTTTCCACTTCAAATGTTATTAATGGAAATTTAGCTACAAAGATGCATCTACTTACTTTTGTGTTATGTCTTGAAATGATACATTGGAGAGAAGATTTTACAGACATTGCCTTAGCTATGGGTTAGAAAAGTGGAAAAATACTCTTGGTAAAGAGGGGACAAAAAGAAGGGAAAGCAACATAAAATCAGTTTATTAGTATATTTTGAAGCATATCTGAGTGTTTCTCAACACTGGTGCAAAGTAACATATGAATGTAATGCAAACAGTGGTCAATGAAGTGTGATGCACTGTAACATGTGTAACACGGTCCACAGTTAAAAACTAAATTAAGAGTGGAAAAGTTAAAAACAAACAAGCAAAGAAAAAGTGTGCAGCCACAATGGAAGCTTTCCTTAGATTCAAGGGTGATGCCTGTCTTGGCTGGAAGTGGTTGAGGATGTGGCAGATCTCTCCTGCCTGCACTGGCACAAGCTCTAAAGTGGATGGACTATGAATGTGTTGTACTGGCATATCCTCCTTCCACAAAAGATTCGTCTTTGTAGCAAAATATCCTCTTCTGGATGTGCTGATGCATGTTGCTCTATGTGAAAAAAGCTTTCAAGTAACTCCCTGTAGACTGACATGAGTCATCTGTTTTTATGTTCCTACACTTCTGCCAAGACTATTAGAAAGCCCTATAATTATAACTGGCATTCGTGGCACCAGCAAGGCCCAAATTAATTTTTTTATGGATGTCCTACAGGTGGCACTGTAATTTCAGTGTTATGAATAATAAAGCATAGAGATCTCTGTATGTCTCCTTTACCTGACTCTGGACCCTGGAATTTTGCTGTGACAGGGACAGAGATCTGAGAAAACGCAGCAGAATCCCTAGGCAGCAGCAGCCCTCCATTCTGCTTTGAGGAAACTGGTCTGTAATATTCCAGTGAGTCAAAAAGGAAAAAAAGCACTTCGAAGTGTGTGGTGGCCTGTCTTATTTTTAGCAATGCCTATCACTTTGAAGAAGGATGAAATTTAACCGAGTGCATGCTCTGTCTTTATAGACCAATGCAATATGTGAAATAAGTAAAGAGCTGTGTAAACAGAGCAATGAAAAGGTATTTGGATATTTGTGCTAGATGTTTATTCGTTCTTGAAGTCCAGATACCTTTAGCTAGAACTGTTGGATACATAAGCCAGAAAACTACTCAAAATACGAGGTCCTGACTTTTCATTTCCTTTATTCCCCAAGCCTAGTGAAAATGTAACTTACAGAGGCTTCTGTCACATATTTTTAACAGGGTTATTAATTTTGGCATACCACTCCATTGCTTAGTTGAAAAGGAAATGTGGCAACTAAAGATGGTTGATTTGAAACTATTAGATCCATGTGCTTGTCTGCAGATCTTGCTGTCATCCCTGCTTGGATGGCGTTTCCTGGGACACACCTTGCAGATGACCCAGAAAAACCAAACCGACAGCACTTGGTGTCCTGTCTTTCCTTCTGTCCCAAGGGCTCCCTGGCCTTGGTGTGGCTGGGTTCAGGCAGCCCTGAGCTCTACCACACCTTGGGGTTCAGGAGTGAACTCTGGAGCCTCCAGGAGACTGGGACTGGGAGGTGCTCTGAGGAATGCAAGAGAGGCTGTGCTGAGGCTTGGATGGTGCCATTTGTCATGGGAACTTTGGTACACTTCTGTCTCCCACAAGCCTCTGCTCAGGAAAGTATGAGAGTACATTTTTTAAACCAATTTCCATTTGGGAAACAAACAAAAAAATATTAAAAATTAGCTATCTGGGAATATTTCTAATATTTTATTCCCATCCCCTACCCTGCTTCCCCATGTCTAGGTTTCAGCATTAACAGTTCTGGCAGGCAAGGCTTTTAGCACTTGCTTTGATGCCTGACTTGTGGTTTGTGTAGTCATGGCTTGTAAGAGAGACATCAATTTCCTCTTGGGCAATTTCAGCATTGCAACTGATTTCCGTAAGAGTTTCCTCTCTGCTTTGCAAGGTGTATGGAGCTGACAGGACAAGTGCGGCTATTCGTCAGAATTCCTTGCTGGTAAGGTTGTGGCTTATTTTGTTTTGCTTAAGTGACAAATGTTAGTTATTTCTGTCTAATCACATTCTTTTTCTTTTTCTTTTTAAAAAACAGTACAGTTTTAGCTGATAAGAGACAATGCTCACTTGGTACAATAAAGGAAGTTCACATGGGCAAGTAGCTGCCTGTTTTTAAAGGCCTGTGTAAAAGATCTCGTGTTCTCCCCTCCCCCTCTGCACTTCGGTTAAAAATGCAAATGGATCACTAAAAAATAATGAAATAATTAGAAAAAATGTTCGTGGAGTGAGGGCAAGGGACAACATGCACATGAATGATTCTCTTCTGGACAAGTTTCATTCAGTTATGTTTCAAGATCCATCAGGGGCAAAGTGACAATCTATTCATGACTGTTTTGTGTAAATCTGATATTTGTGAAGACAAATGTGTATTATGGAAATTGAAGCAATTCCCTTATTGATTTTGGTTTCCAAGAGAAAAACATTCAAATATAGTGTTGTGTAAAGAGAATTTAGGGTGCAATATGGGAGTAGATTTTATTGTGATGTGGTGACAGCACTGAGCAGAACTATTTTTGTTTTCAATGTGAAAAGAATTTTAGAGTACATTAATTTTACTGTTTCTCTCATACACATTAAATTGAACGAGTAAAGACAAGGCTAAAGTACTATGTGAATGGGCTTACCCATACAAAAGGACAGCTGGAATTAAAATCTCCTGTCCTTTATGCTAAAACAGAAAACCCAAACCGCTGTTTTTGTCTTTGGATTTGAGTTTTCTTCAACAAAATGTGCCTCTGGAGAAAGTGGAGATTAGCATCTGGTTTAATTATTCACTTACCTACTCGCTTTCAACAAGTTCTTTTTGGGGTGTAGGTCTCAGCAGTAATAATTTGGTTTCTTGGAAGGTTTATTATCCCTGTGCAGGAACTGCAGTTCAGTTTGGCAGGATTTTCCTGTCTGCCAGTTATGCCCATGTTCAATTGTTTGCAACAATTCAAAAGGAGAGAAATTGTTTTGTGACTTCTTATGGAATGCCCTTTCTGTATCCTCCCCTTTGGGGAAATTTTCTAGATGCAAAATCTACCTCTGTGGAAAGGACATTCCCACAGTGCCTGTCTCTTGGCCTTGACTCTGGTGGCAGAGCTGCACACAGTGACCAGGTAGAAGTCCTGCAGCATGTGGAGGCTGTGTGCCTCAGGTCAGGCGTGCTGTCTGCTTTCAAACGCGGCATTCACCTTCACTTTGCCCAGCATGCTGCCTCACTGCCGCCCCTTTTCCATCACAGGGTGGTGGAAAGCTCTGTTTCTCTTTATAAATGGCAAGAGCTATTATTTCCAGGCTGCTAATGTCCATGTGAACTTTGAGTTCCAGCTACTTGTCCCCGTGCATACTGGGAGACCTGACTTCCTGCAGGGCTGTCTAGCTGCCAGAACACAGCACTTGCATCTCACCTCTTCGAGTGTGCCTCCTTCAGTAGGCGCAGTAGCTGGGTGCTGCCCGCCCAGCATGGCAGCGTCTCCACCAGCCCTGTGCAGTCCCTGCAAGGTGATGGGGGAAGGCATCAAGCCCATATAGGCTAGAGGGCTTCCTCATTTTTTAAGATGCTGTGTTTTGTCCTTGCTGATTCTGGATGTTTCCGTTTGCCCCGCAAATCCGTCCCTTACACACTCCCCCCATGATCTCTCTAAAGTAATATCGACTTGGTTGTGGGTTAGTAGGACGAGGTCTGCTGTGGATGAAGACATAGCTGTAGGGTACTCTGCAGACAACAGTGTTCTGTATTGTGCACTCGCTTGATTAAATGGCATGGATTTGAAGCCTGCTGCTCCCCGGCTTGTCACGGGGAGGTCCGAGGAGATTCTCAGTTGCTGTTGGATCCTGTGGTAGGAGCAGTAACCAGGCAGTCGCTGGATGACACGCTGAGTAGTTTCACTATTTTGTGCACAGAACTCTCTTAACCCCGTCACTTAACCCCCTGTTAACTCATGAGCGCTGTTTACAGGCCAGTGTAGCTAGTACTGGTTTTGTGTCTGTCCTTCCTGATGCGTCACTCAATGCTGATAAAATCATGCTGAGTGTTGCACAATAACTAGACAGGGAGATGGGCACAGAGGTAATGTTGCATGTGAAACTATACCTATTACCCCTTTCTGCATCTCGGTTCCTTCTTGCCCGAAGCAGAGCCGCATTTTTTTCTCTCACGAATTGCTCTGGAAAGCAATACATGCAGTTAAAGACACAGCTCATCAAAGGGTGTGCACTGTGTTCATGCCTTAGCGACATATATTTCTAAAAATATTTCCCTTTTTCAGCCTCCTCTACTCTTTAATTGCTCACTTCTCTTTCCTATCATCAAGTTACAATCTGGCCGTCCTCCAGTGTCTGTTTCTTTTGCTTTTGCTATGGGGCATCTCTGGCATAAATCTTGTGAATAGGCTGTGTCTGTCCTCTAACTCTATCCCCTGCCTCTGGCTTAGCTGAGTCATGCTTTCTCTCTGCTTATGCTTACAGCTGTCCCCATATTCTTGTGTCCTTTCTCTCCAAACAGGTCTTGTGGGTTGCTTCTAGGGGAGAAAAAAAAAAATCAACATAATGACATGGCCTTGCCTCACCTACTACTTCTTTAACTGCTTCTTCTGCAGATACAGCTTCTTCATCTGGGCAGAGCTCATCTTCCTTTGACTTCTCTACCTCGCTTTTCTCCAAAACTTCCTCTAGTCCTTCTCTCTTTCTCAGCTAGCATGTTCCTATTTCTTCTACTAACTACAATCAATGAACAAAACCCTGTCCACTCTGCTTTCATTTTATCCTGGCATTTACCTTCAGTTTTATCTGAAAATCTCTTCTTAAAGCCTTCTATCTGTGATGCTATCTGCAAACGGTTCTCCACCTGTTTTCTGAAAACATGTGCAAAATATCTTTCACAAGGTCCTGATATACCTTGAAATGCTGTTTATGATCTATTAAATGGTACTGTACTCTGATCCACTCCTCTGCACATTTTGCCCAAGTGATTTTATTCACAAATGTCCTCCTATGAAGGGCAGATCTATTCCTAAACACAGAATTGTCTTTTTTTTTTTTTTTTTTTTACCAAATATAGAGTTTGGCCTGTTTTCTGATAGGTCATGGCTCAGCCTTTAGTTGAGTCCAGCCAGCATGATCAACTTCTACCTTTCCTAAGACATACTGGCTTATTACTGACAACGATACCATACTGATAATTGTATCATAGTCTAAGCACTTTCTTCAACTCTTTGTCCTCATTACCAACTTATTGGTTAAATTTCATACAAACTTTCAAATGCCTTTACTCTCCATACACAGTAATATACTGTTATCCAAGTTGTCATTATCTAATGTCACTTTTACTGAAATCTCCTGTTACCTGGCCTTGACAAAAGTAATTTCATCACCTCATATCAATTCAGAAACTCACTGCAAGGATAGTTTTCTTACTCTGGTTCACTGATGAATCCCCCATCTTACTTATTTATATTTCTGAGCAGCATTAAACATACTGAACCTGAACTCTCATTGTGAACTCCCTGGGATCCTTCACTGCCTGGGATTTCTTTCTTAGCTTTATAAGCATTTAAATGTATACTATCTCATTATTTTTCAAAGCCCTTGCTCTGGTGCTAACACAAACCTTTGACAATGCCTGTCTTTAGGCTCGCTGAGACCCCAAATACGATTCTGGTGGTGGTTGTCTCACTGTTATCTTGGAGTTTGACTCCTGCCTACATCCTCCTGCTGTAGCTTGTCTTTAACTGGAACCCACCAAGAGCAGTTGTCTTTTATTCCCTGTTCCTACAGTACACATAGTCCATTGTAATGGAAGTAAGCATACTGCAATCCCTGTTGCTAATACTTCAGAGAAGTTTCTTCAAAAATGTTTGTGTGGTAATGCTGTGAATCACTTTACATATTTCCCTGTTTTGTTACATTGTGTAGTTGTTTCATTATCCTTGTTTCTTCTTGAAAGGTCTCAAGAGACCTCATGCTCTTATTCTGTGGTACATCGCAGTCTACCAGTTTATTTTAGGAGCAGCTTCTGGGTACAAGCACCATCAAAATACCGTACCAGCTGAGTCATATTAATTGTGCTTATTTTCTCTTAATCGAAAGCAAAAACAACCGCTAGGCAATTCAGTTTGCCTTAAAGCTCTTTCATAGATATGTATCTCAACTAACTCAGTAATTTGCTTATTGTCTGAGCTTTCTGTAGCTCCCTAATACAGTCTTTAAATGATTTGTGTGAATCTTACAAAGTGCAAGGAGAAAGGAGATGATGTCAAATACTCAAATTTTCTCAGAAAGAAACAATGTGAAGATGTTTCTATTTAGTAAGATGCAGCATTTGCCAAATTGGTTGTTTAGCATGTCTCTACAGATAAGAGCAAAATAGGGAATTGGAGGGAAGGGAAGCGGCCTGGAATTGAGAAACAGAAATTATCACTATTCTTTCTTTCTTTACTTATTTATTTATTTACTCAGAATTTAGTGCACTTGAACTTTTTATTTTCATTTGTGGTTTTCTTATTGTGTTGCTACCTAGGGTCTTGTGGGTTGTGCCCAAGTGCTACCAGCACACTTAAAGTACTGTTGAGATGAAGATTGAATCTGTATTCTAAATTGCAATGTAGTACACACCAGTGCAGGGGTAAACAAGACCCTCCAGCAGTTTTCTGTGTTCTGGATGTGCTGTCTGTGCCTGGCATACACTTCATTTCCAACAAACATGTACTGTGAAGATGAAATCCTAGAGATACAGTGAATCAGGGCAATTTAACTCTGGTCTTGGGTTCCTAAACCCACAGAAAAGACTTGGTCTTGTACTGGTTAATTGCTGAGTACAGAGGGCTTTTTTCCAGTTCCTCCACTTCAGTGATTTCTGATCAGATAGACTTTCAGGTGGTGGTTGTGTTCTGGCCTGTTTGTCTCCTGATGGAAACCTTGGTACAGCTTTAGAGACAGCTGCTCAGTGTGCGTAGCTATGTTGCTCCTACTTTTGGGCTGTAATATAACTTTATACTACATCAGATGATATTATATTTGGGTTATATTGCTGCCTCTGCATGTGCAAGGCCTGAGTGGGTGCTCAGTTAGAGTCCATAGCTTTCCTCCGCTGTTGCTTCCCCTTCTTTCACTTTCAAGAGTAGGAACATATTGGTTGCACATGCAAAACATTATGAAATGTGCTGAAAACTTGACTGACATCCAGTTTGAACAGCTGTTCAGCCTTCTGACCCGACTCTGTGGAGTTTAAGCCTTGGCTACCTTGAGTTTAGCATTTTCAGCATTCTTTCATCCTATTCCTGTGGTCAGCTCTTCTTATCCTGCTAAGAACTGGGGCTTAAACTCTGGGGTGGCAGACATTTAAGAAAAAACAACACAAGCATATTGAGTCCTTTGAAGTGGTTTGGAATAGCTTGCTTTTTTTTCATCTTCATTGATCTCAGTAAATCACAGATTGATGGTCAAAAGTCTGTCCACTTTATAAGAAGTGGGCTTCTAGTGCCAACCTTCTTATGAACTTGGATTAATTTTGTATTATTACTTAATTTTATGTAAGTTACAAAATATAAATTTAAGGACTGTAATATAATTTGAAAAAGAAATATTTTCAGTCAGAACATACTTAACTTTAGAAATTATATTGTGGGTTAATTCCCGGTATTGGTATAAATTAGAGCTCTGCTGCAATGGAAAATACCAAGTGTGTGGTTGCTTTTTTCCAAGCATTTACCTCTCACTTGTTATTTTTACTACCATGGGGTTTCTGTTGCCAATGAGATGAAAAACTGAAGTAATAAGTTAAAATAATTTATTTGAAGAGGATCACAGAAATAAGAGTAACTATTGAGCCTGTAGATACTGTGAGATATAAATCACCGTTAAACAGGTGATAATACTAATTCTATATTGTCTTGATTACTATTTTTTTATCACTGAGAAGTCAAGAATTTATTTTGACTATTTGCTTTTCCTCTATAAAACTTCAAAGATACGTCTATAAGAATTATTTAAAAATGGAGATGCTCTATATTGAAATACACTCTTCTAAATATAAAAAGACATAAACACCTGGGAACTTTTTAGAAGAAAAACAGAGAGGAGAGGAAGTCTCTCCTTAGAATAGAAATAAGAGACACAGATTAACTTTGTGTAGACTGTTGTGAGAACAATAGTATGGTGGAATTTAAGGACAAACGTTTGGTGAAATACAGCTTATGACATAAAGAAAAATCCAGACTGTCTGGGAAAACCTTGAAATTGTTCCTGTGGAATAACAAGTTCAGTTTTTATTTCTGTGTAAGTCATTTCAGCATACTGGTTTCTCCTTCAGAAAAAGGCTCACTGCTTTCCTTTGAGATTTTACTACAGTAAAAAGTTGCCCTCTCAGTGAGAGCAACGCTACAGGAAAGGAGTACAGAAAAGTGTTCATTTCTGTAAGATTCAGGAAGCAAGTGTCAGATGTAGTCAGATCTGCATTTGCAGGAGTAGCAAATAGACATCTCTAATGATTTATTTCTTTGTGCAGAACGTCTGGCAAAGGCTGTGGTGGTTAGGAAACAAGAATCAGTAAATCCCGAATGCCTAGAGGCACTGAAGGCTGAAGAACAGTACTGCAGCAATCTTTTGCATGCAGCAAATATTTGCAACCAGTCACAGGGGCTTTTTAAAATTTTATTGCAGCTCTCAGGGCCTCCCAGCTTGTTATGCTACCCACCATAGACAAGACCCCCTTTTCACACTGGTGAGGTTCTGTCTTCTAGCAGATATTTCTTACTGTGCTCTTTTTGTGTGGTGAAGAGGCTTTTTTCTCTTGTGTATTGCAAATGTAAGTCAAAGTAAATATGGCTGGTAGCAATCGAAGATGAGAATTAATCTGTTTAAAAGAACCTCAGATCTACTGCTGAAATAGTCTAGAAGCAGGCAAGCCACTGATAATTAAACTGGATTTCAGGGCAAAGTGTTTCTAAGAGTACCATCATATCTTTGAGCTTTCATCTTAGAGGTGACATTTTGCCTCCTAGCAGTCCAGATCTGGTCTAACTCAGACATACTGAGAACAGCACTTGCATCCCAGCTGCCTGCCCAGCTCACTGGCCTGCCTGTCCTAGGTCTTGCAGAAATTCCGTGCTATATATTAGCACATGGACCTGGATGTTGAGTTGAGGAATGGGTGCTGGCTAAATTTCTCTGGAGAAGCCGTGATGTCAGCAGTCCAGTTTTCTCCATTCTCTCATTGCTGGGGAAATGCCTTTCAGCCACGGGAAAAAGGAGGGCACATGCAAATCTGTATGGCTCAGCAGAAGATACTGTAGTGCAGAAGCAGTCCCACCCTCCTCGGGTGAAACCTGCCAGGGCAGTTTGTCATTGCTGTGCCTCTCCCCACTGGGACTGCCCTATAGCAGAGCTGGTGTTTGAGTGCAGCACAGGTATTTGCTGTGCTCTGACCTGTGGGAGGAAGATGAACTCTTCATTGCTCCTGATCTTTTAATGAAGAACCAGACAGGACTCTCAAGGCTTCAGTTTCTTGACAACTTTATGAATGTGGAGTGGAATTTTTGATGGAAGAAGCAGAAAGTCCCCCAGGTATTTCTTACCTGTTTCATCCTCATAATCGTCAACATAATGATTCTGCTTTATTTTTTAAAACCCGTTCTCCTGAGATTTCCCTGGAAGTGTGAACGCTGGCCTTTTGTATAGTGCTGTTGATAAAATGAACATTGCCTTAATGGAAGAAAGACTCACATCTAAGCTTCAGAGAGTGCAAACTGTAACAATTTTTGCTGGCCTCTTCTTCTCAAATGCAGGAGTCAAAAGCATGCTCCTGTTATCCTGAGATATTACATTGCAATTGTGGCAGCTGTAGTGGGACTGAATTACCTTGTTGAATCTCTCGTCAGGGTGGCAGCTCAGAAGATATTGCTCAGGTAACTGGGTGTTTTAGGCAGAGGAGAAAACACCATCCACAGTGCCCTGGAGAACACGTGTAAACACAGGAAAGACTGGTTGGCTTTTGCTCTAGCATTGGTTTCACTGTCTTAAATCAAATTACTGCTGCCCACAAGATGACTTCAGCAATGTTGTGGGTGGGGACTGATCCCCTCCAGGGGCAGCCTGGCAGTGCTGCAGGGGAGGCCATTCCCCATCTCAAGGACTCCTGCCTCCCAGCTGGGTTTTCATCCCAATGTCCGCTGGATGGGAAAAAATAAAAGTTCTCTGAAAGGAAAATGCCACTGAGTTGGTCTGGGCAAAGGACCCTAAAGTCAGTATGTTCATGAAGTGGCACAGGGCAGATCTGAAAGCTGGAGTGTGCCAAGCAGCCTAGCCACGTCGGCTCTATCTAGCACAAATTTTTGCATTAGTCTTATTTTAGGAAATCTATTTCATTTTGGAAACAATTCCATCTCTCGTTCTTTTTTTTCCTCTGAACCTTGTCCTCCAAACTCATATTTTTTCAATTTTTACCTTCCATTGGATGCATAAACCTGCTGCAATGCCATGACAGCAAAGGTTATTCATAACTGCCTTCCAGTGAGGATGTTCTTGTCACTGCAAGGATCCAAATTTGCAAGTAGAACAGCAGTTCTGTACCTTTGTGCTAGGATGAACCATGCCCTTGTTCTCTCTTCATGTGCTGGACCTTGCAGTGTTCCCTCAACACTGTCTTTGCTGAACAATTGCTCTGCAAAAATAGGAAGGAAGGAATGATGGTCCCTATCTCTTCATCTGTATCTTTTCACAAGGGGGTTGCTTCAAGAGAAACCCTTTAGGTTGTCTCAGGAAGGTCTATAGGCTTTTTGCCTTTTTTCCCCCCTTCCTCCCTTCTGTGTTTCATCTTCTGGACTAGCAAAAACCTGTGCATCTTTGGAAGAGAGCAGAACATCAGAGAAGCGCTTCTTTATCCCTGGAGTGCTTCCTTACCCCTTCTGTGCACTAACTCTTCCTCCATTTTTGCAGCCAGCTTAACCTTGCCTGCTTTCATTGCCTGCCACAGCAAAAGCAAAAAGCCAGCTAGGAGGCAGTAGGAATTGAAGCGTTGCACTCAATGCTTTGCAAACTCTTCCTCGGCCTTCAAACACAGCAGCACTAGGAGTCAGTTCAACACTACAAGGAATTTGGGGCAGACACACTTCATTAAGCATGCCACTTTGTTTTCTCTTTCTAGTCTGTGAGGCAGCTGGAGCACGTCTTCCTTTTGTTGAACCTCTTCTTTCTTTCCAGCCCCTCTCCTCCTGAAGGCAGGGAGCACTGACTCCTGCAACTGCTTGCTCAGAGCTGTCAGCACATATAACCTGCTGCCCTTGGGCTTCCCAGCTGGGCTGACAGGACCTGGCCATGATCCCAGAAGGGCGATATCTCCAGACCCTTTCTGTCTCCAACACAGGAGCGGTGAACTTTGTTCCAGTATTTTCTGGCCTTCTCCCAAACAGAGTCAGAAGTAATTTTTTTGAATTGCTTTCACGTGAGGGGATTGAGTAACTCCAAATGCATTTCAAAACAAAGTTATAACCAATGGTATTATAAAATATAAAGGTATTAGATAGGAAAAACACAGTTTCCTGCTGCTAAGCCTGTGAAAAAAACCCTTTGGTCTCTTCAAAGTGTAATGCTTCAAAAATAAATAAAGTTATCCATTGTGACCAAAGCTGCAGATATTCTCTGAGAATTATGACTGTATTTTCATAAACTTGCTCTTCTGATGCTAATGGTGAATCTGTAGTTTCACCTGCAATTGGAAACATGAAGTCATGGGGACCAAGGTGGGTGGAGCAACCTTATCCAGGATGGGACAGGTCCATGCACTTTTGTGAAAATGACCTTAATGTCTGTTTGTCATTGCCCCGAGGCAAAGCACCACCTTAATATCCATCTTCTCTGGTGAGCCTATATGTGAGAGAAAATCTGCAGGCCAGGAAACTCCTTGTACAAGTTAGGCAATTTAGATAGCTGATTAACCAGTTAAGTACCTGACTCGAGCTGAGTAATTAGTGGTTAATGGTAAGGTTCTGTCAGATTAAATTGATCTCTAGTAAGTCTAAGGACAATTATGAGCTTGCAATCACTGTGATCATTTTCCCCCTGCATTGTTGCAAGAACCCCAGTTAGAGGTAGTGTGATAATTTAGGACAATTATGTAAGGCTGTCTCCTTGCCACAGGACAGTGCTTCAAGCGCTGCTGTAAATTGGGGCAATGCTATTCCTAATGTCTGGTGAAATATGTGATTAGGTAATCATTGATTTTTGGGGGGGAAACTTTTGTAGCACTCTCATTAGTTTCATGTTGCCTGTCAATTCATTGCCCATTGAAGTGCAGATTGTTGCAGACAGCCAAATAAACAGAAAACAAGCATAGAGGTTAAAGCTGATGACCAGCATGAGAAATGTAAACAGAAGGCTCAAAGCTTGTTTTCTGGGTTGTCTATAGCCCTGGCTTGGCACTTGGTAAAACAGAAATTTTCTTCTGGAGCAGTCTGTGTCAATGCCATCTGAACAGGAGCTTAGCTATGCACATTTTGGGTGCTTCTGCGACACAAGTAGTCTGAGTCATGTTGCATAGATCAAATATTTTGCTCTGAAGCAGGAAGGCATATGTCCATTCTGGATGTCATCTGAGAGATGCCTGGAAGGCATGTCTGGCAGGCTTATACCATGATCATTGCAGATTGACATACTCACTGTAGCTCGTAATTGGTAAGAGACAGCATAAGGCCTTGTGGATTTTGATTTTCCCAAGAGGAATATTACTAATGAATTAAGATTGATTTTTGCAATTAGAGTCATTGGAACCTCAGTGTTTTCTTTTCCCCCCCTTTTTTCCACTCTTTCAAATTACCTTTGATCTTCACAGAGCTATTTCTGTGTATTTCAATGGAGATTATGAGTGAATAGACTACCTCTGTCTATGATTGCAAAATACTTCTGATAAGACACCTGTCACATTTCCACCTTTGTTGCATCAACTATTTCTCACATACCTACTTGTTTATTACTCTTCCTGAAAAAGCAAGAGTAAAGTGAGATTGATAAAACTATGCACACAGATACTTAGAGTTCAGTTGTTCATTAAAAAAAAAAAAGCCCTCAAGAACTTGATTTAGAAATCTTTTAACTGAGACCACATTTGACACAGTATTCTATTCAGATTGAAATTAAATCAGGTGGTTCAGGTAACTCTTAGAAAAACCAAAGAAATATAGATGTGGTTTAAAAACTGATAATGTAAATCATTCCCCTTTGCTTTCATTCAGTATATCCATTGCAGTCTGGCCTCCAAAAAATGAGATATTCAAATTTGTTTTATTGTTTCTGAAGCCATCTGAAGTGGGAGAGGATTTATCATGTTTGATTTTCTCTCTTTGGTTTATTCCACATTTTAATTTTAGCAAATTGAGCATCCTGTTGCACGTCTTCGTGTGGGTACCTTAATCTGCAGGCTGAAGGGTTTTCCTCTTCTTCTGTTCCTAGAATTTATCTTGTTGCAAATGGAAGAGGCTAGAATCCCACACCCATTTTTCAGGGCGACATCCCTCTTCAAATTCAATGGCCACCTAAGTCAGGAGAAGGATACGCACAAGTCTTCAGGCTGTAACATTGCACTGTGAGTGCTGTGACGTGGGCCAAGCCTTTCCCTGCTGCAGCTGTTCCAGCGGGCAGTCAGGACACCTTCCAGACGGTGTGAGCTGAAGGGCTGTCTCTTACTAACCTCTCACTGCCGGGCGAAGCTCCTGAGCTCAGGAGCAGCTTTCGTGGGCTGGGAAGCCCTTCTGGTGGTCCAGCTGCCAGCCCTGGGCACGGCCCCGGGGCTGCCGTGGTGTGACCGCTGCCACCACACAGAGGGAAACGTGAGGGCACTGCCCATCAGGGGATGCCAAATGCAGCCTGTGCGAGGGGCTATTGAGGGGCAGGGGGCCAGGGCTCCCGGAGACAGCCCCTGCAGAGTCATGCTGGGCCATCCACTGCAGTGGATATTGATTGGCTCTATTTGACTGGCCACATTTATCCCTCTCCTTCTCCTAACTCATCTGACTGTTTAGAAAGGAGAGAGAATTTTTCCACAGTGCACCTGCACAAAATTGAAAAGAATCACTTATTTCACTGTAGTGCAGAGATAAACAGGTTATGCCCTTCTGAAATGTTAGTTGAGTACACTTAAGTGGACATAAAAATCTTAATGCCATTTCACAGAGTAACTAGTCTCACTCAGGTTGGGTTTACTTAGGAGAAAAAACTTCAGGTTAAGTGTCTAAGAGTTATTTCTGCAGTGACTGTGTGATTTTTAAAATATCTTTCATTACACAGGGAACAATAAATTACACTCTTTAACTAGAATGAGACAGAAGTCAATGCTGCTTTTGAATGCTGGGTGCTGGCTCAAAGACTGCTTATCCAGTTTCTGGAAACTAAACAAAAGTTTGCATTAAAGTCACTGAGAAGGATTAGCTGAAATCCATTTTAGCTCCTTTGGCACAAAGCACACAGGAGGAAATGTTGCCTTGCCAGTTAACTAATGCTTCTCCTCTTGCTGCTGGTACTGTGTTTGATGTGCAGTTCCTCCCCAAACCCAAGGCACACATGAAATGAAGAAATGACAGGAAAAAGGCCATGTTGCAATAATTACTGTGATATGGTCTGTTATTCCCTTTCTGTCTTGCTTTGTATTTGAGGCTCAGTGTTAATTTGCTTGTATAACTCAAGGTGTTTCCTCTGCTTGTTTGTACTAGCTATGATTTCTAAACATCCTTGAAATTATTGGCCATAACATCTCTCCTCATCATGATATTACTTCAACTTGAGCTACTTATAGAAAGTGCTTCTTTCTACTTTTGAACAGAAACGGCTGGGAGCCAGAAAAATATGTATTTGTTTGCCTTTCTATTTTTGGTTTGAAATTGCTGGAAGCGAGTAGGTGGGTTTTTATTTTCTTTTTTAAGATTTTATTTTCAAACTAAGGCAAATATTATGTATGAGGAGTGGCGCACATCTTAAATAACTGGTTCTAGTAACAGGAAAAAGTTCTTGTTAGAAATTCTTCTGAAGTGTGGCTCTATTTCTAGAAATCCTTTCTTGCTTGCTTCAGCAGAGTCTTGCATCCTCTCCCATTTTTCCTCAATGGCTCTTTCACATGCAGAGGGGTGAGTTTTACAGGAACTTTGCTGGCACCAAAACATTGGTATGTTTTCATTAGTGTTGTACACTGCACCAATTCATTATCTGCCCATTCTACCAACCAAAGGAAAATCATGCAGGGAGCTGACAAGCACTTGTGTCAACAAAATGAAATCCCCTGATCTGCCACCTAAATGGATACCTACCAACCTGGAGTGTCTGTGGAAAATAGAACCCATTGTCTGCTGTGGAACTGTGCAGATTTTGGTCTCCAGAAAGCAAAATTTCAATCCATGATAAAACAAGTAGTCCTGTATGAGATCTCATCCCATTCAGGGGAACCAGAATGTTGCCTAAGTTTTAATCACAGAAAATGCTCTGGGAATTACTCGTCTAAAGAAGAAAGCCAAATTCTATAGATTTCTTTCAGAGTAAAGACCAAACTGAACAAAAATACTCCACTCCCAATTTTATTTATTTTCTCTGCATTTCCTCAAAAAACCCCAAAAAACCTCAGTCCCACCCAACTCCAAAACCCATCACAACCAACCAAAAAGCAACTCTCTGGCCACATCCATGAGCTTTATTCTGTTTATTTCATAAAAATAAGCTTGGATAGTTTTGAGTTAATATTACTTACTGCTTGTTGATTTCTAAACCGTAAAATCAGTTCATATAACATACGATTGTCTGTGGAATTTCTTTTTTTAGGGGCTGCAAGAAGTCGGAGGGTAGAATTAGAAGAACAAAATTATTTAAAGCATTTTTTTATTCTACTGTTAAGATTTATGTTATATAAAAGCATAATACAGAGCTTAAGTACACAAAACTTTCTCTTTTTACAGCCTTTCCACTAAGCCTTGAAACCATTCATGGAAGCTGATGGCAATATTCTCGTAAGTATAATAGAAGTCATGCCAGAGTTATTGATCATCTGAAGAGGTCATATGAAGGGGTTGTATCCTTGTAGTCATAGAAGACCATGAACAGCATAAAAGAACAGCACATGTGAATAGCATCAATATCCAAATATGATCTTTCTAATGGGCCAGCCCAAGTGGTGAGGCTGCCCCAGTTCTGCTCTAAGGATAAAATTAAGTCTACTGCATGTGCCTGATGCCAGGGGTGCCCTCACTTCCAAGTCCTACCCCTCAATGGATGAGAAAACTGTAACATAAGATACATGAGCTTAGCAAAAAGGTTTTCTTAGCTGTACATCTGTCTAACCCTTAAGAAGCTTAAAGAAAATACAGCTCTGTAGAATATGACTGTTGATCATAGCTGACTTTGGTGCCTTCTCAGACTCATGCATTTTGAGTCAAATTTAATGAGACATGAAGCCTGTTTTTTCATATTAGCCCAATGCCCCTGCTTTTCCATGTAGACTCTTTTTAAAATCTCCCCTGAAACAGCCTCATATACCTATTTCACCCTATTCTTTATTCCTGGGGAATTTGCAGGTTGCCCCAGACCCAGGATGCCCCTGACCCAGGATGCCTGGAGCCTTTGACACAGCTCCCTCTGGTTAGGAAGGGTCAAGAGCCCTTTAACTGCTGTTTGGGGGGTCCTACCCTGACTGCAGCCAACAGAGCCATCAGTCTGTGCAGCAGGGTGTGAGGAAGGAGTGAAATAAGGGGCCTCAGTTGGAACAGTGGGGCTGTAACAGCCTGAGACACGGTGGTAAGAGGGCAGTTTCCCCAGAAGGTGCAGAAGCAGCTGTCCCTGCTAGGGCAGAGGCTTCCACACGGATTGTCTGCAGCCCTGCAAGTCCCAGACTTCAGGGGGTGTCAGGGACCTCTCCCCGAGGCCAAGGGAGATGTCTCTTGGCCCTGCAGGCAGTCTTGGAGGAGCTATTCTGGCAAGTGGAGGAGGTTTGGAAGGAAGAGTGCAGACTGTGCAGACCCAGAGAAAGTGAAAGAGAGAGAGATAGGGTCTTCTCTGAGACACAACACTTGGAGACCATCAGTCCCCACCTGCAATGGAGAAAAAGGCAGTGTCTACACCCACTGTCAAAGTAAGGAAAACCTCTGGAGAATTGGAAGGATGGAAGTTGATGACTTCTTGTACCAAGAGGAAGCTCCTGCCTCATCTAAGAACAGGTTGACTGCCTTCATAATTGAAGAGGGCCCAGGTGCGTGCCCTAGCAAAGGACCTGGTTCACTCAACTCTAAACCATGCAGGTCTACCAGGAAGAAATGATGAGACCCTGCAGTGGGTGACTCCCTGCTGTGAGGGACAGAGGACCCATCTGTAGGCCTGACCAACCACCCAGAGACATTTTCTGCCTGGAAGGGGCCAAGATCCAGGATGCTGTGCAGAGACTGCCAAAGCCTGTCCTGCCTTCTGACTTCTATCCCCTGTGGTTTTTCCATTTGAGCACAAATGGTACCACCAGGGGAAACCAGTGTATGCTGGGGGCCGTAGAGCTGGAGAGTAGCTTTGCAGAGAAGGACCTGGGAATCTTGGTGCACATCATGAGCCAGCAACCTGCCCATGCTGCAAAGAAGGTAAATGGTATCTTTGGCTACATTAGACAAAGTATTGCCAGCAGGTCAAGGGAGGTCATAAGGTATTAAGAGCTGAGCTGCTGAGGCCACCTCTGGAATGACTTCTCGATATAAGAGACACATGACATACTGAAGAGGCCTGATGGAGGGCCAGAAGACTAATTGAGGGACTCAACATCGACGATACAAGGAAAGACTCAGTGAACTGTGACTGTTTGTCTTGGAGAACAGGCTCAGGGGGGCTCTTACCAATGTGTTTAAATAACTGAAGGGAGGATGTGAAGAAGAGGGCATGGTTTAATGGTGAACATGGTGGTGGTGCTAAGTTGATGGTTGGACTTTATGATCTTAGAGGTCTTTTCCAACCTTAATGATTCTATGATTCTTTTCAGTGGTGCCCAATGACAGGGCTAGAAGTGATGGAGTGATGGGCACAAACTTAAACACAGGAGGTTGCCTCTGAATATCAGGAAACCTATTTTACTGTGAAGATGATGGGATACTGTCACAGTTTGCCCATAGAGAGTGTGGAGTCTCCATGCCTGGTGAAATGCAAAAGCTATCTGGAAATAGTCCTGGAAAACCAGTTGCAGTTTGGGAGTGGGCTCTTGAAGTCCCTTGAATCTTAATCATACTGTGATTCTGTGGAAAAATAGGAAGCCTGTGCTGAATTTGTTGCTTCTCTCGTATGTTTTTGCTCATCACTGAAGCCTGCCTGGCACAGAAGTGTCTGTGAAGAATGCACAGTTGAACAGGATCCTTTGCAACTCACTCATGGTGTGCTTGCCAAGTGGAGGAGTAATGGATAGCAAATTTGAAGTCTGTGTTGTTCTGCAGGATCACTATCCCATCCTGTTCAGTCCTTAGCCAACCAAAGCATACCAAAACAATTAAAACCTATTCTCTATTGCCAGTCTTGCACAAAAGTGTGTGTTTTGCAGTTATCCAAGAGCTTTCTCAGAACTATTGCTCTCAGATCTTCCCTGGTAACAAGAAGAGATAGAAATACATCTGATATTCTAGGTTTGTTTTTCGGTTGAACCTGTGGTAATGAAATAAATCACTTTCCATCAGGAAATTGAAAATTATAGAAGAATATCCACCATTGTCATAAAAATCATGACATTTGATTTAGTTTCAGACTGTTCCAGTGACCATGTCTGCTAGTTACAGTATATTCATATCTGAAACTGCTGTTATATCCCTGGTTTTATTGGTAACAACCCTGGCTTCCACAGGTTTCTCTTTATTCTGCACTGGTAAGAATCTCTGTTAGAATTAAACTTTAAAGTATCTCTTAATCAATGTTCACCCAGGTTCACTGAAATAAAAGAGTATTGACTTTTATAAAAGAGTTTTCAGTAAAGGAAACTTTAATTTACTTCTTGAGAAAAGGTTTGCCACTGGAGACTTGCTAATGTGTTGTATTCTCATGGGAAATTGAATTCAAACTGAGCTGGTGAGGCATTTTATGAATTTCGTGGTAGATTCATTTAAATATAGGTTTTCTATTGGTTTGAGATGAAAACAGTTTTACTGAAAACTGTTTGTTTATTTCATAAAATATCTATTTGACTCCAAACACTGTGCTTTAGATAAAGAGGGTTTTTTTATTTGTTTATAGATCAACAAAATTTGAGAAAGCAATTTTGTGAATCATGCCAGATTTTATTGCTGCAGTTGGGGATTAGAGCTTTCTCTTGCATGGAGCAGAACACATATTTTTTTACAGGATGAAGCTGTGTTTCTGAACAGCACTAAAACACGACAAAAAATGCAGAATTCTAGGCTTAGTACTAATCTGTTGAAATTTTACCTCTGTTTTCAGGGGTACTGGAAAAGATAAGGAGAAATCTATCTTAATTCAAAAAATTTCATTCAGCAGTTGTTTAGTTAGAGATTTACCACTAATTTTATCCAGGAAAACTAATACAGTGCTGGGTGGGGAAACTGCTCTTCCTTCCACCATTAATCTCCCAACTTCTCCTACAATATATGAAGAAAAGAGGGTTGGTTCATCACCCTATCAGCTTGGAGCAGGACACCATAATTGCTGCAGAATAATACACGTAAATTTGTAAATTCTTTTAGCTAGCCCAAGCTCCTACTAGGTAACCAGCTTTTGCCTCAGTCTGAAATAAGTGGGCCCCAACAGATGACTTACAATAATATGGGTATTAACTCTTTCTTGACAGATGATCAATAGACCATGTTATTTTGCTTTAGATCATCAGCAAGGTTAGTGGAAAGATTACTTCCTCCTCAGTTGTGTAGAAAGGGCCACATCCTGTCTCAGTCTTGCTCTTCTTGTTGTATGACTTCTTGTTGGTTAGAGATGAAATGACCCCAATATAGCACCATGGCAAAGATGTGATGTTACTTTACTACATAGTTTTTGGGCCAGGAAACCTGACTCGTATTTGTTTTTCTTGATATCATTTTGGATAGCTCTAAATGAAAGTAATTAGTTTGTGTGACCCATTGATTCCCTGAGGCCATATATTACTTCCATGTGTCCTAAATAGGGCATTACTTTCTTTGGAATGAAGACATGAAGGGTGGCCTATATAGGACGGGGAAATAGCAGAGACTCTAATAGAGCTGATGTGTTTTCTTATTGCTTTTCTTTGTGTTGTCATGGAGAATAGTCTGAGAGAGGCAGTGGTAGAATAAAAAAAAAAAAAAAAAAGAGAAAAAAGAAAAAAGAATACCCAGTGATTAAGCAGGAGTCTGGGATTATTCATGCCTGGTAAAGCCTCCTACAAGAGTGTTGTTCAGGTCATGTCAAATGGGCACCAGATAAGCACAGGACTGTGATCCATGGTTCTGTGCTCTGTGATACACACTGCAGAGTTCCCTGCTTGAGAAAGTTGTAGCTCTTGTAAATACTGGTGACAGTGGTCTCTTCTATCACTGTTTGCAGACGGTCTAGCTTTACTCACATTCAATTTGCCTGTGAGAAGAGCCATCAAAATTTTCAAGAGTACTGTGAAATGGGGTTTTGTTTCCCTGAGAAGCTGGCTGGCGAGGCAGAAGGGCTACATTAGGGATGTTCATAGCGTAGCTCTGCAGCTGATCAGGTAGCAGCTACAGGCTTTGCATAGAAACCTTGTGGCCAGCATATGAAATCACACGTCACTTTATCCAGCATTTGTCATCCGGAGGCTTCAAACCCCTCCTAAAAATAGAAAAAGGTAAATGCTTTAGTGCCTACACTACAGGAGGAAAGGTTGAGGCAAAGAGAAGTCAAGTACTTTGTCTGCAATCACACAACCAACCAGCCTGCCTGGGGAGAATTTACTCCAAAAGCCATACCTTCCATTTTCAATTACCTCCTTTTTTTTGTTCTGTGGTCTTCTCTTTTAGTTTCATTTTCTATGTGTTTATGCAGAATGAAATATGTAGACTGCAAATGCTTAAATAAATTCAATTGTGTTACTTTTGCAGTGACTAAAAATTCCATGTATTTTGCAGGATTTTTTTTCTTAAGAAATATTATTAAACACTTTCATAGGGAAAAATACATGTTCTGCATTAAATAATAAAAAAAAAAACCAAAAATGAAGACCATTTTATTTTTCTTTTTCAGGATTTCTTAGAATGAGCTAAATGACTATCAGTCACCGGGCATGTATTTTAATCTCCCCGTGTTTGTAAATCCCTCTTGTGGAGCCTAATGAAGCATTGAAATGCTGGGGTTTAAACTTCTATTTTTTAACTTCAAAAGACAGAATACAATTCAGGCAAACACAGCAAAGTAGAAGCTGCCTGTGGATGTGAAACAGGAAGCCCTAGTACACAGACACATGTGTAATAGGGTTGCATTTGCTCTTGCTCAACTAGATATACATCAATTTTAATTAACACGTTTTTTGCTTCAGCTGCTCACGTCCCTTCAGCTGCGAGTGGGTTATGTGTTTCCATCCTGCATATACCACCAGCATCACCACCACGTCCTTCTCTAGCTTCCCCCTCCCCTTTCTACACAAATGTTGCAACACAATCTGAAATTTCCTCTTTTCTTTCCTTCCTGCATTTCTTACAGGTTCCTTTGCGTCAGAAGGCAAAAAAGAAAAGTCAAGGTAATGAGAGATTGTTTTTTCTTTTCTCTCCTGGATTCCTCTTTTGTTATTTTCTTAATATGTCTTGTTCTTGGGAGGGTGAGGATTTTGTACTGCTGCTCAGCTAGTGAAAAGCTGCTTTTTACCTCCACTGATTCTTACACTGATTCTGAGAAAAATGACAACGGGCTGCTCCTTTGGACTAAATCCTTGTGGTATGTTAATTGAATCAAAGCTGGAAATCCGTGAGGTAGAATCAGATGCCTGCACAGATGTACACACTAGTGGTTTTCATGTACTTGGCATAATAGTTTTCTCTAGGTGATTTAAATAGATGTATTCTTTTCAGTGAAGCTGTGTGAAGGAAAGTATATGCATGCTTCTCTTAAAAGGATCAAAGGCTGTATTTTTAATTTACCAAAATTCGTGTATGGTTATCTTAGCATTAATTACCCTCTGCATTATCTATAGCTTACTGTTTTATTTCTGAGCATCAGCATGCCTTTCAAATGAATGTGTGTTACTGTCACAACCATTATAAAACTGAATGACTTCCAAGTATATTTTAAGATATGCTTGGACGACTTGCTGAGATTCCTAAGTAAGGATGGTATCTTTAATTGGCAGCAACATCTTTCCTGGTACTGCACTTTTAAGCAAGCACAACACTGTATTTTTAATGGCACAGGGTTCTTTATAATGAGCCGACGGAGGATATCATGCAAAGAGCTGGGGCAAGCCGATTGTCAAGGATGGCTCTACAAAAAGAAGGAAAAAGGAGCTTTCATTGGCAACAAATGGAAAAAGTTCTGGTGTGTGCTAAAGGAGTCCTCACTGTATTGGTACAGCAGTCAGCTGGTGAGTACAGCGTGCACCCAGCTCCGGGTACCAGGCAAACAGCATCTGCTGGGACTGAGAGAAGGGAAGCTGGGGTCACAATTCAGGTGCAACCCGGAGGAGTACAAATAACTGGGTTTATTTCTCAGTCCTGGCATTTCTTGTGATCTGGGAAGTTGCTATGTGAATATGAAATATGCAGAAATGATGTGTTTTCTAGTTCAGAAAGTACTTGTGAAATGTTAACTTGCTGTCTGTTTTGCCCTGTAAAGAGCTGTTCTTTGAAGGGTCTGGTGGCACTTGAATTTGAGAAATATTTTCCTGGGTATAGGCCGTTTGCAAACACTTGTTTTCAAGACTCAAAACAGGAATGTTTCTTCATTTATTAATAATTTTATTTTCAGAAATGTCTCTGCCGGTTTTCTCTCCATCCCTTTCCACACTGAGATTATGCTGTTTATTTGTCTGCTTGGTTTCTTTTTCTTTTGTTTTCTATATTTTTCTTTTTTGCCTATTTTAATTTTTTTGTTTTTTCTCTTTCTCTCTCTTTTTTTTTTTCTTTCTTGCTTTTCTTTTTTCCTTTCAAGCGGTAGAGGGCAGCTGGATTTACTCTGGGCTTGTTTGATTGGGCAGAGATGGTGTCTTGTCCATCCTAGGAAAATTCAGATATAATTATTCCGTTCACTTTGCTGTCTAGCACTTCCACCTCTAAAAAGCTCTTATCACATTCAAATGATGGAGTGACAGAGCCCAGAATTAGGGTGTGAAGAGAATTAGGGTATGCCAGTAAAAACATAGGTTGAAACTCAGCAGCTTCAGTGTTGAATTGTGGATGGACATGAGGTTCCCTAAATGTAAATTAGCTGCTCTGTAAATCAGCATGTCCCAGGCACAGCAAAGGATGAAAGATTAAAGGAACCCTTATTACTTCTTAGAGCATTTAAAAAAAAAAAATAATAATCAAAGGCAATCTGGACTGTTTCCACTTGTTTATTTCCATTGCAATAACCCCCATTAGAAATGTTGCTAACAGTTTCAGGGAAAAAAATAAAAGTGTTTAAGCCATTTAAAAAAATCCTCATACCCTAAACAAAGCTTTACTCATGTAGAGTATTCCACATTCGCCCTTCAGTTGCAGATATAGTATCAGTGGTTTTTTGTGGGGTTTTTGTTTGCTTGTGTGTGTGTGTGTGAGAGAGAGATATTTTATTTGTTTGCTTTATTTTATCAGAATAAAAACTTTGACTGGTACTTCAAGATGATATTAGTAATTTCTTTTTGACGTAAAATGAAAGCAACTCTGCTAGTCTTGGGCTGTTGGTTTTTTGATGTTGTGGTAGTCTAATATAGATTCCTTTCAAGACTTAGTTAAATGCATGCATAAGAGAAAGAAAAGAAATAGAAAAATTAGGTAAAAGAAGTTTTAAAAGGCACTTTTCCCCTAATGCTTACAATATCTGTGCTTGAAAGACATGGCCTGGCAGATATACTAATCAGCAGCATTAATATGTTGCAAAACCTTATTAGTATTGTCTGTTATAAATCTGTATTTGCAGTTATACTTCTGGCCAACAGTTTTAAGAAAGCTGAGCTGGCTGGCTGAGGTGTCTTTTTAGACATGGAAAGTATCAGAAAGGAATAATCCGGAGGAGTAATCAAGCTGTGAGGAAATTAAAAAGGAAAGACTATGAAGATTTTGCCTCTGGGAAGAGAAGGGTGATGGGGGAGAGGCGCAAATTCCTCCACTTCCTTCAGTTGTTCTGGCCTGGTTAAATTCCACTCCTGAGATCCAGAGAAGCCATGATCATGCTGGTTCCAGTGCTCCTAGACAGTACTCATCCTTTTAGTCCATGCCTTCTTCCTGACTGTCCCTGACTGCCCCCAAATGAACAAGGCTGAAAAATAAAGTGTCAGCCTCATTACAATTTATTTAATTTCCTCTGAAGAGCTCATATGGCTTCAAAATACTGTTGTCTTGTGTCAGCCATGAGTTCTCACCCATCACAGTTGTTCTTTAAGCATGCTAGCTGGTAGTACCTCTTTGCTTTCAACTTCTGCCAACTCTCACACACTATTTTATGTTAAAAACCCAAGGTTTTATCTGGGCAGCTTAAAGTGCTCTATGTAACTATAGATCCAGGCAATGTTTGCAGCATGTCAGTAACTGTGGGGTTTGGAAAGGAGAGGAGGTGTTTGCTAAGACCTGCTTTCTTAAATTCTTGAGACCAGAGGCATGCCCAGAGCTGTATGTGAGATCAATTAGACCCAGATATTCTGACTTCTAGACTGATGAAGGAGAAATAGCAGTGACACATTCACTTGCTTGCTTGACATGTCTTTTAAGTCTCTGGCCTGGCATTAGGACTGCCTGCACTTGCACTCTCTTCAGTGAAGTTAATCCTTTGTCCCAAGGGGGCATTACAAGATGACAGTCTAGAGCTCTGTTGAAACAAGTCTTGTTTCTCATGTGCCTGAGGCTTCCTGTGAACAGCCCTTTTACAGAGGCTGATGCCAAAGGTGGTGATGAAAGTGTGGGGCTGATGTCAAACGAACTGGGGCACACTGGTTGCCTCTAGTTCTGCTTGACCCGTTTTGTTCTGGTGAGAAATGAGCATGGTTTGTTTGTGGCTGTGTGAAAACCAGGCACTGGCAACTGTAGCATAGCAACAGGGTGCTGGACCTTTTTTTCTTATGGAGATGGAGAAAATAGAGAGTGGGTGGAATTTGTATGGGAACGTGCATTATCCTGGGTTTGGGTAGACAGCCTCATCTGAATGTCATCTTCTTGGTCAAGTTTGTCTTCATGTGCTCCTGAAGCTCTGGATGTTTCTCTCACTCTTGTTTAATTTTTCTTCAAGCCACTCTGGTTCTGGGTCTCTCACGAGAGGCAGATTTGGGTACTGATGATATAGGACACTTGTTGTGACATTTGCAGCTGATATTTCCTTCAATCTAACATAAAAATATTTTGTGAATGCCACAGCTCGAAAGAGTAAAAATAATAAACAGGTCAGCAATAGCAAATCAGACACCCCAAGAGCCAAGATTCTCCTTCACTGAAAGAAAGCTAGAGAACACAGGCAAATCTGAATAAATTTTCGGTGACCTAGTTGAGGTCAGGGCCCAGTGGTCTCAGCAGGCTTGGGTAGGCTGCCCTGGAACCTCTTCCCACACACCCTTCTTATTTCTATAAAACATGAGGCAAGTAAACTTCTTTTTGCAGCATGGAAGCACTCCCTGTTTAGGGCGGGGAAGCTGTTTGGACTAGGAGGAAGCACAGAAGGGTTGTTTTTGCAACAAAAACACAGGAAATGTCAGAAAAAGTATCTGAGCAGTCAGACTTTCTGGGTGCATTCAAGAACACCAGACTCCTTGGACAACTGCTCTTCATTAGTGTTTGGTTCCTTTTTTTTTTTTAGTACCACTCTCTATAGGCAGCTGCCTTGAAGACAAGTGTTTAAATAGTACAGTTTGTGATCCTGCCTGACCCTTTCAGGGTCAACTCTCAGCAGTTTCAACTCTCATACTGAAACCCCAGAGGGAATTAGTACTCCTACATAAGAAGAGGGGTGGTGGGGGAGGATTGCCACATGTAATCCTGGCTCCAGGCTCTTTGTGCTTGCTTTGACTGTGTTGGATAGTGTTGGCTGGAATGGGACAAAGGAATAAATGCCTCTGTCTCCTGGGTCTTTAGGGTAGCTTGACTGGTTTTCCAAATAGAGTTGAAATAGATTTTTGCAGAATGTGTTAATGATGGTTGTCATGGGGATTCAGCTGAAAAGAAATATAAATATAAAATTAAAGAGTTGCAGGCTGTGATCTACTGTCACTATTTATCTTTGTACTTCTTTTTCCCCCATTCAGTGCATTTAAATTGGTCCTCACTCCAACAGCTTTGCTGGAAGCTGTATAATTACAGTCCTTTGAAAGAAAAATCTTTTACCTTTGAGTTTTAATAGCTGCTTACGTGGATAAGAAAAAGTCATTGATGTCGCCTGATTGTGCTGAGAGGCTTGGGGACCTCTGGCCCAACATCTTACACAAATTATTCACAGTTCTACAGGATGCCTCATTGTACTTGGTGTACTTAGAGAGAAAAAAAGACTAAAAAGTGAACTGCTTTTCCAGCATCCATAGGGTCTGCTGGGGCCAGTGCTGCAACACTGATGAAGCCATGAGGACAACCCTGGTTTGCAGATTGGAGCTGTTCCACAATAACCAGATATTTCATTTTATAGCACTATTTTAAAAAATCTTGCTGCAACATTACACTCACTTTAAATGACTTAGTAAATCTCCTAGAGCCACAACATCTAGATAATGTATTGAGGTAAGCTTGAAAGGACATTAGCCTCTTTCATTGGATTAATGCATTGTGTTTCATAAATAATTTCTTTTTTTTTTGAGTGCAAAGCTTTTTCTGTGAAAAAATGGCTATTTCTTTTTTTGCCCCAAGCATTTGCAGAGACTGTTGTTATTAATGAAATTATTTTTCTACAATTTGGAACAGCAAAAGTACAGATTTTTGTTAGGCTAACCTCTGTAAAAGCCACAAGAGATAACAGCTTATTCTTTTAAAGATCCAGATTAAGTAGAAAACAGGTCAAGGTTCTTTTTATCTGAGTTTTTAGGGCTAATTTACAGCTTTACATCAAAATTTGAAGGAAGCTTGAGTGAAATGTGTGAGTTAAATAATAGTATGCTAAAGTTATGTTAGAGATAACATTTTGGAAGAAAGAAAGCACTTAGGATTTCTATATGCTTTAAATGTTTTAAAATGTCATTTTTATCCAAAGAATGACTGAGAAGATGACTTTCACATGTTCTGTTCCTAGGGTTTATTTGGAATTCTATTTGCTGACTGTAATAACACCCATAAGGCTTTAATGTTGTGACTTCTTTTCCTTTCTTTTTTTTCCTATTAATTATGAAGCTACATACCCATCAAACCCCTCTTTTCTGTTCCATAGATGGCACATTTGAGATGTGTACAAATAGTGCACTAAAAAAATTCACACCATTATCCTCCTTCCTTCCACTCATACATAAGATGAAACATAAATTTTTCCTTAAATTAACAAATGTTAAATCACAGACAGAATTAACATAAAATATGAATTTATTGAGAGAGAATGTGTATGTGAGAACATAATCTTTTACCAACTGGAACATAGCAAATACTGCATAAGAAGTCAGGGGTTTCTCTGTTGTACAACTGTTAAAATTAAAGTACTGAAATCAAAGCCTATTTTCATTAGTAATTTAGAGGGCACTCCCCTAATTTAGGTAGAGGAGTCTGTCTAAATTGCTAATGGATAAAGTCAGTGGTTCAAGTCCAAGTTCCATTTCTGCATGGGTGGTAGCATTCCAGGTGAGTGCCTCTACAGTGGCTTACAGGGTTCTGATAATTCACTAGTCCAATACAAAATCCAAACACTCAAATACTTTCATACATTGACAATAGAGACAGTGATTTATCTAATGGCATTTCATGGGCTTAATCCCCACATGAGCTCTTGTGCAGCACTCTAAACTGCTTATAGGATGTAGCCTAGACCAATGGTTACTGCACTGGTAGATAGAACTGGCTGAGCTGTGATTGCATACAAAACATGTAAGAAAGGCCAAATCTGTCCCAGACCCGAGTCAGCCACCCACCCACCTGATGGCTTACCCAGCTCAGGCTGTGGATTTATTGCTGCATGGGTACCTGGGTATATTCCTTCACACAGGTTCTCATGGATAACTTTTTCTTAAACTGGGATTATTGATTCACACTGCAGACAAACAAGTGTCATTGTATGTTTTTTTTATCCGGCAGTGTGTGCAATAGTGATTTTTGTACCTCATGGACAGCTTTTTTTGAGATTGGTCTCTGGTATCCTCACACTGGTCTTAGGAACCAGACAGGAATTTTGGTTTTCCCAATACAGTAAGTGACCATCTTGTTGGTAGAAAAATGAAGGATAATACAATCTCTGTCTTTAGTACAGTGCAGCCCAAGTTTAGAGCTCCTTCATTACTCACTTGTACTCGTTTGCTCATCCCTATATACTTAATATACTATGGACCTCCAATGGTAATACTAGATTTAGTTAGCTGTTATTTTATCTCAGTGAGTTTAGTCTCATGAAATTCCAGCCTGTGCAATGGAAGCAAAAACTCCCCAAGCTAGTCTCTAAACAAGTTTTACAGGTACAAATACAATCAGAGTGTGTTAAAAGCCCACAGTAGCAAATAAGCACTTTTTCATACAAATATTACAAAAAGAAAGTTTTTCAGCCCAGATGTGAAAAAATAATTTTTTCTCCTGTACTGAAAGAAAATTAGAAAAATCCGTTCCACTAATGCTGTGTGTGTGTGTCCTGGAGCAGTAAAACTCTTTATTGGTGACGATGCAAAATACAAACCTCTCATATGAGTGTTTAATACATGTCAACAGCAGGAATGATGGTTAGGCCATGATTTATTGTATACCAAAGAACAGATATGCAGATGTGAGGGGAAGCCACCCACTGAAATATCCATTCTGTATCCATATTTCAGTTCTTGGAGATTCATACTTCCAAGCATTAAAGCTCAAAGACTTGTCTTGATGAACATCTTTTTATAGTCTCATCATATTCATGCATAACGAGACTTGAGATACTGTCAGTCATCTTCGTTTATCCTCCGCCTTTGTAATTGCTGTGTATATTTTACCTGCTTTAACTCAGTGTACATTTTCAGAATTTTAATGTGTCTACGAGTAATGGCTGGGAGCAGCAAACATGTAATTCAGGAATGAGCATTCTGTGTTTTTGAAAGCACGTTTTTTCCTGACATTATGTCCTACATACTTTTGTCTACATTATGTATTGCTCATCTTAGGGGGATTCCTCATCTTATCATGGATGACCAGGTGTATGTAGATGGATCTAGCAAAGGAAGATGTTTCTACTTCAGATGTTGCAGTTTCAGGCAGCACAAACAGGGATTTGAGGCTTGTCACTTCAGTTTTGCTGGAGCAACACTCTGACTCAGAGTCCTGCTGACTGAGAACAGAGACGTCAGCGCTCAGCAAGCCTGCTCACATGCAGAAGGGGCTGACTGGATACAAACAGGGCGCTGTAAATGTCTGCCTGGATTTCGCTGCTACTTGTACATGCCTGCAGATTTCTGGGGGAGTGATAACTGGGTGACCAAAGCCATCTGAGCAGGTTTGCAGTGTTTAACCACAGAGCTCAGCTGCGTGGGACGATCCCCTTGCACCTCGTGGGATGGGAGCAGCCTGCATTGCCTCTGCCTTGCTCATGTGCAGGTGACCCTGCAAAATGGTCCATGCTGCAATTACACAGGGGACACCCTCCTCCACTTCTACTTAGAATCATCTTGGGGCACTTCTGAATTGTGTCTTTCAGCTATCCATAGGTCATTATCCGTGCTGCTGTCACATGTTTGTGTATGATGCATACACTCTCTGTCATGGCACAAACACACCTTTGAGATTGTAGGCACCATCGCGACCTGAACAGATGCTATAACCCTTGTTGATCCTTATTAGTCAACAAAATCTATGCTCACACTCTGCCATTTGCACCAACAGGAGCCGTGGCTTTCCAGTACCCAGGATTTGCACAAATATAGCTGGTATAGAAATATTTCATCAGGCGTTAATCTGTCCCCATGGTGATGAGCATATATTTTCACAGTACAAAAAGCTGTCAAAAACAAGTACTTGCATGTTAAATATTATTCAGCATTGGAGTCTACTAGCTTACCAGTTGGTTGATGTGGTGATATTTAATTTTTTTTTTTTATGGAAGGCTGAAAAGGCAGAAGGATTTATAAGACTTCCAGACTTCAGTGTGGATCGAGCGATTGAATGCAAAAAAAAGCAGTAAGTTTATTTCTTGTTCCTACTTTTGCATGATTTTTTACAATGTTGCAAGGAATGAATTTCAGTAGTCTTTGACAGTGAAACTGTGGGGAGTTCTTTTGTGTTGTATAAATAATGAGACATTAATTGAGCTACTGAAAGAAAACCATAGCGCAAAAATATTTCTGAAAAATCTCTACCAGATGTGCTTTGCTAAAACCACAAACAAAAAGAAACCAGTTCAGTGTGCCAAATGCTTTTTTTTTTTTTTTTTCTCATTTTTTTCATTCACTGATTATGAGTAAGCTGTAGTTCTTGGATGCCCCCTCTTAGCTGAGGAGGTCAGCAGTGGTGCAAGTAATGTTGCTTCTTTCCAAGGCTGGACTATTCTTTAGGCTGCTG
The DNA here is from genome assembly GCA_013397915.1 of Daphoenositta chrysoptera. NCBI lineage: Eukaryota > Metazoa > Chordata > Aves > Passeriformes > Daphoenositta > Daphoenositta chrysoptera. The sequence continues at coordinate 323,140 of VZRO01005213.1, read as the reverse complement.
TGGTGCAACTGAGCTTGGGCTGAGCTTGAAGCCTTTGGTTGTGCAGGGAATAAATACTTGCTTTAGTGGGGTACACACTTAAAATATTCTCTCCAAACTCCATATGCAGCACTGACCTCCAGCTGCTTCTGAGCACACTTCAAAGGTTGGGAGGGATGTTGCTGTTGTTCAAAGTTATAAAGCTCAGCATGGTTTTAATTGTGTCCCTCAAGACAAAGCCTTCAATATCCTTATGGAGAAGTCAGAAGAGTCAGTCACTGTTCACCCACTGTGTGCTGTTTGAGATTGTACTGTATCATGTCCCTACCTTCAGCCATCAGTTTTCCATGCTGTGGGGTCTTAGCCTGATTGCCCACTCACGGAAGCTGTTCCATGTCTACTGGGGCTTTCTCCAAACCTTCTCCAGGTTTGCTTTACATTTCAGAGCTGGAGGATGCAAAATTGCACATAGTATTTGAGTAGTGGGAAAGCAACAAGATTATGTAATGAAATAATGGAAAACTTTGTTTTATTCTTTATTCTTTCCTTTTTAGTTCCTGTAGTTTATACTCTCTGAATACTGTGTGGCCTAAGAAATTAGCTAAATATAGACTACAGTTTTAAAGAAAGAACCATATTGATGGACAAGCTAATCCAGATTAATACAGGGGAGCGAATAAATATTTTAAATAATTCATTCAGCTATTATTTTTTCTTTCTTATGTAAACTAGTTTTCTTTACATCTCTTCTATTTTTCTTTTCATAAAGTGCTATTAAGATCAGCCACCCACAGATCAAGACATTTTATTTTGCGGCAGAAAATGTTCTGGAAATGAACACGTAAGTAGGAGTGACTGGTCATATTTCATCCTGTCTCATGCATGAGAACACCCTTTGAAAGTTCATTCTTTCCCTGTCAAGCAGTTGATAAAGTTATTTGGGGAATTACTGAGTCTAATTTTTATGGTCACTAAATGGAAGGAAACTATTGCTCTTTGTTCACTAATTATAATTGAAATCAGAATTGCATAATTAGCCCAATTTTGATACTAATTTTCCCAACATTTGTTGGTATAAATCCCTTTCTGTTAGAGAGGTGCTAAGATTTAATAGCAAGTACATCACCTTGGAAGAAGTGAAGGGAGAAAGGAAAGAGAGGGAAAAGCTTAGTATATTTTTGTCCCAGAAGTGATCTAGGACTAGAATGTAACAGTTTCTGATTTCAGAGTATCACGTCAGCTAACAAGGAGAGTTAGAGGGATAGAAAGGGCTGTTTCTTTAACACAAATAAGCATTTACTTCAGCATCAAACTAAGCGGCAGTTGAATGATCCTCATGGCAGGTCAGAAATTTTCTTTTCACAAACGTCCAGAAGAACAACAACCAGAGTTTTCAATGGAAGTAAAAATGGATATGAGTGCTTCCATTTTAGAAACCTCTGAGCTATTAGAAACGTATTATTTTCTACTGATCCAACTTTGGGTGATTTAGATATATCTCATATCTTCTTTGCCCTTTTTACTTCAGATTGCAGTCTATTCTCTATGCTATTGCATTAAGTGGTCAAATACTGGATACAAAGCAGTACAATTTAAATGGGAGGAGATCTCCCATGACAGTCAAGTCAGGATTTTAATCATGGCTCTACTGGTGATATTCGTGAGATTTTTCACGGGGCAGTGACTACTCATTCCTTCTATAAACAGGAGACCTCATACATATTTACCACAATGGAAAAAGAAAGAGGTTGAGAGAGAATGTGTGTGACCTTCTGAAAGGTCTATAGATACAGAAATGTACAATATTACAGTAGTGTATGTATGTAGATATATATTAATAAATCTGTACTCTACAGACGCCTACAAGTAAATATAGGTGGAAACGATCTGTTGCCTTTTGCAAGCTGGAGCAGCACGGAGCATTCTGGTGGGGAGATAACCATCCATTTCTGTGTTCCTGCATTTCCTACCAGAGCTCCTGAATGGAGTGACAAGCTCCTGAGGCAGATAGGATGAGGATGACTGAGAATGAGGGACTGCTGGACAGGAATATTTCTGTAGAGAGGGTAACCCTGGGTGAGAGAGGAGATCAAGGGACCTATGGAGAAGGAAAGTTAGAGCTAATGGAGGATATTAGTAAGTGCTAACAGCCAGTGTGGAGCCCAGCTGGAAATTCTCATGTGAGAAATGTTTAGTCTCCTGTGAATGAGTGATTGAAATCTGTGCAGGTGTGTTAGCTCTTATGCTCCCGGAATGATTTTGTTCAAACTCCACTTCATGAATAAATTTCATTTTGGCTTAAAGCTAGGTAGCCTAGTGTTAGAGCAGCCTGCACTGTGCTGTACTACATCCTCACTGTTGCAACTGATGATGTTTTCCTTGGCAAAGTATAAAATACATGCATTTAATACATAAAGTACACGTATACTCACGCATATGGCAAAACAGACTAAAAGACATCTGTTCTCTTGGCTCCAGTCCTGCAAATACACGTGTGAATGGTTCTACTGAACTCACTGGAGCATTTGTGTGTGTCGACTTTCTGGTGTGCATAAATGGTTGATGGATCATGACCTTTTGTAACTCTTCATGCATATATCTATGTATGTATATACCTGTACATATATCTCTATTAAATCAACTGTGGATTTATTAACACAGTCATTTGTTTCACTAATTTATCATGTATTTGCTATTGTCATGCACACATGAAAAGAAAAGGCATGCTGACTAGCTGCGTGCATTTAGCTGGCCAGTTCTACATAGTTATTAGTGACTTGTCTGCCCTCGTCATTAATGAAGTCCCAATTTTTTTTAGCAAATCTTTTCGTTGTGTAAGGTGGGTTGTCATTTGAAAAAACACTCTGTTAGGATTAGCTGTCAGAAAAGAGTCAATAGACCACTCTTACAGAAATGACACTTTGTTTTTCTGAATTTTTTGTGGTTCTACTGTTCATACTGCAGTCCAAAAGTGCAGTAACTTTGACACCGATCTTACTAGTAAATCTCCTATTGCTTTAGTAGAACCAAAATCAAACACAATGGGGTTTTTTCCAGTAATGAGTTCCTGCCTTTCATACTTTCTCTATTTATGCCTTGAGTTTTAATCTTAAAAGCTTGAGCTTTTTCAGTTGTTAGTTAGTTAAAATCTTGATAGATCTTAGTGACTTACAGGCAAACATAATATACAAAAAGTACAGGGGAATGTTTCTAGCACTGGAAAAATGCAGCCACCTAGGAAGATGAGTGAAAAAAACCCTGTTAATAGCTTAAAACAACACAGGAAGTGAGACTTACTAGAACCAAAAGTACATAGCAAGGTGAAGAACGTGGTATGTTATGATCAAAAATTTGGTTTCAAGTGGCACAGACTGTGCTGCAATAGTTTTGGCCAGGGCAGCTGACATAGTCTTCTACAGCTGCCATGCCTTTTTCTTCATCTCAGGTGAAAGATGACACTTCAACAGCTGGACTAAATCACTGACATGATGTTATAGCACAAAGACTTTTTCTTCAGCTTCCACAAATGCGACTCCTGGGTCATCAGTAGTACCTTTTTCCAGTAGCAGCGAAAGAAGATGTCCCAGGCAGCTAATCCTGTTCACTGCAGGGAATATTAGTATAGAGGTGACTGGTCCCTTTCTAGAAGATGATCTAAGAAATAGAAACTTTGACATTTACTCTTCAGGCTAATGAAAACAGATGCGGTCATGTAGAGCACACCTGAAAGGAGCAAAACTCTGAAGAGCCATGCGAGTGTCCCTGACTCTGTGTTCCCTCTGTTTCAAACACAGGTGGCTAAGTAAGCTGGGAATGGCTGTAGACCCTCAGGCACCAAACGGGAAGAATGAAGAAGGTATGCTCCTAACTAGTTTCAGTGTGTAACTACTTGTGCTCTTCACAGTTTTTGTTTGGCCAAATTTTTGTTAGTTATTTTCTTTCTTTTAAACTATCATCTTGGGTCTGTCTACTGTCTGAGCTCAGAGAAACCACATTGTCACAGCACAGGGTAATCACAGGAAAAGAAAAAATGGTGAGAAACAGTGTGAGTGAGAGACTTGGTGATCTTGTCAGAGGTGTGTAACTACTTTCTGGCAGTTTGCTGGCTTGCTAAGCCTAACAAGTGTGAAGAGGAGCAGCTGTTCTGCTCTGGGTTTTGAGCTGGTGTGTTATTTTACAGGAGTTGTGCTGTTGCAGGCCTGGGAACACCTTGTGCTCTGCAGACCCATCCCTGCTGTGTCCTCCAGTCCTGGGGGTTTCAACAAACACAATCTTGGGGGACAAGGGGGTGGTGCTACTATTCTGGAGCCTAAAATTTGTTTCAGGGCCAAGCCCAAGCGTTCATTATGGAATAAGAAACTTCAAAAGTTCCCAAGCAATTTATTTGTTATCTTATTTTGCACACTGACCTAAAATAACTCTTCAGTGGGCGGATACCTGCACTCAAATCCCAAATCTGGGCAGAGGACCTGGTTTAGAATGAGAAATGCTCTGGATAGTATTATGTTACCAAACCTGGAATGGACTCTGGTCTGAGGAATATATGTCATCATCTGCGCTTTTAACTCTCCGAGGAATATGTGTCATCATCAGAGTTTTTAAGTCTCCATTTTCAGAGTTTGTACCCAGTGCCCTTCTTAGAACTGCTGAGCTTGTGAAGGAGCTGTCATCATGAAGAAGAAGCTGGTATTTGCAGTAGTATGAACACTTAGGTGATGCAACCTGTTTTGTCTAAGCAATGAAATGTTCCTCTCTGCATCCCTTCTGATCTGTCACAAAATTCAAGATTGTGGTTTATCTCCAGGCTTGGGACATGTAATTCCATTATTGATTAATTTGGCTCCATTTATGCTCTACCTTTAAAAGCAACTTTGGGTTTGGTAAACACAGATACCACTGGTTTCTGGAGATTCAGCAAGTCTTATCAGTTTCTTTGTTTTCAGTTCACAGTTGTTTCTTGTCAGGAAACTTATTAGTTCCCACACCATCGTATTCCTCCTGCCTGTGTCCTCTTTGAAACCAACTTTACCAAAACATTTCAGGATAAAGTGCTATATTGAATATTAGGTTGTGTAGAAAGAACTGCAAGACACTTGTACTCAGAGAGGAAGTGTGCAAATATGTTGTCCATCTTTTCATGAAGTGAAGAGTTTGACGGAAAATGAGAATAGGCAAAATTTTATACATTAAACCAATTTTTTTAAGCCTCAAAAATGCGATACTGGTTGTATTGGTTGAATCAAGAATTATGAAGCAACACAAAATGAGTCATCCCACCAATTGTAATTTAAAAAGAAAATGACCAAAAGATGCAAAATAATCCACTCAATAACCTCTGCAGCAGCTTATCTAATAACCTTGCAATAACGTAACATAGCCAAAATTTATTCCGCTTTTCAAGCTGGTTGGCCATCTCCCCTTCAGAAAAAGGCCCTCTGATTCTGGTGTCAAACACCTCCTTGTCTTTTCATACATGTTTTGTCACAGATGATCCAGCAGCTGCCTCCCGTGTGGGTGCAGCACCTGCTGATGCCTGGGTGGATGTGCCCTTACAGAAACATTGCTGTTTCATAGAAACACTGTCATTACCCACAGTCACTTCTGTTCCTGCTGACCAGTTCTTCCTCTCTGTATCACACACTATAATTCTTCAGAAGTCCTGGCTCTTGTTGTGGCATTTCTTGTATATTCATGTACTTTCTGTGCGTTTTAGTATCTCCCCACTGTCATTTGCCTATTTAGAATATCAGAAACAGCTGTTGATTGTTTTTCAGTTCTTCTGTGTGCCTAAAAGGGGAGCTGTAGAAACAAAAAGATTTTTATTAAGAGTTACTCAAAAACGCATTAATAGAGTCTTAGAATTTGACATAGGCCTTATTGCAGCCAGTTTCAGTTCTTTATGCTTAGATGTGCCAGCATATATTTCCAGTAAACAGAAGAGCATCTATGCTACTCAAAACCCCTACGGTTCTGCAAAGAGTACAGGGAGAAAAAAAGTAATGAACCTCTGAAACTTTCTCTTTGTTAACAGGTTAAAAAATTCTCTCTCATGCACGAAATTCTTCTTTCTTACAACTTTATTCCCCTCATTCTGTGGTTATTAGCACCACCTCCCCCAACCGTCACCAATGACATGCACAAAAATAAAGTGTGTGGGTATTAAATGAGTTAATTTTAGATGAAATAATCTCAGATAACTGTCCAGAGACCTTGCTAACACACAGCTTTCTAGTGGTGTGAGCCCCTAAGTCCAGCTCTGATGAGGTACTCCCTGAACTGAAGCAACCCCTGCCCTCCGGGGCAGAGCTGGACAGAGGCTCTTGGAGAGCACAAGCTGCTGAGTGTGGTGCACACATGGTGCAGGGCAGGATGCCAGCACTTGCTCCTGTAGAGGTTGCATCTGTGCTGGGAGATTTAGCAAAAGTGACCTTTGTGGCCCTTCAGTGCATAAAGAGGGGCTGTAAGAAAGAGAGGGGGCAGATTTTTAGCAGGGCATACAGGACAAGGGGTAATGGTTTTACACTAAGAAAGGGCCAGTTTAGACTAGATTTTTAGACTTTAATTTTTTACAGGGAGGTTGTCAAAACACTGGAACAGGTGGCTCAGAGAAGTAGCAGAAGCTCTATCCCTGGAAAGCTGCTCTAAGCAGCTTGGTGTAGTTGAAGGTGTTCCTGCTCATTGCAGAGAAGTTGGACTACATGACCTTTTAAGGTCCCTCCCAAACCAAACTATTCTATAATTGTATGATCTTGTCCAGTGTTTACTATTACCAGGTCCTGGGCATAAGAACCAGCAACATTCTGACTCCCTTTTCTTGTGTCTAATTTTATCAGTGATTATCACTTTATTTAATCTACCTTTAAACAAAGTTTTAGAAAATGTTTTCACTTGCTGCACAAATAGTTGAAAGAAATAACAGCATGACTGCCTCTGCCACATGTCAAGAGATACTAAGGCTCTTATTAGTTTGTTTTTGTTAAAAAAAAAAAAAAAGAGAGACTGCTAGGGTAATTCTATTGTGTTTACTTTTGGTACTACAACTTCACATGTACTGCTGTGCCTTATGGTGTGTCTATGTGAGTTACCATGTGTGACAAAAGACTCTCACAAGGCTGCTCTATAGTTTCCAAAGCATGATATGAACAATCTGTTTACTCCAAAATTGCAGCCAAACCCCCAAACCTTGTTGCTAGCTCCAGGAAAACTTACTGGTTACAGAGATTGAGGGATTGCCTCTGCTACTTGCTACAGCTCTCCCCTGACTTCTACTACAAATGAAACTTTTCCTTTAAAGGCTGCAAAGAGAGGGAAAAA
>VZRO01005213.1:258448-315680 GCA_013397915.1 Daphoenositta chrysoptera | reverse complement strand
GGTTTTAAGTCCAGAATACCCGACTTGGTGATCTTTGGTTGCCGCAGTGCTGTGAGGAATAAATATGTTGGTCTAACTCTTTATTTTTTGCTCATTTTCCATGTCTGCCTCAGAGTGCTACAGCGAAAGCGAACATGATGATCCAGAAATAACAGACACACCACCTCCACCCTACACAGTCCAGACACCACCTCCTCCTTCGGTAAGTGTTCCAGTAATTACCTTGTTTCTTGTTGCAAGCAGGTTGAAACAAACTCTCTTGAGGTGGTGGACCTCTAGGAATAACCTAAAACCGTGTCTGGAAATGTTCACCCTGTGTTCCCTTGAAACGTCCAGGCACTGACTGCCCGTCCTGTGGCAGAGCACACAGTTATCACATCCTGCACCACAGGGAGCTTTGCACTGTAAAAGATCAGCTCCTCCCTATTTATCGTGCCAGAGAAAGAAAGGATTCACTCTACCTCATGCACAAACTGTGTCTTTTCTTTACAAGATTTTTAATGCACTGCTAAAAGCTGGTTTTTTCATACTATTCTCTCTTTTTTTAATATCCATCCTGAAACCTCTCTTTTTTTGTGACCCTGGCAGCATCATCCAGCAGCTTTGTATTTATTTATTTCAGTCAGCTGTTTTTAAGACTGCTGAATTTGAAGCTGCTTTTGTGGCAGTGAAGAGAAGTGAAGGGAAAGAGGCCTCTTCAAACAGTGATAAAATCTGTTATTTTTCCTCTACCTCTGAAAAACAGACTATGAAAAAAGAAAATAGGTATTCTTCCAAAATCTATGTAGCATATTGTCCCAGAATATTCCTTCCTGTCTCACTTCATTTCACAAATTAGAATAAGCACTATGAACCCTCATGAGTCTAATCAAATTGACTTGCCTAATTATTATCTGCTTCTTGCCCTATTAATCTTGTTTCTATATAATTGTTTTTCTCACTGATCTCATTGCTCTTAGATGTGCTGTAAATAGATTTTAAAATTTTCCTTAAATTTTTTTAAAATTTTTCCTTTTTTTATTTAAGTAAAGAGAGAAAAGTTGTTAATTTGCTATGACAGGAAACATTGGGCACACTGCTCTAGGTAGCTTTACTAGTATGTTTGGGGTGGGTTTTTCCCTCTCTTTGCAGCCTTTAAAGGAAAAGTTTCATTTGTAGTAGAAGTCAGGGGAGAGCTGTAGCAAGTAGCAGAGGCAATCCCTCAATCTCTGTAACCAGTAAGTTTTCCTGGAGCTAGCAACAGGGACTGGGGATTTGGCTGCAGTTTTGGAGTAAAAAATTGTTCATATCATGCTTTGGAAACTATAGAGCAGCTTTGCAAGAGTCTTTTGTCACCACATTTTTAAATTTTAAAAATTTTTCCATTAAAATGGAAAGTCAAATTTACTTAATTCTGTGTTTAGAAATGAGTGATCTGCTTTGGGCTGGTAATACAGCTGAAATAAGGAATCTTGAGCTCAAGACTTTCCCTTCAGTAGCTGAAAGTTAACACTGAGAGGTGTGCAGTAATATATTTAGTAATAAATGTTCTCATTGCATCTCATGGAAGGGAAGTGTCTGCTGCCTCACTGTTGTGGTACAAGTTCCTCTGTGGCACGCTGAAGTGGCGTCCAGTAGCTGGGTTGGGCACAGGAGCAGCAAAGCAAGAGCAAATCTGAAATATACAGATGAGCTGGAGAAGCTTGTGCTATCACAGGCATTAGTAAAAGGAGATGTCAAGCACAGGGCTGCCCGTCTGGCAATCTCTAATTAGCCCACACAAAGCTGGGAGTGCACGTCAGACTGTCACCCACTTGCCCCCCTCATTTTCAGCCAGATAAGTCAGTCTCCACTTCCTCTCCTGAAGCGTGTAAGGTTTATCACTGGAACAATCCGCCTGGCACTCGGGGGTGTGAGGCGTTCACCACTGTAGAACGTGATGCTTTATTGCCTGTATTAGCTGGAGGTTAAATGTGACTGAGTGGCTATAAATATCAGAGGAAAGAAGAACTTTGGCAATATGTCTCCTGCAGTTATTCTGGGCCGTGGGTTGGTTAATGAAGCATCTTGAATTTTATACCTCAGTGGCTTGCCTTTAGGAGGCTGTAGATGTCTTTTCCGTCTGCTCACCTCTGGGTGAATGCCTGCATTTTTCCAGATGATGAGTTTTAAACAGGTGCTGTTTTTCAGTTTTCTGTTTTTCTGGTTTCCTGCTGCCTGTTGGTCTGTAGCTGCAGAGGCGATCTCCGGTTATCTCCTTCCCTCTCCTGCTCCGCTTGAGTGCTGGCCTCCATGTTATGGCAGGGAACACCTGGGAGGCAGGCAGTGGACAGATGCTGAGGGATCCTGCTTTATCAAGCTTTTCCTTAAAGGTTATCTTCCCTTCGGCCTTTACCTTTGTCAGCAGATTTCCCTTCTTCTTATCCCTTAAAATCCCATCCCTTGTGGACAAAGGTTAGTGTCTCCTGAGCAAAGGTGTCATCTTTTCACCCCAGAACTGGCCACTGGAATGAGCTCCATTTGCTGTGGGTCTGCCCAGTGCTCAGCTTGCTTACATAGTGAGTAGAACAGCTCTGTTTGGCTGCAAGTCAGGGTCTTCTCCTAAATACCATATTTAATATCCCTTTCACTTCTGGACAAGTGCTGAAACAAGAAAAACACTGGGACATGACTGGGAAAATGCAGCTTCTACTGAAAACTCAATTCTAGGATTGGAGCCTGTGGTTGTCTCAGGGAATGCTGGTTAAACACTGCTCGCTGCCTGTTTGTTGCAGAGTTCTTGAACCAAGCTGTGAAGTCTCAAAAATGTGGTGGATTTGGGTTCATATTCTGTGGGTACAGCACTTGGCCTGCTTCAAATTTCTCAAATTGCTACTGGAAGTGACACTCATCCTGACAGCTCAGTGTCAAGAATGCCACAGGCATTGACTCAAGTTAATTAATTTTTATTATTTGAAGCAGAAAGACCTCCAAACCTCTTGACATCAACTCCAAACCAAAACTATTAGTCTGGAAACTAATAGGCACCCAGGTGCAGGCTCTGTTACATTCTAGAGCAGCAAACACTTTGCTGTACTTCTAGCAAAAAGTTTATACTTGGTGTTCTATTCTCAGCTGACTCAAACCTTTTTGAAATTTGCGGAAGAAACAAGTAGTGATCATGAGCTTTCCATGTGTATGCATGGGTTTGGGTACTGTGGAAGAAAAAAACAAGCGGTGAACAAGTAAATTATAAAATCCATAGGACAGAAGTTAAACTGACCACTTGCATTAATTTGTCCACGTGTGAATGGATTTGCAGTTCAAAAATCAGCAGATATATTGAGACAATAGATTGCAACAGCAGCCAAAAAAGCAGTTGAAGAGTTTCATGGTCATAATTTTTCTCTAAAAAATATCTCGAGACTCATTAATCTCCAGTGAAGTTCTTATGATCTGCTTTTTAAAATATTCCCAAATAGAAATTTATTATCATATGGATGATTGCAAAACTTCCAAAGGAGTCATTCAAATAAGTTAGGCAAACATTTGTCATGCCAAATTAAAAACAAAACACAACGTGTATGCAGAGAAAAAGAAACACCTTCTGACAGTCATATTTATTCTCACCCATATTTTCTAATTTGCACACAATGAAAATGAAAACAAAAGGATATTCCACTCAGTGAGGCACAGTCTTCAAGTCTTAATTTCAATAATACTTTTCTTTTTTGCATGGACAAATGCCAGAAAAATAGAGGTCAGATCAAATATCTTCCTTTCTTGGCTTTGAACAATTGAAATTAGATCATCTCCGCCATGGGGGCAAGAGCTTTTACTCTTCAGTTATTCTGCTTGAATTTACAAATGCTTCAACAATTTGTCTTTGTGATAGGAGCTCTTAGATGAAATGCTTCATATCACCTGTGTTCCCAAGGGTTTTTTTAGCACTCATAGTTTATTACAGCATCTCCTTGTCCCTTGCTTGAGGATGCATATGTGGAGGTTTCTATTTTTGAAACAAAAACACACCTGAAACACAGTGTTGTACTTCTCATAGAGGAATATAAATGTCTGGGTACTGCAATGTTTGGAACAGTCCTAGGGGAATTGCGAAAGGACTAGAGAACATGTTTTATGAGGAATGGCTGAGAGAGCTGGGTTTGTTCATTCTTGAGAAGAGGAGGCTCAGGGGGGACCTCATTGCTCTCTACAATTCCCTGAAAGGATGTTGTAGATGAGGCAGTGTCTGGTTTCTTCTGCTGTGCCTACAGTGAGAGGGCTGGAGGAAATGGCCTTAAACTGAGACAGGGGAGATTCAGATTTGATTGAAGACAAATTTTTTTCCATTTAGTGTGGTCAGGGATTTGAATAGGTTACCCAGGGAGGTGGTGGAGTCACCATCCCTGGAAGTGTTCAAGTGTGTCTGCATCTGGTGCTGGATGATGTGGTTTAGGGATTCAGGGGCTGCAGTGCAAGCACTGGGTGGATGGCTGGACTGGATAATCTCGAAGGGCTCTTCCAACCTTGACAATTCTATGATTCTATGAATGGCTTTGAAAATTTACAACAGTGAAGAAGCTGCTATAAACAAATAGTACCCACAGTCTGATGCAGGTCCTCCTCATCTTCTGAGTTGACTACTTAATTACATGGTGCAACTGTCTTAGAAGCACAGGAGGACTTTGCTGTTTTTAATATAAGAAGGACGTAGTATAAGACACTGAATTGTGGAAGTTTATAAATCATAACAAAAAAAACGTTGCTCTAGGTTTGGTTTATTTGAATAAAACTTATTTCTGGTTTACTGGGTTATAAATAGGTATTCCAGGCTAGTCCCTTTACTGTGTTTGCAGCTTTTCCAGGTTTCCCTAGCAACACCTTCTCAGTAATTTTCAATATTTTCAGTCTAGTTATCATGTTTTAATCCTTACACAGATCTATTCTACATCAATATTGAGAACAGAAACTTGCCAGAATTGTGGTCCATCAAGTCTGGTATTCTGATACTGGCATTGGCCAGTAGGAGATGATTTGCAGAAGGAGTAAATTTCTGCAGTAGCCAGAAATCTGGCTTTCATATCATGATGATCTCATCACAATTTCTGATAGTTTCTGCTAAACCTTCTTGCCCTGGTGAATGATTATCCCTTGAATGGACTGGGAAAAATAGTTTGTCACTGTACTTCAGTGCTTGGGACCCCTTCTGTCTATCTCTGGTTGTTGCATTGGTGGAACTGTTGAGTGCTTCAAGGCAACTCCTTGTTCAATGGCTAATTTGGGGTTTTTCTTCCATACTCTTGATTAGACCAATAAAGTGAAGACAAATTAAAGAAAGAAGGTGAGTGTGAGACCTAGCATGGAAAACTACATTCAACACAAAAGTTTTCCTTGGTTTTTGTTTCTAGGCATTGACAGATTTGTACCTCTTTTGCCTTTGGCTTCCTTGTGGCTTGTTTCTGAAGTTACTGCTCTGTAGAAGATTGATTGCCACACCCCAGGCTTGTCTGGATGAATAAGTAACAAGATTATATCAATTTTTGGTCACTTAGCATTTTAGCTGCAGATCTCTATATCGTATAGAACCTAGAAACAGGAGAATTTTGTAAATAATTTTTCTTTTTTTCTTCCTGCCCTCCTCCCTCTTTCCTTTTGTTTCTGGAAAGCAGGATCAGCAAAAGTCATCATTCACCTCAACTCTGTCAAGTGAAGCATCATGTTCTCTCTCCTCTCCTGAAAGCACTTTCAACTCCCAAGAATCATCGTCTTCCTTGGCATCCAAAGTGGTTTATTCCGAGAGGCAGTCCTGGCTTGACCTGGTTAACAGCTCTGCCACGGAAGAGGGCGATCAGCCTTTAACCTTCTGCGTGCAGATTCATTCTGACGAGCCCCCAGAAGTGGTCTGCGGAGATGCAGCAGAAAGCCAGGAAGTCCGGCTTTCCCAACCCAAAGGTGGATCCCAAACCTCTTACATAAAAGCAGATACGCATTGTCTAGCTGTGCCAGATGCAACAGGACAGCGATCACTAGCCAAAGGTGAGCTAATGAGAGAGGAGATTTTTGCTGCAGAGCCATACAGGATGAGAGTCACAGATTTCCTTAACTTCCTTTCCCCTTCCTTCCTCTATATTCTTCACTGAAGAGTTTTCCAGTGGCACATCATTTACAACAAACATTAAATTTATTGCACATTAAATAAATAACCTATTATCTGCTTGGTAGGTGCCTTTACAGCTTTCCTCAAATTGTTTCTATATGTTAGATCATAATCTCTGCATATAAATCTAGCATAGACATAATTTTATTTATGGTCTTTGTTTGAATGAAGATGTCTTTTATTAGTTAGGATTGAATCAAAATGTTAACAAAGTGTGTCACAGAATGGACACTGTAACCAGAATGGAATAAGTAGGAAATAGTGAATGTGGGGTTAGGTGGTTCCAAATTTACAAATAAATGCAGTTGCATTTACATGAAGTACATACTCCCTATTTGCTTCATTAAGCTTCATTGTAGTCAAGAGAAAACAACTGAAATCTTGAATCAGAAAGTCTGTTAAGACTGGATTTTGTTTAAGCAAATAGGTACCTGCACAGTATCCTCCTACTGAAATGTACTGCTAATTGAAAAAGGTGGCATTGTTCCAGAATTTGGTCATTGTTGCTGTTCATAACTCTCCTGTGTAGCAAGGAAATATCTCCTGCCTTTTGAGCAAAGCTGCTTCTTTCTGAATTAAGAGCAGTTAAAGCCTAAAAATTGTTCCTGGCATACAATTATTCTGCCTATAGGGGTAATACCTAAGGGAACAACAATGTTCCTGTGCATCAGCTGCTCCCCTGATTCCAAATCCTTGTAAAGATTTTAAGTGAGTACTTTGTTGCTGAAAGAGAAGGGTTGTCTCAGCACTATGCAAAACAAAGGTGCATCTGAAAGCTTAGGCTGAAGGTAATGCAATGGTGGAAAGAAGCTGCACTGGAGCTGTTGGGAACTCAGGGTATTTCTCTGTAGGTGAACTTGACACTGAAAGATGATACTGTAAGGCACTTTAGTTCATTCTCAGTCCTCCTATCATTTTACAAATATCAACCCTTAGCAAGCTGGCACCTCTTTATGTTGTCATACCTTTTTCTGATACTACAAAAAAAAAAAAAAGGAAATAAGCAAAGTACAGTTTTTATCAAAAGTGAAAATTAACTCGGTGTTTTATGCTTACCTTCATTACCCGTTTTCTTGGCTTGTCTGCTGGAAAATTCTGCAGCAATGATGAAAGGATTAAAATCCAGAGTGAGCATATGTGGTTCTTCTATGTGTTGGAAAAGAGTGCTGTGCTTTAAGAGACTTACTGGGGAATCAAACTCCCCTAATTCTGGCTTTGCAAGCTGTGAAAAGGCTGGGGCAGAAATGGAGTCCCTAATGAAAATGTCCCAAAGACATATTAAATTCATTGTTTTCTGTCATTTTACCTTCTGGGTTTAATTTGACAAAGTAATGTCTTTGGAAAACATTGCTAGGGACATTCTAGTGGATTGTTGGAATGTGCGTCATAAATGAGTAGCTTATAGATCCTGTTGATAAAGATTCAGTGGTTGCTCTTCAGAAATCTGAACTTTTGCTAACAATATGTTACTCTGGTATTGTCAGAAATCCTGCAATAGTGTGTGGGTTACTGCTTTCCATCATAATGCAAGGGTGACAAATACTTTTATGGATGGTCACAGAATTAGCATGACACAGTCATAATCACTTAAAGTATAGTTTGATAGGCTCAATCACACAAATCAATAAAACTGGGATTAAAATGTAAATCAAGGCACATTTTGGTATATTTCTACTGTGTGCAAGATGGTTTAATTTTAATAAGATTATTCCTGGAGAAATGAATTCTTCTGTTGCTCACTGCTTAGTTGATGGGCAACCCTGATGGCCGAACAAGGAACACTTCCATCCTAACCAGAGTAGTAATCGCTTACAGAATTCCAGAAATAGATAATTTCACGGAGACAGTCACTATGGAAACTGTATAACCTCACTAGTTACTGTCTGCATCATAACGCCTGTTGACCAAGTAAAATGTACACCATAGACAGGTCTGTCTTTCCTTTATCAGTCTGCATATTATGGGCTGGGTGAGGAGAGTGCTGCTGTGAGGAGCCTTCCCCTGCAATGGCCACTGAAAAAATTAAGGAAATAATTTGCAAGGAGATTAAGCTACTTCAATTTGAGAATCAGGTAGGAAAAGAAGGATTAATATAAAACAGCAATTCAGTTCCAAATGAAAGTTATGAAGAAGGATGCAGTTCTGGTTCTGTGGCTTATCTCCCGAGAATTTCCCTCTCCAGCTAGTTATAAGGATGTGCACAAATATTGTGAGATGAATTCAAGTTGTTGGGTAAATTCTAGCTGCAAATTCTCCTGATTTACAATAACTGGTAAGAACATCCTTGTTACCAGATGCGAAACAAGAAGGCATACCTCAGTGCAGTCCATATTATTTGCTTTACAGTGCTTCTGAATAGTCCACTTCTGACATGTTTCAGTCATGAGACTGCATCCAGGAGGAGAAAAGTCTGTCTTGTGCTGACTTTTTTCCTGAAAGCACATGTTCCCCATGTGTAAAGATGGTCCTGCTGTCATCAGAACAGCTATGTAGTCTTTGATCCCCCTCCCCACAGAACCTACAGGTGTGCCCATGCTCTCTCCTTCTCCTGGTGAGCATAAAAAAACCCCACCACACTGTTTTCTGGCCATGTTCTGCATGGTAAAACCACATGAGAAATTTTTGGTTGTAGCTGATAAGAGCCTAGAGTTGAGGTGAAAATTTTCTAGAACTGAAGAGCACTTTTGCTGGACAAAGTCTAAAAATGGGGACCAATATGAGAAAAGTTGGTACCTACAAGGAAGAAAGAGTAGCTGTGGTTTTGTGGGAAGAGATTACCAAGAAAAAGTACAAAAACATTGAAGAAACCTTAGTGATGAGTTAAACAATAAAATAAACATTTTTCAGAAATAAATTGATGAATCTCTGTAAGAAAAGCTACAGATTCAACTACATGATGATGGATTATCTTTTCAACAAAAATCATTTAATGATCTCTGCGAAGAAACTCTGAGTATCTGGTGTAAGGAGCCATAACATATGATATTTTTAACAATATTTCCAACCACTCTTAGTGGTGCTGTGAACATTCTCAGCATTAATTCTCTGCACCAGTGACTGGGGAGAGGTTACATACCAGAGAGAGATACACAGGTACAAAGATGGAGAGTTTATCAGTTTTTGCTTTTGAAAAGAGATCAACAGTATGCAGCCATTTACTTTTGGGGAATATTTAGGATTCTGGTGATGCAGCTTGCTACATGCACAGTGACAAAGGACTCTAAGCTGCCCATGATGCAAAGAAACTGAAAGGTAAACAAGAAACAGCTGAAAATACAAACAGTATCTGACTACGTGTGCTGTATCCAGAAGCTGGCCTTGCCCCATCCAGGATGCCTACAACACACTCTCCAGGCAAACTCTGTCCTTTGTATTTCTTCTGGCAACCACTGGAACAAAAAATATCTCTCTGACTGTGACCCACCACCATTATGATCAAAAAATGTAACAGCAAAAAGAAGACACAGGAACTGAGAGGTTATATAGAAAGAAAATAGGAATGTGTATTTCTATTTATTTAGGGATCTACTACTATAGCAGAAAGATCCTTCTTCCTTGCATTTTCTGAGGGTTTCATGACCATGTGAAGTTAATGCATCTTGGCAAGGTGTTCTTATTTTACCACTTTTGGTTTATTTTACCTTAGCTCACAGTAGCTGTGGAAGATCTGGTGTGTGCTGGTATTTTCAAACCTGGACAGCTTTTCAAATACCTCTTGGATTTTATCTGGGTTGGTTTTGTGGGGTAGAGTTGGTTAAATGGGATCTGGAGGCATTCAATTCCTTCTGTTCTCAGAACTGACATCCTCTTCCGCTCCGGAGTTGGTCTGTGCCAGTAATAGCTAGAACAGATCCTCTGGTGTGCTCTGGCCCCTTTGTTCCTTCTGCAAAAGTTACAGAAAATAGCTAGATCATGGCTGAGACTAGACAAGAAGTGTGCCTATGGTGAGAATAACTGTGTAGAGAAACAACTTGAATAATTATTTTGTTTCTCATCAAAAAAGCTTTAGGAATCACAGTGAAAACTATGGTGCTATGGTTTTCTGAACTCTCTGAAAAAGAGATACTTATTTATGTTCTTTCCAGTTCAGTCAGTTTATTAAAATTCCACCCCTCACTGCTGAGTCCACTATACTGTCAGATAACAGCATCTAATTATTGGTGGTAACATAGTTTTCCTATTATTTTCTTCCAATCTTTCCTACCTTAGTTCTGCATTTGCCAGTGAGAAGTTTGCCTTAGCTATGCTCACCTAATTGAAATCTTTCCAGTATTTTCTGTTCCATAGTTATGTGGGTAATGTGATTTCCCTGAGGTGACTTCATATTCCCATTGAAAAGTCTACTACCACTGTGGAGGAGGGCTAGGGGGTGGATAGGTAGGTAAGGACAAAAATCATGTATGACTTCTTTTCCTCTGCTCTTCCCAGCCTTGGGTATATGTGTTCTCTTCCACTGGCAATAAAAATTTTAGCAGAATCAGAAACAGAGGTACTGGCAAAGCTACAAGAAGCTCATAAGAGTAGAAAGGAGGAAGAAGCAGAGGTTTTTTCCCAGGGATTAATACACAACTGGGAGTCTGTGAGATCTCATTTACAGAATGGCAGAACAAATATTTACATTTCAGATAAATTCAGTCAGATACGTTCTGTCAGAGGTGTTTTTCAATGCAAAATTCTCTTTCTGCCAAACATTTCCAATTTTTATATCTTTACCACTGGGAAACAATCAGCTTTATTTTTCACAGCTGCTTTTTGAAAAGTTCTGGGTAATTTCACTTATGTAGGCTTAAAGAGCATTGAAGTTGGGATTTCAGACAGGCTCCTGTACTGATGCTCCAAGATGGAGAGTCTGAATACCTTAATGTCTCCAGCCTGTGGCAAGTTGGCTGACAGGAGAGCGGAAGCTGAAAATTGAGGAGGTGAAGAATAGGCATGTTGAAATTCTGGCAGGTTGTTCTTGTCTGCGATACCTCCTGTTAGAAGGAAATTCCAGATGAATGGCATCAAGCCTCAGAATTGTGTTTTACTTCCCCTAAATCAGAATTTTTCAGTTGTGTCTGAAATACTATTACGACTCCAGCCTAGAAGGTCTCTTTCTCTCAAATGTGAAACTATCTGAGTGTAGAACTTCCCTTTTCCTCAGGTCAGCACTGGTTCTTTTCCACTTTGCTCACTGTTGAGTTTGACAAAGTTAAAAGAGATATACAACATTGCAAAATTTCTCTAGAAGTGCTCAGAAGCTTTAGCAGGCTGCGAGGCCTGTGAGTGAAGGGCATGGTGTAGAATCCCAGGAAGACAGGTCCTTACAGTGGCATCACTCAACAGAATTGCTTATAGTTAGTAGTGCCAAGGGAAGAAAAAAGTGCACTGTGCATGTGTTGCTCCCTATTGCATGTATGCTATTTGTTCCTTACCACTAATCCTTCAGTAGGTCCCAGGAGAAAAATTAATGTCTTTTATCTTTAAAATAGGATGAGATAAAGAAATGCTGTAGTAGCATTTCAGTTTCCTAACTTGCATGACTGAGACAGAAAGTGCTTAGCTTGAGGAGTGGCTGGTGGAAGAGATAACTTGCTGTATTGTATTCTAAAGTGACTTTAATTGTGAGCTGTGTGACCCAGCTGGAAAGAAGCGCTCCAGAGAAATGCTAGTGGGATTCAACCCATCCATATTATTAAGGTTTTTTTTGCCAGCAGAATATATCCATCCTTATAAACCTTCAGGTTAAAAAAAGCTCAGCAGAGGGATGGTACATCTTTTTTTTGTGAGTCTGACACAGACAATCTGTTCATTTTTACACCAGGGCCTGAGCTTATGTACTGTGTGTTTTTGCACATATTTTTACTTTGTGATAGAAAGCAAATATTTTGTAACAATTTGGTAGTATGATCTAGACACCACAGAATTCTTTCATAGTAAGAATCCAAAGAGTACAGAACTGGTGAATGCCTGTGCCTCTGTTAGAGACCTGCTCCTCTGCAGGTCAGTGTTCTGATTCCAGGTTCAAGCAGTACCAAGGTCTGTGAAAATGTGCCATGAATGTTTGAATCGGGAGAAAACCTCCAGTCTGCTAAAGTCTTGAGTCATGTTGCTTTATTTCTGTTATCCAACCTTAATTTTCTCTCAGGTGTTTCATGGGAAAAACAAGCAACCAGATTACAGGTAGTGTTTTCTTAGTTTACTTTCGTGGCATTAAGAAATACTGAAAGGCATCATTGTGTGAGTGAGGATAAATATATTTTCTTATCACAGATCATTTTATTGTGCCTGTTAATTGAATGATAGATATAATGCTTTGCTCTTCCTCCATCTCCTCTCCCCGTTTCAGATTTACAGCATCAATCTAGTGCATGCAGTGGCAGCTTCAAGCCTGCAAAAAGCGGGCTTTTTCTTTCTGAAATTGGCTCAGGGGTACTCAGGACACTGAAGGTAAAATTCCAGATAGGTGACAGTCTGGCCTCAGTTTATAGAGGTTTATTGGCAGACATATTGACATACTGTCAATAGCAACAGTATCTGCTTCTACACAAAGGCACAATATTAGGATACTGTTTTATTTTTTATCTGTAGTTGAAATTCATCAAAGATGGAGAAAAAAGTGCTATATAATGCACACCTGGCTCTGCACAACCTGTAAGTTCCACACACCCTTGTTTTCCAACAGTCTGCTGAAATTCCATTTAGTTGCTTAACTGCCATTTCTTTTATCTACCTGGTATGAAGAATCTGGCACATTCCTTTCCCTTTAAAATCACCTGACCATGATTAATCCTTTGGAGGATGAGAATGGTGGAAGAATAAGAAATAGGAGAGGAGTTTCAGGTTGCAGTCCTGAAAGACTGCAGGAGCTGAGGACACTTTGCTGGGCAAGTGCATCACCTGGCAGCCTTTTCCTGGGCTTTTCTGACTTTGGCTCCATCTTTTTCTGTGCTGAGTGTTACTGTCCTCCTTACAGTTACCCACAAGTGCATGGAAGGTATCACAATACTTAGCGTGGAAGAAGAGTGTTCATTGAGGATGTTTTCTCA
The DNA here is from genome assembly GCA_013397915.1 of Daphoenositta chrysoptera. NCBI lineage: Eukaryota > Metazoa > Chordata > Aves > Passeriformes > Daphoenositta > Daphoenositta chrysoptera. The sequence continues at coordinate 302,537 of VZRO01005213.1, read as the reverse complement.
TGCTTGCTGCTTTGTAACCCTTTTAGGACACTGAGGAAGGTCATGAGTTAGCCTCAAAAGGTGTCTGGAGCAGGGACCTCATGTCCCCTGTGGGTTGACTTTATCTAAAATTTGCTGGACAGGATTGAAGCAACTTTTTTCTTCTTACACGCTCTCTCTTGGATAGCTGATAAAAGTCAATTTATCTCTCAAAATATTACTGTGCACAGTCCTGATGGGTGATGTCTAGAGCAGAGTTGAGCCAGTCCTGTGCAGAAGCTGGCTAATGAAACAAACAGCTGCTTCATCCCAAGAAAGTAGGCAGGAAACTAGTTATTACGAGCCCCATGGCATGAGCCAACAGTTTTCAGGAAATACTACTGCCGTGTATTATGCCTTAAACTTCCATTTTTTTTCTGTTTCCTGCAGCTTGTTAAATATACAACAGTTCTCCTTTTCCTCCCCCAGCAATGTACCAATGTTGGAAGTTATATTTAGTTTTTGTCAAGTTACAGTAGGCTTTTTATAATCACACAGTAGTGAAGAATAGGCCAGCAGCACAGTGAAGGCAAATATTTGCAGCATATCATAAACCTTTCTTGTAACCTAAATATTTAGAAAGAGTAGAGATGTAGGAGGATGCTGTACTTTATAAAACATGGAAAAGATAAGAAGCAGCCTCCTAAGCATGCTGACATATTGCAGAAGTCTTTTTGCTGCAGCAAGAGCGAGCAAAAGGACTTGTTCCTTTCGTTCAGAATATATTTGCTGACTGCAGATGATTTAGAAAAGTTAATGTTTAACTGTTCTTTAAAAGAAAAAAGTGCCCAGCCAGTTCAGTGGGCACAGGGAGGACTGCAGTTCAGAAGAATTAACACCACTACCCCCAATGATACAAAACCAAATGTTATCCAAAGTGGATCTTGAGGGATTCATTAGCAGCCTGAAAACAGCAATAGCTGTAAGATTTTCCTTTAGAGATCACTGAAGCTCTGTGGACTGAAGGACAAGAAGCGAGCTGTGCAGTCTGTTGCTAAAAATGGCCTTCTGCTAAAACGCCCCTACATATGCCTGATACATTTTTAGTTTCCGTCTGTTAATTTTTAAGTTGTTTTATTCTGAGAAATGCCTTTGCTTCAATTTTCATCTTATTTTATGCTATTCTCAGCTGTTTACTCACTTTTCCTTTCATGTACTCTCTGTCTTGGAAGACAGTCCTACAGAGCCATCAGAATAATTAAGGTGGAAATAATCAAGGCTTTGTTGTGAGGCATTACAAGCAAATTCTGTGCTGCAATCTGTGCTACCCAGGAGCAAAGCATTGGATGCCACAAGGGTTCTTGCTTTAATCTGTTTTCTTGGGACCTTCTCTTGGGGCCCCTGAAATGTTTCTATGTTTCATTTAATTGTTCAATTTTTTTAAAACTCTGTTTTCAATAATTACCAAAACCTGGTGATGAATCAGCACACCAAATAGAATTTGCCTTTTGAGTTTCCAGGTAGAAACATAATTCACTGTGTATAGCATGTAGGGAAGGGTGAATGGGTGCAGATACTATCAGAGTTGATTCATTCAAACACAGAGTTACTGACATTTGTTCAAAGTCTGTGGTATATTCAGAACATGAAAGCAGCACTTTGTTACTGGAGATACAGGCTCACATCTGTTGGATCATTACCTGATTCTTAACAAGATTTGAGTTGGGAAGTATGTTTTTCTCACAGGCTTTATTACCCTAAAAATTACCCTAATTGGCCTTAGTTTTAAGTCTAATACCTTTACTTTTTAAACTTGATTGAGAGCCTTCCTGATGGCTGAACATAACATTTCTGCTCTCTGCTGCCATACTCATGTTCTCATACCCAATTTATTATTTTCTTTGCAGACCAGGAAAAATGTGATGATGATGATGAGATGGAGAGACTTTACAAGTCATTGGAGCAAGCAAGCCTGTCTCCCATTGGTGATCGTCGACTGTCAACTAAGAAGGAGCTTAGGAAGTCCTTCATCAAACGCAGCAAAAACCCCTCCATTAATGAGAAACTCCACAAAATTCGAATGTTGAACAGTACATTAAAGGTGAGTTGGCAGATGTTGCCAAGGAAAAGCCTGAGAGAAAGAAACAGTTTGGCTGAAAAAAGAAACACCATAAACTTCAGCCAAACTCTAATTACATATTTATTGAAAGCCCCAGAGAATTTGGTTAAGTTTTTGAATTTTATTTTCTGCTTCATTGTGAATACTGATCTGTGTTATGTTGCTCAGTTTGAACTGGAAACAGAGGCAATAGCTCAGGAGGGACTCTTCTTGCAGAAGTTCCAGTCCATTTGGAAAATTTAATAAAGAAAACTTATCTTAGTTAACTGGAAAACTTGCAAGCTCAGCTGAATGCATTAAACAGGGGAGACTTAAAAAAGGAAGAGCAGACAAAGTACACTGATGATAAAGGACATGAAAATGACCCTGAGCCAAAAAAAGTTTTCCTTATGTGATTATTAGAGAATGTACAGGATGTGCCAAAGCTATTGTAAAGACCTCCTGTAACTAAAATATTTTTAATAACAAAAGCATCCTGCTTTTATGTTGGAAATATATCACGGACTGGAGGGGTGCAGGGGTTCAGGAGATGTTCCATGAAAGGGCCGGTAAATCTGTCTGGAATATGGGGATTTATGGAGCTGTTTACTTGCCAGCATCGAGTGTCACGGGATTTCAAAGCCTGCTTCTGAATGGTACTGAGGGAAACAGAAAGCTTAACCATAGCATTTATATTGTAAGGAGAAAGAATAAATGCAAACTTGGGGCTTCACTTGTTTCTTTTCATACGCATTAGAAGCAGGAATTGAGTATCTTGTTTCAAATGTATGTATTTGGCTTCAAGCACAGTAATCTGGAGAAATGCATGTACAATGGTTGGACTTGATGATCTTAGAGGTCTTTTCCAACCTTAGCAAGTCTGCGATTCTAAAAACTTATCAGCACAATCGTTGGTTTCATTATTAGTTGCAATGGGAGGCTTGGCTTTGGCATCTCAGCCTGTATTGAAATTCCTGACAGGTACAGTTGTAAAGGGAATTGGGAAGGGAGTCGTTCTTCCTGACTCCATATGACATGTGGTGAAGTCTCTCCTTTGTATCAAAGAGTTTTCAGTGATATGGCAGTGATTATAGAAATATTAATTTTCATCAGCAATAAAGTGAGCCTTACATAAGAGAAAGTTAGTTTAAAAAGTGTGCATATTTTATTGGATAGGAAGCTACATACAGAAACATTCAGCAAGGTTTTCCCTGACCAGGAGCCTCACTAATAAATCTAAGAACCAGTTAGTACAAAATGGAATTGTATTTTGTGGAAGAGTCACTTTCAGTAGTACGGAGCTGAATGGAAGCCTTAATGTCAGACATGAGCAAGGAGGACAATGGTGCATTGATTTAGCATGGGAGTATTATGTAAGTTCTAATTAATTTAGGTTTGTCTAACACTTGTATTTAATATGGAAAAATAAGTTCTGGGATGTTCATAACATATAAAATGTGTTGATCTCTTAGTTTTTGTTGGGGTTTGGTTTTGGTTTTTGTTTTTTTTTCTTTCTTCAAACTAAGAAACTTGAGTATTTACAAGACAAATAGCACAGACGCTTTCTCATAGACACAAACAGAGTTCTGTACACAGCAGTGTTTAAGTTAGCCTGTCTGAGAGGCAAATGCCTGCAGTGGGAAAGGGCCATATTCTTTACATCAGTGAATGTAAAGAATATGTGCTTTTAAAGTCAATTTTCTTAATGTATAATATCAGACATAAGATAATTGGAAATCATCTACTGGAAATTTAAAAATCAGGAATTGTTTGCTTTAATTAAAACCCTATTAGTTTGAGAAGTGATTTATGCAAGTCTCAGTGCAATTTTAATTTTAGACTTTTGACTCCACATATTTAACAACAGATAAAAGTTGCTGCCATAAAATATCATTAACAAAACATTCTTTGACTACGTTGGAAGAGAGGGAAGCTATGTGCAAATACATCACAGTCTTAGTGAACATGGGAAACAGTTTTAGTGCTACAGGAGAAATTCCAAGGCATGAGTTTTTGCCACCAAGTTTGTCCAATAGAAATACTCCTCTCCCTTCTACCTCCCTATCTCCTCTCTTCTTTTCTTAAGCTAACTGCACATGTCCCTGCATCAATGCCAGAAATCTTCTTAAAAGGTCTGGCACTGGGTCTTGAGGGTAGGATGTGTGTAAACTACAGCTGAACAAGCTTTTGTGTTTAAAAAGCAGCTAAGGCACCACAGAGATTGGAGCAGCGGAAGGTTCATTAGAGTAGTAGTGGGATATGGATGTATAAACGGCTGATTGCTGCTATCAGAAGGTGAAATGAAGGCGTGGGAGTCCTTTCAAGGTGTTTTCAAGGCAGCCACCAGCCCAGGGTGTCGTCAGCTGCGATGAGTGGGTGGCAGCAGGAGAAGGTGACTAGAACTATTCCATCGCTTTCACACACAGACTGGATGGGGGGAGCCTGGAAAAAGGTAGTTAAGGTTTGTTAGTGCAGCATGGAGCCTCCAGTAAGAAATTACACCTGCTAACCAGGGCTTTTCTGTCCTGTGGTCCCTTGCACGGATAGGCGATATGGGCTAGAAAAGCAAAGGGCTTTGTTATGCCACGGCATGCGAGGACATCAAAGAACATCAATATGTGAAAGGAGGGTGTTATAAAGACAGAGCCAGGCTGTTTTCAGAGGTGCCCAGGACCAGAAGTGATGGGTTCAAACTGGAACACAGAAGGTTTCCCCTGGATATCAAGAAACACTTTTTTTTACTGTGAGGGTGACCAAGCACAGGTTGTCCAGGGAAGATGTTGAGTCTCTATTCTTGGAGATACTCAAGAGTCATGTGCAGACAGTCCTAGGCAGCCTGCAGTAGGTGGCTCTGTTTGAGGAAGGGTTTTGGACCAAATGACTTCCAGACGTCCCTTCCAAGCTCAACCATTCTGTAGTTCTGTGACATAGAGAGTGTCAGTGTCCCTGCATCAGTCACTGCTCACATCTTTCGAGGGAACCAGGGTGCCTGCAATATATGGTCTGAGATGCTCTTGCCTAAAGGTAGACACCAGATGTATCAGTAGTATCTGGGGGTAGATGGCAGCCACATGTACTTAAGCCACTCTACTGCCAGTGCACAAATTATATCCAAAATTATGTTCAGTCCAGCTCCTATAGAAGAGACATTTATAATGTGGAATAAGTATTCTTTGAGAAAGTTAGAGATGCTGTGAATTACAGAAATAAACACTGTCGTGTCTGGTTTCATGCAAGTACTGTCTTGTTGAGAGACAGCATAACAATGTGTAATTTTCACATGAATCTTTTCTCATGAAGTTTTGTTAAGAAGCCTATAAAAAAATCTAGATGAAATCATGAGTTGCCTTTAACTGGGAAGAATTTTTGCTGCAGACATAACTTTGATGACCTATGCTCTAAAAATGGGAATAAGCTGCCAGGCGGATGGGTAACCATCCATTTCCTTGTGACATGAGTCTAATGTTCCCAGAGTCGTTTTGTTAGGGACAATTATCTCAACAGTTTCTGTGGAAATAACCACTTTTTCTCTTCCCAGTGTAAGGAACATGACTTGGCCACGATTAACCAGTTGCTAGAGGACCCAAAATTGACAGCGGTGAAGTACAGAGAGTGGAGGAGCACAAACATCATGCTGGTCCAAGATATTTATCAGCAGCAGGAGGTCCAGGACATGTCCACAGAGAATAGTGAGGAGCAAGAGATGACTCCACAGCCAATCACTGAAAGTGCTATTTGATCAATGGCACATGGCAAGATTTTTCTCCCCGGGCCTTCGTGTACAGGCAATTTAAGCTGCTGTATCTTGAGGTTTGTTTTTTGCAAGTGTGCTTCAAAAGGAAAACAACCCGTTCTTCAAAGTTTTGAATGCTCTTGCAGAACTCATTTAATGTCAAAAAGGCAAGTTCACCAAGGTAAAAAACCATGCCTGAACTTGGCCTGCAAACATAAGAAGACTATTTAACAAAACAGCAAAGAAATGCTTTTCAGCTTTTGGAGAAGAAAATTATAAGTGTCCAGCTCCTGGAGGACACAGCACTATGTAATATGTACAGTATAAATATGAGATCCTTGGGATTGTTTTAACCATGCAACTTACCTTGAAATGAAGCTAAACTGATACCAACAGGACGTAGTCTACTCTACCTTTTCGCCCTCTACAGCAACCCGATGTATGCATTTTCATCCTGCATCCATTTACTTTCAGCACTCTACCAGTTTAAACTTAGACAAATGGAAGAGTAATTATGCATGAGTTGATATTATCGACAGCTGCCAGGCACCCACTTTGGGCTCTACCTGATGTTTTATGAGTTTCAAGTTTGTTTATGGTCCAGACCAAGAAGGTACTGTCTTTCTACATGAAGAAGAGGTCTTTCAGTTTTTGCTAACATGTAATTTACTCTTCAGTGAGATAAGTTTCAACTTTTCTTACGGACTTGGCAGAATTCCTTGGAAGATTATGTTCTGCTTTCCTTTTTTTGACAGCTGGGAGTATGTAAGGTACAAGTTCATCCTAGAGTCTAGCTTAAAGAAGGTGATCAAGTTCATGAGGCAGAAGCTAAATAACTAAACTCCGAATGTGGACCTGGAAGTGCAAAACAAAGCTGCAAATATTTTTGTAAATATATGTAATTTTATGGCTTATATGAATGTGACTATGTACTGTATAGATGTTTTATTTATATATTTATATATGCTGAATTTCCTAATATAAATAGGCACATGTGGACCAGGCCTACCCAGATGTGAGTGCTTACAGATTGACTTGAAATGCCTCTTTGTTTTGTGTTCCACTATAGATCACAGTAATGGCTCTACAGCTGAGACTGTCCTGAGACATCTGCTGTAACTCTTTCTTCTGCTTTTATTGCTTTGAGGTTTAGATGAAGAAAATCTGTACAACTTGGGATCTGAAAAAAAAAAAAGTTATCTAGAAAGTTTCAAGATTTCCCTTTGGAGAAAAAAAAATAAGAGGTTTTGCTGCAGGATCATTATTTTTTGGCTTCATTGTCCTCAGTAAAAGGTTTTGGTTTTTGCCTTCCCCTCTTCTGAAGTATAAGGAATTTTGAAGGGTGTTGAATTTTGAAAAGAAAGAATTAGCCCACCATTCTCAAATTAATGCCACTACAGCAACTGCGTCAATCTGCACTGCTGTTGCTATTTCATAAAGGTATTGTTTGTCATTAGTTTTCAATATAGTTTATCTTTTAAAGCAAAATACACTATAGAGATGCAGCCATATATATCTGCCTTTATACATTATATGTTTTATCATACCTTGACTGAGAAAGAAGGTAATGGTGTGAGTGGAAACCCATGAAATCTTTTCCACCTGTGTGGGGATTAATTTCACTGTTGATATTGCATTTTTAATACTCAGCAGCTTTTCTTTTAAAATAGAGATAGGGAAATAGATTAAAATTACTAAATGGGGAAGCAGACAGAAAACCCTGGAAGGTTAAAAAGCTATTATTTTCAGGAAATCATCATATGAGCGGTGATTTCATCACTAATTCTAACTAGTAGTTAAGCAAGCTTAATACCTGGTGTAATTTGATTTAGAGTAATTGCATCTTAAAAATGGAGCCCATTTTTAGGATACTTTTGGGTTTTTTTATTTAGTTTTTCTTTTTTTAATAATTCTTCCACCATTCCCACTGAAATGCTGTCAATTAACTCCTGAGAGCACCCTGAAAATTAGGAGTGTGGGGATTAATCTGCTTAGTCCATTTCATTTTTAACTGCCTGGTGCTAAGTAATTGATAAATATTGGAAGTCAAATTGTATGTACATTTTCTGTCACACATGTGAGTTTCTCATGAAACAAAGCATGTAAACACCATTTTTCTTCAAAAGCATCTTCGCTTAAATGTTGAAAAGAAGCACATGCTTAAATGGCCTGTTGAGCTGGGCCAGAGAAGTCAGTGCCTTGCAGTTCTGAGCAAAGTCCTCGTTGATTCCATTTGCTGAAGTAGATTTGCAGTACACAAAGAAAAGCACTATGTGGCCTGTACATGCTGTGTTGGCTCTTTTCACACTGCCCTTGTGTAAGCATATACACAACAGCTTTCCCAAATATGGAGACAAACAGATGCCCTTGGACTGTCCAAACTCCACTATTGGTTCTGACAGATTACATAGCCTAAAATTGCTTTTCAATTACTCTCTTTCAGATGGTCAGTAGATATTTACTGTTGAATTATTGAGATTTTGGAGACCTGCTGAGAATGGACTCTATCACAGCTTAGAAAAGAATGGAAAATTCTTGAATGGGGTTACTTTAATCCAGTTATAATTTTAACAAATTTCTGTGTTCAGGAAAACAAATGTATGGGTTTTATGCAAGTGCTGTGCAGGAAGTCTAACTCCACTCTCTTCAGCTACTATTTAGACTCACGAAAATGGAAAGCGTGGAAAATGCAAAGTGAAAATTGCAGTAAAACCAGATTAATTTTCTGGCATTACTAATTACTGTGACAGTATTTGCCTGGGTTTATCACAAGGGGTTGCCCAGCAGCGTGAAAGCCATAATCAGAGACAGAATTATGCACAAGCTGACAGCTACAGCGGGGAGCCACCTCAACAGGAGAAATTTGGACAAGACTGTGCTCTGCGCAGTGATGCTTGGAGTAACTGGTATTTCTTGGTCTGGATTTGGAAGACCTGCACTATTGACTCGTAGCATCGGGAGCTGTGCATCCCTAGTGTGTGACTGTCAAGAAGTCTTTAACCATCTGCCTCAAGGGACTTGTTTTATGTACTTTTTCGGGAGAAAGTATGTTTGCATGGATACGTGCACATGCACAATTTTTCCTTTGTCACTAAAGCCAGTTGGTGCAGTAAGTGCGACAATGGAGATTTTGGAATTCCGAGTAACAATATCTACTTTCAACTGTTTCTGCAGCTTTTCTGGAAATGGAATCTCTCTGTTCTGGTGGTGTACATGTCATGAGATACCAGAATGAGGTGGGATCACATTTCCTTTTCTATGATGGAAGAGATTTCATTAAATCTCTTCATTAAATGGGGATTGTAAATAATTTTTACATCTAGCTCTGATAATTCAATCAATACTAGGGTTTGTCATGGTTTCAAGTCCAGCTGGAGATGAAACACCATCCAGTTGCTTGCTCAGCCCCCCTCTTTTTTCCCTCCCCATCCCAGTGTAATGGGGAGGAGAACTGAAGTAAAACTTGTATGCTGAGACAAGAACGGTTTTATAATTTAAAATAAAGTAAAATACAACAATAATGGTAAACAATAATAATGATAATAAAAAGGAAATAAACCCAGACAAGTGATGCACAATACAATTGTTCACCACCCACTGATCTGCCAGACCCCTCTTCCCAAACCCCCATCAGGCCCCTCTTCCAGGTAACTCCTCCTGGATTATATACCAGGCATGCTGTTCTGTGGTGTGGAACATCCCTTTGATCAGTTCAGCTCACCTGTCCCAGCTATGCTCCCTCCCAGTTTGTTTTTTTTTGTGTAATACCTCACTGGCAGAGCACGAGACAAGGAAAAAAGTCCTTGACTTAGGATAAACACGACTTTGCAAAAACCCAAAATATCAGTGTGTTATCAACCATTCTCATTCTGAATCCGAAATACAGCGCTGTAAGAGCTACTGAAGAAGAAATTGACTCTACTCTAACTGAAACCGGGAATAAACAGAATAAATAACGTGCTACTTCTCTTTTTTTTTTTTGCAAATAATCATAATTTTGGAGGAAACCTTCATATTGAGAGACAAGGCTGGTTTGGGGCAGCCAGAGAGGGAGGGGAAGAAAAAAATGTGGTATTTGATTTAAAACTGTGTGGAAATTCAGAATTTAAAATTATTTCTGACTTAGAAAAATTATGGACATGTTACATCTATTGTGTGAGCCTGTAAGCTTGCATATCTATTACAGATTTAATATGAACACCTGTATTTTTAAACTTTTCAGGTAGCAAAGGAGCCCATGAAAGCATGCTTCTATGAGAGGAACTCCATGTGTTGTGGTTGGGGTTTGGGCTTTGGGCTTTTTTTTGTTGTTTTTCTTGTTTAGTCAAACAAAACTAGCCAATTGTAATGATGGCTTGGGCTTACTTCATTTATATGAGACATGTCTTTCTGTCTAACAGGAAGCCAAAGTGGTTTTCTTACAGCAGTAGAGCCAAAGTGGAATTTCCTGTTTCGTGTGGGGCATTTCAAAGCAGCAGACATTTTAAGATGTCAGTGAGCATTTCCTTGATGCTTGAAGATTTATCCCATTTTGGTTTGCTTCAAGCTGCAACATTCTTGCATTTTTAAAAAAACTGGCTTCATTGTGAACCGAAACAAAATTTGAGGTGAAAAAAAAGGAAAACAGAACAGAAAAAGCTCTGAGCTAAGGTCGTGCTGATATCCACATCTCTGGATAAGGTAATGGGAGCTAAGTTTGCCAAAAGCTAAGAACTTCAGCACTGTGAAAAGATTGCAAAGTGTTGAAAAGAATACTACATTCCTTGAAATACGCTATGGGAGAAGTTCCAAGACCTGTCTGCTCTGGAAAAATGAATATTTTCCTAATTTACTTCCTCCTGATAAAAATCCAAAGGGAGTGGTTTATAAGCTGGTAGTGATTTAAAGATGAAATATGCGTGTTTAATCATTGATAGCTCAACAATCTTGATGTATGATCTGGAAATGATTGACTTTAGATGACTCAGCCTGTAACACACAAAATCCATTTATTCGGAAAAGTATTGTAGCTACCACTGCCTGAAGCTTATGCACCCCATCTGGTCCACATGAGATCCATTGTGAGGATGTAGGTGAATGGCCTTTCTATAGGGAAAATAGCTTGTGTCATCAAACCAAAGCTTAGGAACCACTCCCTGTGTCCTAGATGCCTTAGGACCTGCCCAAATTATTCTGAGTTTTGAAGGTGCTTATGGCAGTTTTATCTTTTCCCAACTTAAAATAAAAAGGATATGAAAACACATCTCCCACTCCCACATGAAGAGAAAGTACCACTAGTCTAGCCAAGATTCATGTAAGTCACCTTATTTATGAGTGCTTAGCAAAATAACTCAACCTGATGAAAAGTCATTTGTGCATGCAAATAGCAGTACTCTTGTGCAAAGCTTTCAGTGCTGAGGACTGGCCCAAAGAAAGAATGGGTGTGTTTATCCCACTGTGCTCTACGTGGAGAGGGAAAGTCATGCACAGAGGAATATTTTCAAGGACATCTATGAGGCAGGGGCAGGGCCTGCAACGCCATGAAAGTACACACAATCCAAACTTGGTATTTTACCTGCTGAGCCTTTTTCTTTTTTTTCTTCACTGGTTTAAAACTCACAACACAATGTTGGCACTCAGTGCTGCCTTTTTACTGCTATGTTGCCCACACATGTGAATTGATTTTCATGGAATGCTGCAAACATCTTGCAGAATGAGAGCCTTATGCTTGCACTTGTCAATTAAACACTAAAAAGAGAGAATATTTTGCTCACCTTTTTTTTTTTTTTTTTTAATTTTATTTTCACTGCAGATTTTTCAGTTTACTGCTATTAAATAAATTTTTGCTGTTTCTTTAAATAAGCATTTTCCCCATGGGACTAATATTATTATTAAGTTGTATAATCTGGAACAAGGAAGAGACAATGAATGGTTTGATTAGGGAATGCCCTCTACTAGTTTGCAATGTAATATTTGAAACTGCTGTTAAATTAGTTAACTCTATTTAATTGGTTGTTTTAGGCACCCTTTAGGAAGATTGGTCTCTTCGGACAGGTACGGGATGATACTGGATTTTTTTTAGTTCACAGAGCAGCCTGTTTCAATTAAAAGAAGATTGGGATTTTTGTCTAAAGGGTTTCAGTTTAGCTGGATAAGCCAGCCAGGTAGCAGTATGGTGAAGGTGTGTTTCCCAGGAAATTAGCTTGTCCTAAGGGCTCAGCTGAAGGAAGAATGTCCCTGTCTCTGTCCCCTCTCTTCTCCACACCTCTGACGTGCTCCCACTGGTTGCCTTGGGCTAATCAGCTCATCATTTGGCACCTTTGTCAGCTCAGCCCAGTCAGGCAGCAGGGAACAGACACAGCAAGCTGGATACTCATCTACAGTGATGATAACTAAAATTGCCTTATGGAGACGTTCAGTGCCTGAGTCCTCGGAAGGGAAGCAGCTGGATTCTGTAGGCACAAGCAGAAGGAAGAAGAGCTGCGTAAGTGGGAGGGAAGAGGGGGACTTTTTCCTTTCAGAAGCAGAGCATTAGCTTGGCTCAGCTTCCCAAAAACTTATATCTTTGCTTCCACCAAGCAACGATTTCTCTTTTTCCCACCTGCTAGACAGGGAGTTGTGAAGACAACCTGAGAAAACAGTTTTCATGTGATCTCAGCCTGTGCTCTTGCTTTCCGTACCTAATGCAGAGCCAAACATTTGGTTTCTGGGCCTGAAAGCCAAACTCTACAAAAGAGCATCCCATATCTTGCCTTAGGATCCTTCCTGGCATGCTTGCTGTGAGAATGCTGACAGGAAAGGCAGTGGGGCACCGTCTGTCTACCCTTATGCCTGCTCTAACACCACACCTCACTGGCTTGGGCTGCCTCTTGTTTGGCTCTTGCTTTTGCTTTACACCCTCTTGTGGTGGTACAAAACATAAACTGTTCCCAAGTTTTATAAAGGTATCACTGAGTTGCTCATTATGATCTGGAAATTTGCTTTTATTCTGCTTAAAAAAACTTGCTGGGCTTTATTGGGTTTGCTTCCTGCGAGGCTGGGCATTCCCTGTGAGCTTGGGATGAGCATGATCACTGACAACTCAGAGGGCAAAGGCGCCATCCCAGGCATCTGACCCTATTTCATCACTGCTTATTTTGGAATGGCTCAGTCGTCATTCTTCTTAGTATCATGGCTTTTTCTTACTGCTGGAAGAAATTGCCTACTGTCAGTTAAAAAATTACTGTATTATCTTCCTGTTCTCAAGAGATATCTTGGTTGTCCCTGGGGGATGTTTCACATTGGCACATGGGATACAGCGCAGAGTGGCAATCCGCTGTTGTTTTGATGGGGAAACGTGCATCTTTCCCCTTTCCACTTCTTGGCAAAGAGGTGTCAGTCTTGGGCAGACAAACAAGTTCTTGTACTGCCGGTGGGAAAACACAGCTTCTGCAAACGGGTCCCAGCATGTTCCTGATGGAGAAAACTGATCCCTCAGCACAGCCTGCTGGCTGCTGGCAGCACGGCAAGCAAAGGGGGAAATGACAAACTTTTAAGTGAGAGGGGAAACAAAAATAAGAGGTTTAACTGCAGGATCACGATTTTTTGGCTTCATTATCCTCAGTAAAATGTTTAGGGTTTTGCCTTCCCCTCTTCTGCATCTGTGCAAGTGTGTGATGGTCTCAGCCCACATTTGGGGAAGTTTTGCAGAGAGGTGACAGCATTTACTGCAGGTGTGAAAATGGAGATGCTGTCTGGGACACCAACCCTCTCCAGGCCTGGAACAGACACTGTAAAATGAAACTGAGATCAGTCTGGGGGTAAAGATGCTCTGGGAGGAAGAGCAGGTGAACACCTGAGCAGCAAAGGCAGACAGAAAGAAAGGGGAGCTGGTAAATCAGGGGGTGTGGGAAAGGGGTAATTACTTCTTGTGGGAAAATGGGTGTCATGAGATGAGTGGAACACCACAACTGGCAGCACAACTGATGTCTCAGAGGGGATGGTTTTTAGCAGCTGGTTATTTAACATTCATATATCTCATCCAGTAATTTGTTTTGCAGAGCACTATAAAATTGAGGGTTCAGATGTCAGAGATTGTTTAGTGGAAAATGCACTTAAGGACCATAGTGTGTTTCTGTCCCTTGTGAAATGTTCTGCACGTCTGGTGAAACCCCAAAGCCACTATCATGGTGTGTCACAGGGAAATAGTTGGAAAGTCAGAGGCATTTCCAATGTCCTCTGCCCTTGCAACAGCAGCCCTGTCCTGGTAATGGACAGGTCTGCCTGTGCTCTTGCAGTCCTGTTGCTGAAGTAGAATGTTTGTTTCTAAGGTGCATTTTCTTAAGTCTTATTTTTTTACAGACAGTAAATTCAGTTCACCTTGGCTAGCACTTAAGATCCTATGTTACAGCAGCAATGAAGATGACTCTGCTAGTGGTGTCATTTGCTGTGAAATTTGGAAATTTTGCTCTACAAATGTCAGGAGGAGCTCCAAGTAAGATTTCATACTGTTGTAAAACACACATATCACCTTCCCAGATAGATGTGATATTTCATCATGAACATAATTTTTTTTCTGTGAAACAATTTATTCTGTTCATCTTGCTGATGACAAATTGAGGCAATTCAGGTGGCTGCGTTGTTTCTGAAATGTGTTTTCTAACACAAGAAAAAGAATGACTTAGGGTGCTGATACTATTTGGAAGAAGCAGATGAGAGTTTCAGGACTGAGGCAGCAAACAAAGTTCAGCACTTTGGAGACAGTGACACAAATGATATCTTGAAAAGAGGATGTGGGAATTTCACTCATTAAAGAGAGAAAGGAAGCCTATCCCATAAGGAATCAGAGAAATGATGAAAGCAGAGTTTGTGTGACAGCGCTGTTCATACAAAAAATACCCCTGGGAATAAAGTTCAGCTGCAGGAAGGTATTGACTGGTTTAGGAGCATGGCTGCTCTGGAGGATTGTAGGGTGGGCTACAGCCCAGGCAGGACTGGACAACACATCAGCTGACATCTGGAACTAGCTTAGTGACACAAGGCAAGAGGATCCCGTGGAGAGAAAAAACAGGATGCAAAACTGCCTTAGTTCCCAAGTTCCATTTGTTTCACAGACACCACCTGGCAAGGTAAGCAGAGCATCCAGACATAGTAAACCCTGTCTTGGTGTCAAGACAGGATGGGAAGGTGACATGGGGGAAACCACAGTAGTTTCAGTTCCCAACTTACATGTTTGTATGCAGTAGGCAGCTGCAACAGGTCAGCACCCTGGGCCTGAACTTTGGAGTGTGGCCTGAACCATGATGCCACTTTTGGCAATGTTCACAATTCAGTTTCTCCAGCCTTCACTCTTCCAATGATTTTGATGCTTTGGAAGACATGAAATCCCACCACGTGTGTTTACACCTTCCCTGATATACTATCTACATCCTGGTTAGGAAACAGTGATAAATTCTGTTTATAGTTCAAGGGAAGCTACAGAGATATGCACAGATGCCTAGCAAGACATGGCTCTCTCTGGGATCTTATGTCATCTGCAGCCTCCCAAAGTTTCACAGTAAAATGACTTTGGATGAGGATCTTAGCAACCATTTCTCACTGCTACTTTGTCTGTCAAAATTTAGAGTAAAGATCAGAAAAATAACTGTACACAAACCTGTATTCAGTTCTTAATGTAGCATCAGATTAATTCCACTGCACCAAATTCACCTTTGGCATTAGCTGAAGAGAGATATATTTTTTCCTTTGATTCAGTGAAATTTTTGGAATAATTTGTAGCTGCAGTATCAGGCTAAATTCCTAAGTGCTACATTAGTGAGGAATATAAAAGTAGTATAGATAAAGATGAAAGAGAGATATTTATTGTGTATTGCTCCAATTAATCATTTCTAATCCAGCAGGCTTTTCTGGAATCCACATAAATTTGCAGATACCCACAGATTCACAGATTAAGGTGCAACAAAACACCTTGAGCTTGAAGAAAGCCTGTCAACTATTGAACACTCACAACATTTTTTTCTTCATAACACTTTTTATATAACATTTTATTTCACTGTTCTTTTAATCATAAAGTTAAAAAAAAAATTGTAATACTTCTTTTAGCATTCTCATTGATATCTCTGCTAAAAGCCCAGCAGCAGCCATCAAATACATTATTCGAAACTGTGCACTTAAAAGGAAGAATCAGTTCTGCAAAAGAATAGGACAAGAAAGAGGATTGCTGCTGTTTTGGAGAAGAGGCAGCAGTAGTTCCACTGAACTTACACCAGACAGAAGGTAAAACAGCAACTACAAAGCAGAGGCAGTAATGCTAAAGTGAAAGGGGTGGGGAATGGAAAGTGGAAGTCTTAGTAAGACAGCCTGTGGAGATAACCACCTATGTGACATTTAAAATATGCCCTCAGTTTTACTCCATTATAGGTAATACTGATTTCACTGAATTTTCCTGCATAATAAATTTACTTATACTGTTTGGTTTCTTCTCATTCACTTCTAGACTGTATTTTATTATTGACAGATGTTAGTTTAGGAGATTTGCTGAAGTTTTGCCATTGTTGCCTAAAATCTACTGTAACTAGTGACCTGTATTAAACCAAAATATTGGGAGGATTTCTTCAGATGGTGTTTTGCTCATCCCTCACAGGCAAATTCACCAATCCAGAGATTTGAAAGCCAAGCCCAAATGCTACAACTTTCTGTTCAGACTTTCTACGGAAGCCTTCTGCTAGTCTTTTCCCAAGTCCAAGTGATCCCAACACAGGATGTTTTGCTTTAAGAAAAGTGGAGAGGGAGGGTATTCTTTACTGAATAAGTTGAAATCCCATTATACTGTCATGATAGTTCTGTCTAAAATGTCTCTAGTACATATATATTCATAGGGGACCCACCTGAATTGGCCATTGCTTCACTTCCTACCAATTGCAATTCCTTTTCTCACTGTTTAAAGACTCCCTGGTATTAAAGGGACTAAAACTTCCAGCTGGTGAAGGGTCTGGAGCACAAGTCTTAGGAGGAGCGGCTGAGGGAGCTCGTGGGTATTTAGGCTGGAGAAAAGGAGGGGTATGGGAGACCTTATTGCTTTCTATGACTGCCTGAAAGGAGGCTGTAAGCAGGTGAGGGTCTCCTCTGCCAGGTAACAAGGGATGGGATGAGCGGAAATGTCCTCAAGTTGCTCCAGGAGAGGTTTAGATTGGATATTAGGAAAACTTACTTCATGGAAAGGCTTGTTAAGCATGGGAACAGGCTGCCCAGGGAAGTGGTTGAGTTATGACCCCTGGAGCTATTTAAGAGATGTGCAGATGTGGTCCTTGGAGACGTGGTTTAGTGCTGGGCTTGGGAGGGCTGGGTCAATGGTTGGACTTGATGACCTTCAAGGTCTTTTCCAACAACCTAAGTGATTCTGTGATTCTGTGATTCTGCTTCAGCCCAACCAGTAGACAGAAGTACAGGTAGTGTGCACAGTTACAAGTACATGTGTAATTCCACTGCTACTTCTACTTTCATACAGTGAACGTGGGGTTTCTCTGCCACATCTAGTGCATGGTTTTCTCAGGGGAGAAGAAAAGCTTTCTTACAATTATCCCATATTCAACTTCCAAATTACAGAGATGATGACGGCAGCATAAAAAGCAACATAAATGCTCTATCAAAAGCTTTAAAAAATTAGTCTTCTGTTGCTCCGTAATTAATGCATTAAGCCAGAGACCATCAGCACAGGGGGAGGTTATAGTTATTAGCAATACCGATGGGAGGCCTCCTGTTCAGAGTTCATCTGGTGATGATATTCATCTTCTCCGTTACCAAGGATTAACGTCCATGCATGAAATTCTGATCCATCATAAGTGGATACTTTGATATGGTCTGATCCTCTCTTGAAAATAAAAGTATCATAAACACTGTATAATAACTTCTGTGTTAGTCAGTGTTATGATGCTACCATTCTGTTTTTATCTAACTGCATTATGATACATGGAAGCAATCTTGATTTGTAAATCTTTCAGAGAACAAAATTTTGTCTGCCTTCATTATCAGGTCCCTTATCACATTTGGATCTACCACGTTGTATTTATCCCTCTGACTCAATGTACAGGATTCTGGGAAGAGTGAGTTCTTCTGATGCTGCCTACTGACAGCATTACAAGAGAAAAGTAAAACAGATATTTACAGAAAGAGACAGTGACAGTAAATTGATGTGCAGAAACAACGTGATGCATCATTTAAGTGTGAACAGTGTATGCCTGGAGCCTGCCTGTTCCCTGTTCTTTTGTCTTCTGTTCCCTGGAACATCAGATACAAGAAAATATCCCAATGAAGGAATACAAAAAAAGCACTTAAATTTGAACAGCCTTTATCATCTCTGCACCATTGAGTAAACCAAACAAACATTTAATATAAGAGGTTGAATATGTACCTTTGCAGAATTTATAGGCAGTGAGAGAGAATTCAGATTA
The DNA here is from genome assembly GCA_013397915.1 of Daphoenositta chrysoptera. NCBI lineage: Eukaryota > Metazoa > Chordata > Aves > Passeriformes > Daphoenositta > Daphoenositta chrysoptera. The sequence goes on along the minus strand of VZRO01005213.1, from coordinate 284,341 downwards.
TCCTGAACTAAACTGCACCTTATTTACAAATACATTCCCTCTTTGAAAAATTCAAAAGAAAATAACTAGTTGTTGGAAATCTGTGGTGGAAAAATAAAAGGAGTAAAGACTATTATTCCGTGCCAAGTAAAAAGTTCAGCCAAAAGTATATGAAAGTCCAAGCACTTTTGCCTTCACTATATTTGACAAAATGTAGTACATGACAGCACTAATCAAGAGAAAATTTTGAAAAGATCAGGAGAAACAGCAGCTGGTCAAATTAGGAACTGGATACCAGTAGAAAGTAAAGTGTTGATCTTATCACCTGGTTTGGAGATTTCAATACTGGCAATTCCTAGATGATATATTTTCCAAGCAGTTAACAGTCCTGACACAAAAGTTACCACTTCGATCCTACATATTGAAGAAAATGTTTGATACAAAGCAAAAACTGAAAGAACATCTTTCAGTTTGTTTGCACAAAAAGGCTTTCAAGAGAACATAATCTTAAAAACATAGTTCTGAGAAAATCAAGTAACGCAGAAGTAGGTCACTGAAAAAAAAATTGAATGATCTTTGGAAACTCAGAGATAAACTGTTTTTCCTTTTTTTAATTTGGCAAAACACTAACCTTATATAGAAAACTGCTTTGCCCAAAAAGACCAAACACAACAAAACCAATGAAAAATAAGTAGCAAGGACAGGGACACCCCCCAGAGGACTGTGTCTGCAGGCAACCCATACTGGGGTAGGGACCCACTGGAGGCCACCAAAGAAGTACTTTCACCACTGCAGTTGGTACATTGTAGATGTCCAGAGTTTTTCCTGATCACCTGAATCCTTGTGAAAACTTTGTGTTAATTAGCAAGAATTAGTTGAGACTGTTTTGCCCATGACACAATCCCTGTAAGTGCCCTATTTTTTTATTAATTTGGAGATATGGAAGGACATGATGTAAATTTCTCAGGTTTCTTCCCATTATTCAAAATCACAGTCGGATGCCTGTAGCACAGGTAAGCCTAATCACGCTGCCTGGGCTTTAATAACAATAAAGCCAAAAAGACAGGGAGTTCAGCTGTTGATCTCTCCCCTTCCTTTGTTAGCTGAGTGAACTGGCACAAGCCAGCTCAAAGCCATTTCTTTTGCTAAAGCAGCTGCAATTACACTCAGTTGCATTTCAGCTTCACGAGAGACAAACTCACACAGAGACTTGGGTTCATGGAGTGAACTCTCTGCAGTGGAAAATGTCAACTCCAGGATGGAGCACCTCTTGTCAACGGGACACTTAAGCAGGAAATCTCTTCAATTTTCCTTTTCCCTTACACAGAGGCTCCTGAAAGTAAAAAGGGAATTGGCTGACGTAGCTGCCAAGACACTGTCCATCATATTTGAAGTCATGGCAGAGAGGTGTAGTGCCAGCTGACTTGAAAAAGGGAAATATTGCACTTGTATTTAAAATGGGTAAAAAGGAGGCTCCTGAGAATTACCACCACATCAGCCTTACCCCTGTGTCTGGGAACATCACAGAACTCCTAGAAGCTATGTCAAGGCACATGGAGGACCGGGAGGTGATTTAGGACAGCCTCTATGGCTTCAACAAGGGCAACTCCTGCCTGACCAACCTTGTGGCCTTCTACAATGGCGTGGCTATTCACTTCATTGAATGAGAGAACGGCCTTCAATGTCATCTATCAGGACTTAAATAAGGCCTCTGACATGGTCTCCCCCAATATCCTTCTCTGTAAATTGGGCAGGTATGGGTTTGATGGGTGGACTGTTCAGTAGATGAGAAACTGGTTGGAGAGTCACATCCAAGTCACCATCCTTAGTGGTCTAAGGCTCAATGCCCAGATGGACACTGGTGACAAATGGGGTCCCTCAGGGGTCTGTACTCGGAGCAGTGCTATTAAATGTTTTCATCATAGACATGGACAGTGGGGTTGAGTGCAAATACACAAGAAACACACACATTTTTATTAAAGGTTTATAATGCAGATACAGAAGATCTGTAATAATATGCTACTTACTGCAAAGCACTACCAATGAACATTCAAGTCTTCTGGAAAAAAAAAAGACATTTTTGCTCTGCTAATAAAATTTACTTCCTCATATCCTTAAACCATCAAGGCAGCAACATTATAACTGCTAAACATATTTACAGTCAGGTTTCTCAATTGTTGAACTGCAGAAACAGAAAATATCCTTATAATTATTTGGCTGTCTGCTGGCAAGTCACAGTATCCAAAGCAGAGAAGAAATAATGGCTTCAATTAATTATGTAAATTTTGTGAAAGCTGAACTTTTGACTACTCACAAAACTATGATCTTAAGTTTACTTAAACATGTTTTTGGTCTATCAGTTAAGACTTTTCAAATATTCATTCAATATTTTAAAATTCTTTGTTGTATGTGAGCATGTCAGGCTACTCTGAACCCATCAGGTAGTAATGATGTCATAGGATGCTAATCCATTTACATCTAGTGTATTCTGTGTTGGCTTTGTTATTTAAATAATACTGCTGTGTGGTGCAAAGCAATATATCAACTTCTTCCAAGTGCCTATCATATGCTGTTTAAAAATTAGATGCAAAACCTCTTAGAATGGTGATGACTGGTTTAAACTTTAATGACTATGAGGTGATACAGCTAAACTAACACAAAATTAAACATAAATCCATATGACAACAAAATGGAATTTTCAACAGAAAGAGAAAAAAATTAAGGCACTTCTGTTGTATCTAGCTTCATATTCTGCTGATATATAGGCAACATATTTAGCTGCAACACAGTGATGAAACTCAAATAATCCTTTTATTTACAACTTGCAAGAATTTGGTCTTCAATCTTTATTATGCAGTCTATGGCAGAAACAAACAATTTCACATTATAACCTTATTGTTACACAGACTTTAACACTGAAAATAAGACATACATTTTGGCTGCAGAGAGAAAAAGGCAAAAAATCCCCAGTTCCACATAGTTGTAATTTAGAATACACTTAAATTCATCAAAGTACATTTCCTACCAGTTAACTACTGATGATTTATTTACAAAGCAAGTAAAACAATGTCTAGAAAATACCATTGCACCACAAATTATCTACATGGATATTTCTATTTTTCATACTAGAAAACAGCTAAGAAGGCATTTGCTGCAGTACAATGTTTCTTCCTGAAATCTTCATGTGTTTTAGCAGCTAATACAAAATGCAGATGCAGGCTGTAATACCTTAATTAGAAAAGCAAACATATTATGGGTTTGCTTAAGAAAAAATAGACAGCAAATGTTTTTTAAATTTCTTTTTTAAAAAAGGTCAAATGCATTAACTGCTCCAAGTACTTCACATAACAGCTGTTGTTTACCTACAAATTGAAAATGCTGCTGACAGAGCAGCTCAAATTTGAGAAACTACTTGAAAGAGAAGACATCAAGAGCCAATGCAAGCTGACAGGCTTATAGCTACATTTCTATTCACAAAGAAATCTATGTTAATATATGGTGTTTTGAGGATCAATTGACAATCAATAACAATGTGGAATACATTCATTTACTCGTCTCTTTTAGAAAAAGGGATAGATCATTATTTTGGTTTTAAAGTCTTTTTTTTATATGTGAAACAGAAGCAGAAGGTGAAGCTCGGAGTTTTAGGATTTTTTTTTCCAGTAACGTATCACTGAAAAAATATTTTTCCTTTGAAACTGCAGAATATGCAATCCTTGCAAGAGAAGACCTCTTTTAACTACAAATGTGTTGCTCTAGATGACCTTGTGAGACTTCAGCACGCAAATAACCTGCACAGAAAACAACTCTACAAAGAAATTTTAAGAGTAAATAGAGTGTACCCAACAGTATCACAACTTCATATCCCATTATCATCCATCCTCAAAAGCTCACCTTATTTTTCAAACTATAGGTGTGTAGCCTTTGAATTTTTGTTTCCAACCAGTCTTAATGCCACTGTAACTCACCAGGAGCGTGTCAGGTTGCCACAGGCACAGTATCTGTATTTTAGACTAATGTATGTGCTCCTGGTAAACACGACTGCTTTGAACACTGGAGCCTGGAAGGCCCCCGGATGGCCTGGCTCTGCTTGCTGTTATGTTTCATGCTCCTGTTATGTGCAATGCAGATGTGCTGCAGAAGCAATTTCTGACAGACTGGAAAAGCAGGCACTTTCCTCTGTGGTATTTTTTTGAGAGAAAGCATATCCTACGTGTTCCCACTAGCACACTTGTAGCAGTGGCAATTGCTCTGAGAGCCATGCAGCAGGAGACCCTGTCACGGCAGTGGAGTAGTTTCAGCTTCTTGGAGTTCCAGCTGAAAGGAAAGAAATTGCAAATACAATGAACAATTGCTTGATATCTTCCCACCCATAAGTTTGTGTGTGTGTTTGTGTGTTGGGTTTTTTTAGGAAGAATTTCTCATTTGCAACTACTGTTCTGCTATATATAGCTAAACACATAGCCCAGAGTAAGGCAAGACTGCATTTTTGCCCTGAAGCAACAAAGGCAGAGGAAATGATCACAAAGATGAAGAAACATTAGTAGGTCTGAAATTTGAATTAGAATATACTTCATATCAAGCCAGTTGTTGTTCTCTTTCTAGAGTGGAACTCTCTATGAATTTCACAAGTATAGACAAACTTCATTCCCTGTCTGTATTCTTTCTGTAGCAGTTACAGAGTAATTATTATTTTAGCTGAATACATTCTGTGCTCATATCAGGATATTGTCTAACTTTTGGATTTTCACTTAAAGTCTAGTTTAAATTCTGTGTGAGGTGGACTTACATCAGCAAACAAACCCACCAGCCTCTCAGCCCTGCGTGTCCACAGTATCCATGCTGAGTTCCACTTGCCTGCAGGCACCGTGGCACTGCAGATGTTTTCATCAAGAAAACCTGCTTACTGCACAGCACGTCCTGAAAGTCTGCAAACCCTTTTTGCTCAGCCCAGCAAATTTTGTACCAGAACCTGTTGAGAGCTGCGTGGGAGACACTAAAAATCAAGGGTTTACAGAATGGAAAGCAGGGACACAGATGAAGCCTGGAGATTTACTAAGAACCCATGTCAACGTGTATGAGCTAGAAAAGAAAGCCCAATTTTAAGGATCTATTGAACTTAGACAAGTGTTTCATGGTTCTCACTATCTCACCAGAAATGAGTTTTTTAAGAAACCAGTACTTTAAAATTATTATTGAAATACAGTATAATTTACAAAGGTGATACATCCATTTTCTAAAAATACACAGGAAGACCATTCTCTGTTAATATAGGTAGATGTGAATCTGCCAAGGTTTGGAGTAACAGAAGCTGCTCATTTATTTTCATGTTTCTGCAACAGGACTCACCAGCATTCCCCAATTTCACCGTTGGTTATATAGAACTAGGAAAATTAAGTAAGAAAACACTTCCTTCATTTATTTAATCAAAGTGAAATTAGCTTTCAATTTTTCCTTGTTTTAACTTAAAAAAACTTAATTCTTGAATTCAATATCATTTTTTTTCTACATGTGGCTGCCAATCCAGGCAGTAAAGGCAAAGCTTTCAGGGCTGAGCATTTTGTAACTGAACATATCTGAGGCCTCATTTTCAGCATATGGTGAGAATTTGCAGCTTCCATTAGGGCATTTAGGCATTTCAGTAGTTGAGGAGAAAGCATCAGAAGCTAAAATTGAAAAGAAGAGTTACACAGAGGATGACTAAATAGTCCTGAAGGTGTGCCTATATACATAATTTGCTTAGTTGCTTGGATACATTCAGGTGAAACTGCTAAAAAACAGCTATAAAAATGGGTCACAAAAATACTAATCCACTGAAATAAATTCAATTTCTCAGATTTCTATAATTATGAATAATCCAGTTTCCTAATAATTTAGGATTTATTGTTATTAACACGTAGATACTAGCAAAAACTTAATATATTTAGAAAACATAGTTTTCAGGGAAAATAACTATTAATTGATTTTACATTTTAAAAAATTAAAACTTCTTTTAATCTCACAGGTTAATTGATGCAGAGAGTCTCTGAGCATCTGAAGTAAAAGCTATTTCAATATACTTGCCAAGATCCTTGATATGAACCAGTTAATGTCAACGATATCAAAAACCCACAGCCCTCTGCAAAAGCTGGTATTTGGTCCTTTATCCCCCTCCCCTGCCAATACTTGGTCATACAGAGAAAAGTTCAAAGAAAGCAATTTTGCTTTTCAAGCATTTTTTTTCCCCCCAGAATTACATCACTCCTTCTCCATGCAAATGCTCTTAGAATATTGCACAAACCCTCCTGAAAATTAAAGTGAACGAGGCCTTTAAGCTCACTCTGGGATAGGTGAACCCTATGCATTTTACTGCAGGAGTTAGTTTAGTGTGATACACCCCCCACAGACGTGAAACACCTCAGTCTTACAACTCTTCCAATTTCTGCATGCCTGATCAGCCACTGTCGTTTCTCCCTCAGAACTGCGTTTCTCCACTGAGCATTTACAATTCCTACAAATGCTCACACCGTCAGGGTTTGGTCAGATGCTGCTCTGTGCATTCGCAAGATGTTGCATTTCTGCAGTTTTGAACCTATTTTGCTCTTCCACTTTCTGTAAATGCTGATAAAACAGTAATCTAGTACTTAATCTAGACCTTTGGGTAATGCCAAGGAGCAGCAGAGTAGGCCGAAGGCCAGTATATTAACTCAGAATAATACAAAAATTTATGATGTTTCCTATTGGTGCTTTTGAAATGAGTGAGAAACACTGCAGTTCATTCCAACAACTTAAATGAATAGGAGTGTTAATTTTAAATGCGTTTAAACGCTTTAGGAGTTTTAGACCTTGTGTTTGAGCTTTGCAGTTCTCATTAACTTTAGCAGGAGAAAAGAATTCTCACTTGGCAAAAGAGCAACTCTTAGAACATCTGTTTCTTAGAAAATTATGTGAAGTGTGCCAAGTACTACACAGCCTTGCAATTAGAATTCATACCAAATGCTCTCCCAAGGCCTTGTCTATACAAAGAACTTGTCAGTACACTTCAATCAATAGGTACACAAGCTAGACTCTTTTGTACAGAAAGCACTTACCTGTGAAAAGAATATCCTGTCTATAGAATTTACAGAATCACACTGTCTGAGCAAATATAGGTATGTCTCGGGGTTTATTTTCTTTTTTTCTTTTCTGAGAGCTAAAGCTGCATTCACACTAGGGCTTTTTCTGTTTAAAATAATAATATAAAAATATTAGGTATTACACTTGTGGTTACTATTCCAGTGAACCTTTTTTGTGTAGATTAGTTCTACAATTTTGTCTCTCATTCTCATAAAAGCAGACATCAAAAAATGTCTCTTACAGAAATGTTTGCTGGAGAAAAAAAATTAAGTTTAGTATTAAGCTTTGAACAATGCTTGCTGTAAATGTATTCTATAGACATTGTGGAGAGTGAGAAAGACTGCACCAAACAGCTGCTGAGCTGAACTCCAGGGAGAAGGCCCAAGTCAGCATTCGGGGAGCACATCTGGCAGAAATAAACCAATGGCAGCATCAGCAGCTGACAAAGCCAGGACTGCAGGGACGGTGGTGAAGGAAGTGGAGTTGGCCACTCCAGAGTCTTTCAAATACCTGAACATGCAAAGACCCATTCACCCACCTACGAGGACCTGAGCTACCAAATATTGTCTTCTTCTCCCTGGCTCTGGGGAAAACTGATGGTTAGTTGCTAGGAAGAGCTAACAAAGTAGTAAAATAATTTCTTTCAGCTCTGCATGTACCTTTTTTGTTCCATGCAGGTTGGCTCTTTACTTCAGTTTCCATCCTTACTGCCTCACTTGGACCTCATTCCTTGTTTCCCTTTCTCCTCAGCATTCTTCCTCTCACCTCCCTTTCCCTTCAGTGTCCTTCACTTCCTTTCTCTCTACATATGCTTCACTTCTTCATAACTTATTTATTTCATCACTATTCCCAAAGGAAAAAAATAAGCCCTAACCAGCAAAGAATCCAGCTTTAGGACTAGCCTCCTCTTTACTGCCACTCTCAAGATCACTTCACCTGCTTGGTCCATCCCTGCCCCAGCAGTCTGTCTCTCTTGTTGGTGTGGGCAGAAACATCTCCCTGGGAAACATCATCTTCTATTCTGTGCTTGCTCAGACTTTACTTCACTCAGCCTCTAGGCAGTACCACATTAATCTCTTCTATGGGTAAAAGTTTAGAAGGCTACAGCTCTCCCAGAAGTAATATAAAGATATATAACTAAATGTAGAAAATGGGTGCATACACATTGCACTTTAAAAAGCTGGAATTGTACTAGACAGAGATACAATCTTCTTGTCAGACACATGCACAAAATTGACACCATCAAGGGTTACAAATGCATTATTAACAGATGAATCTAGTAATTTACTACACCTAGTGAATACTACACACATATATATACACGTACATACATACATACATACAAACATATATATGTGCACCCACGCCAAGGTCAGCGGTTCTGCTTCACCAGCAGACTGAGCAGGTGCCCATGTCACAGGCCACAGTCTGGCACGTGTGAATCAGACACTGGGGAACAATACCAATTGCTGATGCTTAATAAAGCTTCTTACTTTAGCCCTTCCCACTTTAGGTTGTTCCCTTCTCTTTTCTGGGGCAATTACTGTTTAGACTGCTTGGAGATGGGAATACTCTGATTTGGGCTACCTGGCAGCAGCTGAGTGGCAGGTGAGTAGCTGCTTTCACAAGAAGCCACAGAGTTCTGCACCCCGAGGAGGCAGCCAGCTTGTGGCTGAAACGGCAGCAGTGGGAAACTGGTGCATGATCAACCTAAGTATATTGCTGAAAGGTGATATGGCAAGGGATGAACCAGGCTTATGCCTTCTGTTCTTATTTTTAAGGAATTACAGAGACAACTCAAACTTCTAGTGCTTGTGATATGCTTGAATTACTTTCACGAATATTAAGATTTGCTTTCATGATTTGCTGAGATGGGGCTTGGAAATTCTCAAGACTAATCAGAGGACTATGGATACTGAACATGTACAAAACAGCTTAATTGCAAAAACTATGCAAAAATAGGCTGAATAAAAAAACCAAAACAACTCTTTAATTATCTGATGTGCCATAAAATCCCTACTTCTTAAAGGCTTTTTCTACATGGAAAAGGTATTTTCTTGGTATAACTGAAATGGCAAAATGGCACATTAGTCTTTAAGATGTGTGTATATATTTATATATATATATATATGTACAAATCTAACCCCATCTTATTCACCACATAATTATCTGATACAAGAACTGCATGTAGACAAGCCTTAGACTATGTCTTGCATGTCTTTCAGGACAAACAAGGCCAGGTAGGCCTTCATTGCACTTTAGTCAAAGTGAACAGAGTTTTTTATCTTTTTATTCACTGTTGCAATGGGAGAAGAAGAGAGATCTGTATTCTGTCCCACTCCTGTCTCCATCAGCAGACAAGGAGTATGAACAGAGAAATCTGTGATTAATTTTCAGTGTGCTGTAAACATCCTGTGAGTGAAATCCTGTTTTATGTGCTTTGTACATGCATGCACGCTGGACCCAGTCACCCAAGGTACCCTTTAGAACCCTCGGCTTCTGAGCATCAAACAGGGCAGAGAGCAACTAGCACCATGCAGGACTGGGGCCTCTGTGTATGCATACACCAGTTTGGAATATAACCTTGAAGGTGTTCAGACCTTCCAACAGCTACAAATCAGTGTAAGTGGTAACTTCAGAACACATGTCATCTCCAAGCGGGTGGCCTGGATCCAGAGATGACATCTCCACTGCTAGTCATACCTGATGGTTAGTCCTATCCACAGTGTTGGCAGTGGAAGCATGGTCACGAGTGTTTTGCCGGACTCGGGTGGAGTTTTGCTGCTCAATGGTTGAGGAAGTGGGGATGCAGAACTCTCTGAAACACCTTTTGAAATTCTCATCTAGAAACGCATAAAGGACTGGATTAAGGCAGCTATTTGTATACCCTAGAGCAATACAGAAGTGCCAGGAGACAGTCTGGAAAGTAGTTTCTGGGATGTTGACCAGGGCTTTAATGATAACATAAATGTGGATGGGAGTCCAGCAGACAATAAACACTGCCACCACTACAAGAACCATCCTTGTGATCCTCCGCAGGTTCCTATCCTTCTCTTTGGAGCCGGATAACATGCGAACACTCTTCAGGCGTAAAATCATCAGCCCGTAACACACGGTAATGATTAGGACTGGCATGATGAAGGCAAAGATGAACACACAGATTTTCAGGAGGTTCTCCCAGTACCAAGCAGGGTGGGAGAATGTAAGTGTGCAGTCAACTGAGCCTGGGGAAAAGGAAAACAGCAGAGAAGAACAGGTCAGTTTTTCATTTGCTTTTCTTTAAGCCTTTCTTTAATTAAATATCACAGGCAAATATATGAAGACTTTACACTTAAATAAACATGTAAAATGAAACAATCTGTGACCTTTCATTTGCAAAAACATTGGTAGGACAGAGTACTGCAAAACGTGCATGAAGTGTGAGTTAGAAAAACAAAACCAAATTAATGTATTCTCTTTTGCATATTATGGCTTGGAATTTAAAGTATACCAAATAAGGAAAAGAGCTGAATCGTCATAAATGCCTAAGCTTTGACTTATTTAACTTTCAGTATAAAACATGGTGAAAAGAAAGATGGTTAAGCCACTGTTTATGCTGAGAGTTTGGGCATTTCAGGGCAAGGGGGAAGGGAATGACACAACACGCGGTAACTACACACTGCGGAAGGTCTGCATTTATGCTGACATGCTGTCATTGCCCCTTTACGGAAGGTCTTGGAGCACCAGTGATCCAGAACATGATCTCTGCTCTCTATCATGTCCTGCCAGACAGGGTGTAATGTATCTATGACTGACAGCTTCCCAGTGGGAGTATCCTGGGTAAAGTGCAGGGTCCTGTGCTGTAGGGCAATGCAGAATGGCCCCACAGCAGAAGGCAGGCAGGCACACATGCTTTTCCAAACACTACAGTAACTGTGTGGGACAGCAAGATTTGCATGGAGTCACAGAAGGAGCTGGAGCTGCCTTTTGTAAAAGACATATCACACACACTGCTTGTCCAGTCAGCTACAGCCAGATGTGAAATTGTTGAAGGGGCTCATTTGCACTGATACTTGCTTTACACAGGTTGGAGGTCAGAAGTTAATTCAATGCCTCTACCCAACAGTGAAGCAACGCAGAAAGGAGTTTAAATGTTGAATACTCAATTTAGGAATGAAAGCCAGACTTACCATGCCTGTATTTAGTAGTTGCCATGAACATAACTGGCAGGCCAATGGCAGAGGAAAGAATCCAGTTGCAGACATTGACAATTTTGGCATTTCTCGGGGTACGGAAATCAAGGGCCTTAACTGGGTGGCACACAGCCACGTAGCGATCCACACTCATGGTGCAGAGTGTGAAGATACTGGTGAACATGTTGTAGTAGTCTATGGATATAACGATCTTACAAAGGACGGTACCGAATGGCCATGTTCCCATCAAGTAATTCACACTCTGGAATGGCAGAGTACTTGTTGCTAGGGCATCTGCCAATGCAAGATTGAAAATATAGATGTTGGTGGCAGTCTTCATTTTTGTGTACCTGGAAAAAAAAATTGGCAAGAGCATGTGAATGACCACAGCTGACATTGTTAAATAAAACTGAATCCAGTGCATCATCTATAAGAAGCTTCTGTAAAATAATGTGCTAGATACTTTCAAAGATCACATTTTCTGCTTTCAACCAAATGACCAAATGATTCACCTACCTACATGTTGGCCATTCAGTGAGACATCAGATAAATGGTGTAAGGAAGGAAAGATTAACTTAACTTGTGCAGAAGAAAAAGACACACATAGAAGAAACAATATTACAGATGCTAAAAAATTGAGAAGCTGAAAAAATTGTATGTTTACAGATCAGATACTCTACTACATGGATAGATGTTCTGTACTTGCTGATGTCATGCCAAATACCATAACTATGTTCTGTAGAAACAGAGAATTAATTTGTAGGTTGTGGAGTAGTACAGATGGCATTCCAAGTGAGCAGCACTTGAGACTCACTTTCAATGTGGATGCTGTACTTTTGCAGTGGTACAAAAAATGTTTCAATTTAAGTACTGTTCCTGGACATGCTGCCCTGATTGCTACTGAGTTGCTGGGCCCTGTGGCTGCTTGGATTTTGGGGGGGCGGGGGTCATATGGCTTGCTCTTTTGATGAAACTTCTTTCTGTTTCTGCAAAACTAACAAGCAGAGTGTTTGATCAATTATTTTACTATTTATAGTGCTTTTCAAGAGGAACAGCCCATTTCAAAAGACCTGTCAGGGAACCTGCTAGGGAAGACAAAATGTAAAATACACTGTCTCATGGGTTTTATCTCTCTGAGTCAGAGCTCTTTAGAACATGAGTCAGTTGCAAACAATCCCAATGAAAGGATTGTGTAGGGAATGCGCATTTGGAACTTTTCTTTAGGTAGGTAGAGTGTGCAGAAATGCAGACTTCATGTTGAATGGACCTAGAAAGCTTTTATGATGAACATTTGAAGCCATTGATACTGGATTTGCCTCTCATTTTTAGCACTGTGCATGAGAAGCCACTAATAACACTAATTTCAATTTAGGGTGGTTTTTAGAAACATATTTTCAAGTAGTTCCAAACCATATCTTCATGCTGCCTTGAGAAAGTATGATCTGAATATGATACTTTCAAGTTGTAAATAAACTCTATATTCTGAAAGTCCTGTAAAAACTTTTCCATTTATCTAACGAGTTTGTAACACTAACACAGGAGAAGGTAGATGCTGCAAGCATCCACAACGCTCTCCTCTGGAAATTGGAAAAAATGTACAGGATTGCAGTGGGGGAGGTACACAATAAAAGCTACACAATAAAAACAGTTTGGAGGAAGGAGAAAATATTTCTTGGGCAATTTGCTGGAGAATCTTGCAGACGACAATGAAAGCAGTAACATTTTTATTTTGCTTTTACTATTATCCAGTACTAAGCCCTGTGGTTTATCAAAATGAATGTCTCTCCAAAGGTCTGACATACCCAGGAGCAGCTGAAGGTGTGTCCAGAGCTAACCTGAAAGTTTGATTTTGTTGTGAGCAGACATATCCAGCCTGCTCCCAGCTGATCTGCTCGGGCAGGGAGAGCAGCAGAGGGGCAGTGGCTCTCAGCTCTGCACAGGCAGGGAAAGGTGACGAGGATTCTGTGCCCTCATCCAGGCTGCTGATCCCTGCTCAGACCTTAGAGGATTGCCTGCCTTATCTTTATGGCTGGATAAAGAAGCACACCTGGGAATGCTGCTCAGTGCTGCTGCCATCACACGTGATTCTGGGACAGGTCTGTCTGGAGAACACGTCATCAGATAATAATGACAATGCTTTGTTATCAGTAATTAAAGCCGTTGTGATATAAAGGGAATGCTTCACACAGTAAAAAACCCCAGACTATTAACCAACATGTAAATGACTTTCAGGTTAGCATGACAGAGGATGGACAGAAAAATGCCCTGAATAAATAGAGTAGAATAAATAGAATAAAGTTTCTTCACCGGGAACGGGTCTTATTCCCACTTAAATGCTACATATTATTCAGTTTTGTTATCTATTTTTCACTGTCAGTTTAAGTTTAAAAGTTCTTGGACTCACTTTGTTTAATGGCCTCTACACACCATAAGTGAAGGGTTTTGCTGAATGTACTCTGTAACCTTTGTACTTCTAATCATGCTGTTCTAACAATGAATAAAAGCAGAGCTCGTATGGTGATAGAAAGTATTTACCTCCACGACTGCCTAATCAACAAAAGCCCACTGACATTTACAATAATCTTTTCAGTGATTTCTATAGGATTTGGGCGTTTCTCTGTACTGAATATTTAAGGATTTTATAAGTGGCTTATTTCTGCATGGTACATTTTGTAAAACATGTATTTTTCAAAATAAGTAGATTATCAGTATCCCCAGGATTATTTTTCTGGCATGAACAAATAAATACCAAAGCAATTGATTAAATGTCATTTTAACAGCATGAAAAGTAACAGCTGATCAAAATGGAGGTTTTCAAAGTCTAGATATTAGCTGTTATTATATTTTTTGCTAAGGTATCAGTCTACCTATTTGAACAAGCAGGAAAAACATTTCCATTATCCAGACATAGATGCATATGTGATGAGATTTCTATACTTGAGAGTGACTTAGCAATACCAAAATGTATAATGCAGTACCAAAATTTATAAATGCAACCTTTTAAGGTACTGCTTCCACATTTTCATTCAAACCCCCTAGAGAATCTAAAAATTACCAGACGTAGAACCTTAATTGCAAACTCATGAAAATCTGAGTATTGGTATTTAGATTACACTGAAATTTCAGCGTCTAAAACATCAAGTGTATTAAATCTTGCATGACAATTAGCAAGTTGCAAGTGAAGACAGAAGTTGGCTTTGGGTGGCCTTACTTTTATTTTACAACTCTGCAATGAAAAGATTAATAGAATATGATGTTTTTGGGTTTTTTTTGTGAATATTTAGCACAATACTGCTCCTGATGTATACCCAAGTTAATTATGCTCATTATAATACTGACACCCACTAGCACAACCCTTCTAACTCCTTGGTGCAGGTTTTGTATCATAAAACATCTGTTTATGAACTGTTGTTTTGTTGGTAATAGTAAATGATAAATCAGATTTACAACAGTAAGAATACACTTTATGTCTGTCTGACTTTTTAAGGAAAGCTCAACCTTGTCTTTATCTTCAATCCAACAAAGCTTTGAAATGGACTTCAAGTTTGAAGACCTGAGCTGTACTGGTCCACTCAGCTGGGATTTGCTTGGAAAAAGAAAAAGCAGTGAAGAGTGAGGATTCTGCTCTGACAGTCACCAAGTTCATAGCATTCAAGGATTAACAGAAAGTCTTGAAATGGACCCCTCCACTGGCTGCCCACGGGCCACTTGTAGTTTGCAAAACAAATAAAACTTTCCCCAGATTAACCTCAGAGAGACTCCAGTTCCCAAGTGTAACAGCACCTTGGATGGGAGCCAGGAGAACCTTCCCTTCCACTTCTCATGCAACAGGAGAGATGTGAGCAATGCTTGTGACTCTGCCACGACACCTGCCACAGCCCTGTTTCTGGCCTGGCCACTCCAATAGTTTAGTTACCACCTTCAAGTATTTTTTAAGAGTCTCTTCTTTTAGGCTTCTTAAAATTTAATGAAATCTTTAGTTTGCATCATACTTCATTTAAGCCTAACAGACTGAGTTTGTGTACTGCTGTTGTAGTCTACACAACTAATGTAGTCATGTCCCTACTGCTCCTTGGTCAAGTGGTTTACATCTATGTGGATTGTTGAGATATCCCCTCCTCCAGAGCCTTCTGCCCTTCTGGACCAGATCAGCTCTACAACATCCTTGTACCACTGGGCTGGTGCAAAGAAGCTAGAGAGGTGGTCCACATTTACCTCACTGTAATACAGAGTATAATAACAATAATACAGCTAATTTGTTACTGTTATTGATGATGATGATGCAGCTCAGAGTAATACATATCATTACAAATTAATTTGAAAAATTTCCTATCTGAGTTACATCAATGAGGAAGAAAGCAGAAACAGTCTTCTGCACTTAGGATATGGTCTGGTCGATGACACACTGGTAATAATTACTTTCAGCAACACAAAGGCATGCAAGGGTTTGCCTACAGAATGCTAATTTGCAGACAAAGACTACTTCAAGATCTGTGTTTAAGTTTAGAGCAAAATACATTAAAAACTGGAGAAAGTCGCTGGAGATCCACTGCAGAAAGCAGTCACTCTCAAAAAAGGTTTGGCTGCTGAAAAAAACAACAGCCAACAGTCAGGTCTTGCATACAGACAACCTGACATAACTCTTGTTGATGCTGGAGATTAGGTTAGCGTTTTGTAATCATGTTCTTCTTGAATAAATGAATCGTTAAACAAATGAAGAATCATTATGTGCATACATTAGATTAGTTGAGGTCGCCTTGAGTGGGAAGATAAAAACATGTGAAGTATGCCTAGTTGAATCAATTCAAATAAACTTTTTTTTCTCCATGATTATTCTGGTGCACCTTGTGTATGCAACTCAAAAACAGTGGGAAAAAGGGATTTTTTTTGGCATGTTTTCCTGAGATATCAGGTACTTCCAATTTTTGTTGAGCCCTTAAAGCTTTGAACTAGGTCATGACATATTCAAGGTGGTCTGTAAAAACCCTCAAAATTTTTTTGTCTGCCAATCTGATTAGTATATTTGACACTGAAATGAAGTCTCTCAAGCCATATTCTGGAAAGTACCTTTGAGCTAATGGGTCTCAAATGATGGACTTTACTGACGTCCATCCCATTTTATTGTCCTTTTTCTTTCTTCACGTGGTAATGTGTCTCTATAAAGTGAAAGAGCTGCACTGTATCTCAGCCACAGCTGTGACGTGTGCTGTGGCAGGCTGTAACCTACTGAAAGTTTTGAAGTCATATATATTCTGGATAGGTCTAACCTTCCTGTCTGTGAGCACATGATTTAATCAGCTTGAAAACTTAAGTCTTTGATTTTCTATTCATGGGTACTTCTGAGTGCTTATTCCTTAAGCCATTAAATTTCATCTCTGGCTACAAGGACCATAAATTTGTGCACAACCCTGATACGTCGTTAGGCAGTAAGGCCACCCAGACTGGAGGTGCCATCTTGTGGTTAACAACCTCTGCATCCTTTAGATGTATGTTCTACTGAAGAGATCTTATACAAGGCTGTAATTTAAACATAGTCAGCCCTGAGTGAAACCAAACCAACAATAAAGTGAAAAAAAAACCCCAAAACCTCGAGCAGGTACAATAGAGCTGAAAGCATTCACATTTGGTTGCAATTAAATTGTGCAATTTGCATCACATTCACTTACTTCCTGCACCCATCCCGAGTTTGGGGGTAAAAGCGGAAATGGGGAAGTGAGGAAGCTCTCACTGCCTTTAAGAAAGACAGAGGCAGTTGCAATTTCCTCCTGTTAAAGTCTTGCATCCTGACTCCTAGCACAGCACTACCCAGTCACTGCTGTGACCTGTCATGGTGGTTTAATTAGAGAGATGAAAAATATTAAGCATCACTTAGGTGTCAAGGCATGACATACTGAGAGAGGGCAGTAGGTCTAAAATCAAAGAGTTTAGTTATTCAACAAATTTGGTCATACTTTACATACATTGTGCTGGAGCAGCTTTCTCTCCTTTCTTCACTCACTGGCGAGGGGATGTCCATTTTCTGAAGTTTTAGTGTGTATGTGGTCAATGTGGACCTGAGCACAGGGCAGGAAACTGCCGGACTATAGTTGCTTCAGTTGCTACCTCTTTTCTCCCTAATAATTTGTTTTCCCACTGCCAAGTTCCTTTTCCACTTTATTCTCCTCCATAGCACAAATGAGATTCAGCCAGAATGTCACTGAAGTTTACTTCCCTCGGGTTACCTAGTTAGTATCTTTGACTTGCCAGCTTATCCCTTCCTCACATCAGGACAGTGCCAAGGCACGTGCAGATCCAGCAGTATCTGATTACAGGATGAGGAGAAGCAAGCAGGGCACATCACCTCCCAGGAAGCAGCACCAGCTCAGGGCCATTTTTTCTATACTCAGAACCCACCAGGAATTTCTCTCATACCTCAGCTTTGTGAGAGGGTGAGCTAAACAAAGCCTTTTAAGCAGAGTCACTTTTAGACTCCACTGCCAGTTTTTTTGGAAATGATGTGGCTCCAAGAGAGTTGTGAGGATCTGGCTCATCCTGCTTTCCTGGGTTGGGCTTTGGACTAAAAACGATTTGCTGCTATCTTTGTGGCTCTTTCTGATTTTATTTTCTTGCTACTGAAAGGCATCATACAGAAATTCTCTTTCTGCTATTTAGTTTGAGCCAGTGAGTTCAGTCCCTACCACGAGAAAATGAAACAAGCTTGTTTCATTTGGGAAAAATAGCTATTTTCAGGAGGAAGGCTGGTCCTTTCCCTTGATGTCTGACTGAGAGGAGAACAAGAAAGGAGATTACTTCAGACAGAAAACACAAACTTCACAGTAGTCACAACAGGTAATTATTTTATGATTTCTTATTATTTTCATGCCATTTTAAATTACATCAATGTGAAAAAGATCCTGGCTGAAATCCATACAAAGTAAAGCTGATGTGATGCGTTCTTTTTGTTTTTTTCAAAAAGGGGTGGAGAATCAGTCAAGAACAAATATAGGTATATCACTTGCCACAAAAATATTTAAGATGTTGCCATGTCTTGTAACTCCTAATTTCCTCTTCTTTTTCCAGACATCATAAAAAGCTACTTAATGATAAAACACAAATGACAGTAATAAGCATGCTCCAGTGCCCAAACAGTCATCTGCTGGTACACTTCCTTCCCTTCCAGCCTAGTTAAACAGGGGGAAAATTACCTGCCAATTATTTCAGAACTTAATCTGGCCTGTTTGTCAAACCACTTTTATTTGAGCCTCTGTTTGCCTGGTGATGAGGCATATACGGGTCTCCAATAAAGGTCGCTGCTTTCACAGTTATTGTGTAACGTATCTCTCTGAAATAAATCAAAGGTGCTAAAAAGGCTAACTTCAATATATTGCCATTATCCTGCAGCAGGTGCTTATTGTTGAAGGTTTTGCTTTGCTAGGAAGACATATAAAGGAAAACTGTCAGTATATTCAATTTAACTTTCTCCCCTCTGCCTTGAGGGAAGTGTGATTGAGAGTAAAACTGCTGACTACATCTCTGATAACTGTGGTGACATTTTTCCAGAGGGGACAAGTTATCAGCTACTTTGTCTGGTTTCCAGGTACTGGTACCCTCCTCCTGATTTGTAGACTGATTACCTGAGATAAGGACAGTACACAAAATATCCCTGGTCAGCAGGGAAGCTGGCAGGGAAGCCTTTGAAGACAGTTTTACTGCTGGTAGATGTGAGATCCCCAAAGGTGTGGCAGGGAAGAGCAGGCAATCAATCCCCCTGGACAGAGGGTGGCAGGGAGGTGGCAGGGGGCTGAGGCCAGGCTGTACACAGACTGTACAGATCACAGTAACACGAGGTACGGCCTCTTGCACACCGGAGATTGGGATCTTCTGGTGCAGCTGCTGAGTGTGATCCGGAAAGGAGCGGCAGAGGTGAGACAAAGGAGCTAGAAAGAGAATAAATGTGGAGGAAGGCTTGCCTGTGATGCGGGGAAAGGGGAAAGCAGGCAATGGTGGAAGCTGGCATGACAGGAAGAAGAAAGAGGAAGCACAGTTATGTGTGACGCGAGAAGACCAAATCAAAAGTACTGGAAATCATGGACTCACTTGCTCTGCATGACAAGGATGAAATTGTGTCTGAAACAGGGGCACTGAGGGAGTTACTAAGACCACAATCTTGTGAGAATCACTTGGGTAATTGGCTCCTTAGACGATTTTTCTATAGGGGCAGCACATCTCAGTGCTGAAGATTAGCACTGTGAACAACTACTGCTCCCTGTTCCTCCTTAAAAAAGAGACTTCACTCAGTTGGAACTCCACACAACATGATGAGGAGGAGATGTTCCATTTTACACAAACATTTTTGTTCTGAAGTTTTATTCCGGATCTGAGATACAAGATCTTATAGCTGATAATTGAACACTTCTCAGTAAGAAGGTGGAAAAAATCTATTTCATGTCCTTCACAGTTATTTGATTAGCTATGGTGTGTCATCCCTATCTTTTTTCATCGTGTAAATTCAAAGGAAAAATAAATAAAATTTAGAAGTGTTTAACATTAAATGGATGAATGAGGATGCTTATCACACCTTACAGCTCAGCTAAGCTGTGGAACTCCTTAACAGTGAACACCATTAAAAGCTCACTTCCAAAAGGGTCTTTGAAAGATAATTATCATATTCCCACTTTCAATACCCTAAACCCAAACTTCACGATACAAACCAAAGAAAACACAGATGGTTATAAAAAGAGCCTTCTTTGAGATCAGCTTAAGTACACCAATTTAGAAAATAGTTGCTTTTGGTTTTTTAAAAAATATAGTTGAAAGAGTGGATTTGTATTTTGAAGAGACTTATCAAACATTGAAAACTTGTTTTCACCTAGAATCATCATGAAAATAAATAATTTTTTGAAAATGTCTATTAATGAAGATCTCTACAATCATCTTAGAACACCTAAGCTTAAAAATACCCAACTTAGAATGTTTAAAAATGCTTCAAATACTTGTTTTAAAGCACCTTTGTTTAGTATAGACAATCTTTGTGACCTTCTATTTCCAATCTTATTTTTGATCCTCATTTTTTGGGGGGCTACTGCATGTTAGAAATGTCCACAAAATGCTACGGAATAAAGGCTGATGTAAACTCCAGCTCAGAAAATCTCTCTGCAGTCTAACAGTCTGTTAGAAGGATTCTCACACAGTGTTGCCCCTATTTCTTCCACTTTGTGACTAAACACCAGCTGCTGGCTATGGCTGAAAAAGAGGCTAGGAGGCTAAATTATGATTCTGAGACATTTGGACTTGCATCATGTTATATTTGAGGTTTTTGTAAATATATTTTGTAAATAGTTCAAATATATTTTGAACTAGAAAAGTTATAAAACCTTATCCACAATGTTTAGCAAAAATTATGCTTGATGGTTTGGAAAAACACTGTAAATTAAAACGAAATAAAGCAGTACTTCAGGATTATGTTAGCCAAATTGCTTATTAGTCATTAGCTTGCTAGTAATTATGTAATATAAGCCATATGTGCATACAGTATTTTCTATCCTCAGTGAAGCCGTGAAAAGTTGGTAACATTTGATTATTTTTATAAAGAAATTTAAAAAAAAATCAGGAAGTGTTTAACATTATTTTTCATGGGAGCCATTACCATAATGGCACTCCAGGAAAAGTACAGTAGGATCAAACAGCTTTTTAAAGAGAAATTGAGTGAGAAGGGTTGTTTTCTGCCCAGAACTGTCCCCTGGTAGGCACTAACAGAGTCAGAGGGTCTCTGCACCTGGGCCTGGCATGCTGTCTTGTGTTCACTGGGACTGGGGCCAGGCACAGGGTCTGGAGATGAGTCTGGGGCTGCAGAGCTCCCACTCATTCCTCAGGTGCCTCTGCTTCCTCAGCGAGATGGGTGTTACCCTCATGTATTTTGGTAAAATTTTGACCATGTCTGTAAAATCATAATTAAAAAAAAAAAAAAAAAGGAAAGAAAAAGAGAATACAAAGGTATACATTTCTTTTTATCTGTCTGCTTTCCTTCATCTTGGAGAAGGGAGGGGAGCTGCTTGCTAGTTAAACATTTGCCCACTAGCAAAGGTTGGTAAACCCTGTCCCAAGCAGTATGCAAACAGGGACACCTGCCTTTCTGTAAGGCAGGATGCTGAGGGTCACCCCCTTGCTATGCTGCTGATTTAATTCAGCTCCTCTGCTGCTCCTGCCCAACAGTGCTCCCTCAGTTCTGTCCCCAGGTCTTCTCTGGCTGGTGCTGTGAGCTCTATTAATTCATAATTGACATGACTGGATAAGGCTGCTGGGGCTTTCAGCTCTCAGCATGGGGTGGAACCTTTGCAGTCAGTGGAACAGGCAGGACACACACACATGCAATGCCATGCAAAGGCAGAGAAGTTCATGAGGCTGTGGACAGGAAAGAAAAGCAGGAATTTTATGCTGTTCTTGGTTTCTAAGCTCCCTGATCTATGCTGCTATGAAAGATGCTGTAGGCTGCCTTACATACTGCATCCATAACCATGTCACCTTGCAAAGAACCCACATTTTAGAAACACTTGTCTTGCTTCACCCACTTTCAGGCTTGTGATAATTTCATTTTTTTTTTTCTCTAAAGACTCCACACTTCTGTGCACATGTGTGAGAATATTTATTCCTCTTGTGATATCAATTATTTCCACAACTGAAATTTCAACTCGAAGTCTGTTCTACTTAACAAAACAGTTTTTCTGAATTGTCAGTGAGCTCAGTTGAACTAACAAGAGCTTTCAGTGCTGCATAGTCTTTCCAGATTAGATGATGCTCTTCTTTTTCAAAACACTATTAAGAGGCTGTTTTGAGACACACAGAAAGATTTCTCATAATTTCAGAGAGAGGACTTCTCTGACTTCTTTCCCTGTTTGCCTTTTTTTTTTTTTAAGCACTGTAATAATTTACTTGATGAAACAAGACATTTCCTTCCACTGTAAAGGATCACAGAGAACCTGAGACCCCTTTGTTTATGGTATGTGACAAAATTGATAGCAAAACAAATGAGGAATCACTCGGAATTTGAGTGACTACAGTGGCTGTCGGTGGAATTACAGTCCTCCCAGGATATTTGGATCGTGGACGTCTGGGGCCTCTGTGAGCTATTCCTCTCTTCCAGACCTGCAATGCTCAAGATTTTCATCTAGGATCTATTACAGCTTTCTAGCATATTGCCTTTATCACAAGGCATATTCTTCTTTCCACTCTAATTGTGAGACTAATATCCCACCAACTTGACAATAAAGCTGGAAAAGCCTTTGGATTACTCTGTAAATTAATTCAATGCCACATAGTACTAATTGTACACTGTCTTGTTGTACTCTGCAGCAGCTAGAAGTAGCATTTGCTGTTGATATAGCCATAACAACATTGTGTTCATATTAGTAATTCACATTTACACAAAGCACATGAGGAAAATAGATAATAAAAATTATCTACAGATTTTTCAGATTATAGGAAACTCAGAGCTGGCAGTAAAACCTATTAAACTACTACTGCTGTCACTTGAAAGCATTTTTTGGTACTTGAGAAAGGAAACAGCTCAGTGTTGGTAACATGAGTTTAAGCCTCACACACTACACATAGAACACGTAAATATTAATTCAAGGATGAAAGCATTCAGCTGGACTGGAACCATCTGGAAGTACGGGGAGGGTGGATGAGAATGCATTAATTATAAAGTAACATATATAAATTGGAAAATCATGGACCTGCTTTGCACGAAGAGGGTTATTTTCACATTGATAATCACAATACGTTTCTAACTGCTCCTTGGACATATCTGCTTTCTGACCTCTGTTTGCCCCAGCAGGGATAGCAGGGTGGCATTGTGGAGTGAGAGTGATAGTTCCCTGTCAGGCCAGCACTTACAGAGCTCTGGCTCCAAACCTCTGGATTTGCCTCATGTGGAAAAATTTTAAGAGTAATAATGTTTATAACCATAATATAATTATTTAAAAAATATTTCCAAAGAAACCAAATATGAGATGTTAGCATGCAGCACACTCGATCTGCAGTCACTGTTGCTTCCACTGGGGCTGGATTCCGAAAGGTGAGCAGGACAGTCTCAAATATCTAAGCACCTACCTCCCAACTCCTAGTATTTTCAAGACAAATTAGGTACCAATATTACTTAAAAATCTTAATTTTTAGCAGCCCCAATTCCTCTCAAAATTAATATGAAGTTCAATGTGTTCTTCTTCCTGAGAAGGCATGATGGGAAAGGATGACAAATAGGATGACAAATTCAATCCAGTGGAACACTGGCCTCCTATGTGTAGCCGGATGCAAGGATGCATGAATATGTGTACACAGGGTCACCATTTCATAGGTACATTTTCTATGATCTGAAACACTGTCATGTTAGTATTGCGTGCAATAGGAACTAAATCACTAAGTTCCCTATTGCTGACCAGATACACTACATCTATGGAAAAGTAAAGAAAGGAAATGTATTTTTATGTTGCTTAAGCCACAGATCCTATTCAGCCATTAGCATGCAAACTCCTTTTCATCCCAATTGCTAAACAGCTGCGTGGTATTAATTGGGAAGGAATCCTGTCATACCAAAAGCTGCTCTTGAACAGGATTTGCCATAGATTCCTGATGGTATTGGACAAGCCATTTAATTAATGTTGTCCTCTGTAAAATGAAAATGTATTTTTGCTTTCTCCTATTGCTTCTGGCTTTTGTTTTTAAGCTGTCATCTCAAGGAAAGAGCACGCTGTCTTTAGATAGAAATCTAAATACAAGTGCCTCATTCGATTTGGCTTTGTAGTGCTAGGGTAATTCAATTAATTACAGTAAGAAATATGAACCTAGTAAGGGTTATGCCCAGGATAATAAATACATAATTCCAGGGACAACCTGTGGCATATTTCTCTGCTGACAGCTATCCTGGCTCTGTTACACTGTGCATCTGCTTTTTCTCCCAGAGGAATGCATTCAACACTGCTACGGTAATTGCAGTCATGCCCTCACTCAGAAGCCTTTCTGCAGATGTATCTTCGCATAGCCAGCCTGAGTTTCAGAGTGACCAGGAAAGTACACAGGATGGAAGAGAATCTCACCAGCTCCGTACATGCAGCCTCTAAAGGACAGTTAAACCCACAAGGTTTCTGAACTGCTCTAGCCTGAACCACTGATGGATATTACCTGTGTTCCTACTAGGTCTACCAGATGCCCAGGCTTCGCAATGACATCCCCAACACGTGCCGAAGGACTCATCCATCCTCCACCCTGCTGCAACAGCCCGCCGTGACCGGCACCCTCACACCAGGCTTTCCACAGCCGGCGCTGCCAGCGCTGCACCCACCACAAAGCCCCCCGGTGCCGCTGGTCTGCAAGCGATGCCAAGAGACAACAACCCCTGTTCTGCGCCCAGGGCACCTATGCCCGACAGCTGCGGCCCCGACTCCTCGGGAAAAGCAGCATTCCAAGGGAGAACGGACGCTCCGGACGGGGGGGAAATTGGAAATGGGGCTGCCTCGATAGGAAGGGAGTGCGCCCCTGGGCCACTCCCATCTCCCCCCTTAAAAGCGCCCGCTGGGCCCTCCAGGGCTCGGTGGATGCTTGGTTTGGGAAGGGAGAGGAGCTCAGCCGGGCCCCTGTCCCGCTCCCGGCCCGCCGCTCCCGGGAGGTGGCAGTGTTCCCCCACGGAAGCCTCCCGCCCCGCTCCGCTGCCAGGCCGGCAAAGCAGCCTCCTTCATCTCCCTCTCACTCGTTTTCCGCTCATTTACGGGCAATGGATTTCTCGCGCGTGATCTGATCCGTAATAGCCCCAGTGGGGGCTTTTTCTCCTGCGGGCGAGAAAGTTGCGAAGTGCCGCAGCACAGCCGGAACGCGGGGATTACCGAGAGCGTATTTATTTATGCACGCGTAGACGCACGTATATATAAACACATATAAATGTGTATCAATATACACATATAGATCTAGACATGAGGCAGAGGGTCTCCAAACACGGGCATAGAGAAGCGTTTAACCGCGGTGCTATGTACATTGTGTTCGTGCATTTGGGAGAGGTGGGTGGACAGACAGGTGGACGCGGGCCGTGTACCCCCCCGTACCCGTAGGCGCTCACAGGCGGGGGCTATAGTCCCTCTAAATCCTCGCTCCTCAGGGGGCAGGTGCGGGATTCAGGCCCCGTTGGCCAGAGCCGCTCGCAGAGGTGCTGCAGCTCGGAGGGTCCTTAGAACATCCTCGGAAGCGCAGCGGTTTCTGACGGACCGGCCGCTCCTCACGGCTCCACCGCAAGTTTCTCTTCCCCCATCACCCGCTCCGGCTCTTTATGAAAAGCCTCCTTCCCATTCCCGCGGGGACCAGCCCCACTCCGCACTCCCCAGTGCGGTCCTTCGCGCGCTGCCCGCCGGAGGGGGACCGCAGCATCCCCGCCGGGACACCGTCCCGCATCCCGGCTCCCGGCGACGGGGTTCCGCCCCGACGGCAGCGGCCGTGGGCTGCGGGGCGGGGCAGGGAGGCACTCACCTGACAATGACATACATGACCAAGAAGTTGCCGAAGAGCCCCACGACGCAGACCACGGAGTAGAGGGCCATGATGGCGATGGCGGTGACCACGGAGGGGCCGCCGCCCGCGGGCGCGCAGGGCCCGCCGCCGCCCGCGCTGCCATTGCCGCCGCCGCAGG
>VZRO01005213.1:238025-248460 GCA_013397915.1 Daphoenositta chrysoptera | reverse complement strand
GGCACCTGGAGCACCTCCTCCCCCTCCTTCTTCACTGACCTTGGTGTCACCGTGTTGTTTCCCCTCACGTGTTCTCACCTCCTCCTCTTCTCTGACTAGAATCCCAAAATCTTGTCAGTTTGTTTTGATTTTCTTCTTAAATATGTCATCACAGAGGTGTTATCAGCTTCTCTCATTGGCCCAGGTTTGGCCAGCAGCATGTCCATCTTCAGAGCCATCAGAGATTGGCTCTGCCGGACATGGTGGGAAGCTTCCAGCAGCTTCCTCACAGGAGCCATCTCTGTGGCACCCTGCTACCTAAAACCAGGCTGTGCCAAAACAATACAGTCAGGTTCTACGAGCAGGACCTTCCCCTCATGAAGTTGTGCTGGCTGTGACAGATGACTGCAATGAATTGCTAGCTGTTGTCTAAAATCAGTCTCTTTCAGCTTTATTTTTGAAGAAAAAACTGTCGTTTTCCAGGACAGTTGGGAGAAGGATCAAGTGGAGGATGCTCCCCATTGTTACCTCTGAGTCACTGAGAAGGGCACGATGTCACAGCTTTGTCCTTGTCATTTCATGTTGTCTAACATAGTGGGTCACATTCTTGGCAGGCAGATTTGTGGGTGTCATCCAGAAGTGCCTAAATCTGCTTGTTGCATGCACAAGGAAAGAGGAACCAATGAACTCTGTTCTCTGTTTGAAAGCTGGGCCACCTGGTCAGCTAAGGACACAGTGGTCAATGCCATGGTAGTTAAGATGATGTTTTAGCGTTCTATGTATGTATGAGTCTTGCTTATAAAACAGTATTTTTGAATTTGAATAAGTCCTAAAGAAAGTATTTTAAATTTAAATCTTTATCAAGGAATTATGATGTTTTTTTCTTAGGATCACTGAAAAAATTAACATCTTTTCCTGAGTTTTGTGAGAAGCTGTTACTTGTATGTTTGAGATAATTATTGATTTTTAAACTCTTCAATGATGATTTGCACTCAGGATGCTTCTAATATAAGAAGTCAGTGGTAACACCAAATTTTAGATATTTGTTAACACACACAAGCATTTTATTTTGATATCAACAGAGATATGCTTGATGTTAACATAAAATGTTAAAATAAACTTACCTGAAGAAGCTTCTGCCATTCAGAAAATCTAAGGAAATAACAATGTTTCAGAGTATCCCACTGGATAACTGTGCATACTGTATGAAGTTGGCAGAAGATTTCAAAGATCTAATAAAAATTATATTAGATATACTGTAAATTACTGTGAAGAGAAGCAGAGAAAAGATTAATTTCTTAGCTCAGCTTATGAACCTTAAATCCTAAAAAAATATTTTCTAAGAAATGTGATGTTTCTTGACAAAGAATAAATGTTATGTTCTAGGAAGTTTTCTTGTTATTATTTTCTTTTTTTTTTTTTTTTTAGGCAAAGTTGAATAAAATATATTAAATGGGAATAAAGAGAGAAAACTACTGATGTGCCCTTCAAATATCCTGTTTTCTCCTCCATGAAAGCATAAGCCAGAGCTGAGGCACCACTGAAATGAGCCAAAATAAAAATTCAGTGCACCTCCTCACAGCCTTTATCTCTCTGTTCTTCCACAGGCAGAGGAAGCCCACTTTACCACCATATCTGCAGTAATTTGTAGGCAGATAATTTTAGAGGCTCATATAAATCGTGAAAGCAGTGTCCTCACAAACAGTGCTTGCAAAAGGCACTAGTAACATGCCCAACTGAGAGCAATTACCTACAGGCATGCCATGGGCTTTGTTTTTTCAAACCTTTCCACAGTAAGTGATACTGTGAAGTGAATTAATCTCTCTTTTGTCTTCCCACTAAGTATCAATTAGTGTAAAATAAGATCCTGTGTTTTCCAGCTCATAATTGTTGCTTCTTGCTTGATTTGTCTGCTCTGACAATTGATACTCAAAATGCTCTTGAAGCCTTTGTGTGCATTCTTGCTCTGTGTAGCATGCCTCGCTTCTCTCAGAACAGAAGGCTGCCTGTTTTTGTAAGACAGCACTACACTTTAAAGCTTGCGCATAAAAGATGTAGACCAGAAGACAGAAGCAAAGCTAAAGGCTAAGCAAAGACAAACAACAGGAAAGGAAAAGGCACACTGGAAAACTTGAATTCCATAAAGAGTCTTATGTCAAACTGGCTTCTCATAACACCAGGTGCAGTCCTAGAAATCCCTGCAAATAGTGAGGGAGGCTGAACCTCATTTTGTGTTATTGTGTAGTAGGAACAATTACCTTGAGATGCAACACAGCATGAGTTCATCAAGTTCAAGTCATCAGTTTAGCCACAAAAGACCAGTTGGACAAAACATTCAGATATTGGATCACAGAATCACAACTCCTTTCCAAAATGTAAAGTTCCATACTTCTGCTTGAAGTATGAGGGATGAGAGCTCGGGCCTTCCATCTTCTTTGCAGGTGTCTTGTTCTCGAGGTGCAGATTAGGAAATATGAACAGCAGCAGCAGCCGCAGTGATTTATGAAGGGACATGGAAATGGTCATCCAGCAGTGGAAGGAGATATGTCTGTGATTTCAAATTGAGGGAGGCATCTCCCTCAAGTACTGGGTAAGGAAACTTACGTCCCAAGGATAAATTCTGATTGTGGTGCTCAAATTCACTTTAACACTTGCAAATGCCTGCTTTAAAGAAACCTTGGGGTTTGAACTCAATCCACACAGTGCTCTATAGATGGCTGTTGCATGATGATGACATTGTCTAAATAGAGTATCTTAAGCAGAATGATGATGTAATCTCAGTTTAGATTTATGACAGAAAGCAGGACACTTCTCTTTCTGAAGTTGTTTACTTGCATTCATCCTTGTCATACCTTTGGCAAATGTTTGAGTTTGCATCTTAGGAGTATTTTGTCTATATAAAACACAAAAGAAAGGCACTTACACTTCTCCACTTATTTTTTCCTTAGTGTCCTGGTTTTAGCTGGGATAGAATTCATTTTCTTCTTAGTAGCTGGCACAGTCTTGTGTTTTGGATTTAGTACAAGGATACTGTTGATAAGACACTGATGTTTTGTTTGTAGCTAAGTGGTGCTTGCCCTAAGTCAGAGACTCCTCAGTGTCTCATGCTCAAAGTGAGCGGGTACATAAGAAGCAGGGAGGGAGCATGACCAGGACAGCTGACCCAAACAGGCTAAATGAATATTCCACACCAAAGAACATCATGTTCTGTATATGAACTGGGAGGAGTTGGCTGGAAGGGAATAATCACTGCTTGGGGATGGGCTGAGCATTGATGAGTGAGTGGTGAGCACTTGTATTGTGCATCGCTTCATTTTCCTGTGTTGTGTTCCACTGTCTCTTTTTCCTTTAATATTATTATTATTATTGGTATTGTTGTTGTTGTTATTGTTGCTATTGTTCAGTTTGTTTCAATTATTAAATTGTTCATATCTTGACCAACAAGTTTATCTTTTTTTTTCAATTCTCCTCTCCATTCCAGCAGGAGTAGGGAGTGAGTGAGGGGCTCTGTGGTACTTAGTTGCCAGCTGGGGTTAAAACCTGACACTCAGAAAGCAGAATGGTCATAGGATGATGCTTTCTACACTTGTGGCTTGCCAGTTTATGGGCTGAGAAAAGGGTGAACTATTGTAGCCTTGTTCCCACACTAATCCATTTTGAAAAATGAACCTGGTGAGGGGAGATATTACAGGAGGGCAAAGAGTTTTCCTGGCTAATTTTTCTTGGAGAAGTATACCTGCTCAGCTTATTTCTTTTCAGCAAGTACAAGAGACAACACATGAACAGGTAATAATCTTTCTTGGTGCCGTGTGGCATAGGATTTCACTGGAACATGGTGATGTGTTATTGAACTCTGAGTGTAGCATTTGTTTTGTGAATATGTGCAAGCGTGCAGAGACTCTGCTCAGTGAGTTATTAAGCCTCTTTATCAAATGCGTAACAGAATCAGCTAGCTACAAAAATTAGATGTCTGAGTCATAGTTTTCACATTTGCATAGGAGGGATAATAGTACTCCTTACGACAGGATGGAAGGTCGTGTGTCCCGTATTTATGTATGTATTTTCAAGTAACATAAAATCTAAAACTTGAAGTAAACTTTTATTTCTGATTTTTCTGATTTATGTTCTCTCTTCCTTCCTTTTCTATTTTCTTTTTAGTTGCAAGTAGTCTGCAGTTACTAAAAAGAGAGCATAGGAGATGATTCATTTCCAAATAACCACAATAGGAGAAAGAAATCAACTTAAAGTGAATCTTTCACACTTATCTTTATAATAAGCACTTGCAGTTTCTCATCAATTAGTGATTGCAAAAACTAATTTGCAGTAGGATATGACATATAGGAAGATGACCTTTAATTTGTCACTAAGATTCTGAAGGTTAACAGCCACTGGCAATAGAGAGGTGTCCTGTAAGGGTACACTGATATTTGAAGTGATGGAAAAAAAGAGTCCTTACACCCCCCTGCCCCCCTTAGATTGTAGAAATGGTTGTTTATTAAAATTTCTATAATTTCAAACTAGTTTAGAATATCTTTTCTCGCATTAATTTCTCCCTTCCATGAAACATCTGTAGTCTATTAGGTTAAGATCTCTTGTAACCTCTGATGTGTGACTCTGTTGTCTTTGCCTGAAAGAAAAACAGAGTGAAGAAGCATGTGCATTTTTTGCCTGAGGTAAATGGGAGCACATATGGGGAATGCAATGGAAAGTTGCATGACGGATGACTGTAAACATGGATATTGTAGTTGCACAATTATTTTGTAATGTTTTATATATTTGAAGTGCTTGAAATGATAGAGTAGTAGTGGTAGCCTTATTCTTGCCTGGTTTGGATATGCCACCCTTAGCATCACATTCAAAACTTTTCCTTTTGTGGATGCCATCATCTTTTTGTGCCATACATCATTTAATAATAAAGAAAACAATGAGAATAATTTGTCTTTGATATTACTGGAGTAAGTAAGCTGTAATCCTGCTGAAATCAGTGGAGCTTCACTGGGCAACAGGAACTTGAGGAAAGACTTGTTGG
Source organism: Daphoenositta chrysoptera (assembly GCA_013397915.1). Lineage (NCBI taxonomy): Eukaryota > Metazoa > Chordata > Aves > Passeriformes > Daphoenositta > Daphoenositta chrysoptera. Next base: position 243,452 of record VZRO01005213.1, on the reverse strand, counting down.
TTATTGTTACCCAGGGGAACAGAACCTGTCTGCTCTGTTGATTTACTTAGAATGCAAGTTCTGGGAGGTGGGAAGGATCTTTTGCTATGAGTAAATGTGTAGAGCACCAGGGAAAAGAGTCATGGCAAAGGAGGTCACATGGAAAATAAGGGGGTGATTGGTGACAGCCAACATGGCTTCAATAAAGGCAAATCATGCCTAACAAATTTGGTGGCCTTCTACTATGGAGTTACAGCAGGGGTAGAAGAGAAAACCACAACTGACATCACCTGTGTGGACTTGTGCAAAGCATTGGACACTGTCTCATGACATCCTTGTCTCTAAACTGGAGAGACGTGGATTTGATAGATCAACTATTTGGTAGGTAAAAAATTGGCCGGATGGTCACAGCCAGGGAGTTGCAGTGCACATCTCAATGTCCAAGTGGAAAGCAGTGACACAAGTGGCATTTCTCAGGGGCTAGTATTGGAACCAGAACTTTTTAACGTCTTTGTTGACAACATGGACAGTGGGATCGAATGCACTCCGGCAAGTTTGCCAACGACATGGAGCTAAGTGGTTCACTCCACAAGCGGGAGGGAAGGGATGGCATCTGGAGGGACCTTGACAGGTATGAGAGGTGGGTCTGTGAAATCCTCATGAAGTTCAATCAGGTGAAGTGCAAGGTCCTGCACCTGGGTCGGGGCAATCCCAAGCAAAATACAGACTGGGTGTAGAAAGGATCAAGACTAGCCCTGGGCACAAGGACTTGGGGATGTTTGTGAACAAAAAGCTCAACATGCACTTGCAGCCAAGAAAGCCCATCGCGTCCTGTGCTGCATCTAGAGCAGCGTGGCCAGCAGGGTGAGAAAGGGGATTCTCCTGCTCTGCTCTGCTCTTGTGAAAGAGTGCTCGCCTGGAGTGCTGCATCCAGCTCTGGAGCCCCCAACACAACAAAGACCTTCACCTGTTGGAATGGGTCCAGAGGAGGAGCATGAAGATAATCAGAGGACTGGAGCAGCTCTCCTATGAAGAAAGACTGAGAGAATTGAAGTTGTTCAACCTAGAGAAAAGAAGGCTCTGGGGAGACCTCATAATAACCTTCCAGTACCTAAAGAGGACCTACAAGAGAGCTGGAAAGGGACTTTGCACAAGACCATGTTTTGACAGGACAAGGGGCAATGGCCCTTAGCTGAAGGAGAGTTGGTTTAAGCTAGATAGTAGGAAGAAATTATTTACCATAAGGGTGGTGAGGCACTGGAACAGGTTGTCCAGAGAAGTTGTGGATGTCCCATCCTGTAGGTGTCCCAGGCCAGGTTGGATGGAACTTTGAGAAACTGGTTTAGTGAAAGGTGTCCCTGCCCATGGTGAGGGGGTTGGAACTAGATGATCTTTAAGGTCCCTTCCAATCCTAACCATTCTGTGATTCTATGGTTCTCTGTTTCTAGAGCCTTGGTCTCACAGAACTGGCCTGCCTGGGGCCACACCACTTCATGGTGCATCCATACCATGACCCCCTGTGAGAGGCTGTACAATAGCCATAGTTGATGGTATAGCTGCTGTACAACAGGGATAGAAAATGATGCAGGGGGTGGAGGAGAGAAGCAATGGATGTTGCTTTTTGGCAGAATTTATGGCAGTGATACTTCAGAAAGAGCTTGGGGCACTTGTATTACTAAACAGTGAGCTGTGCTAATAGGAGAGAGTAGTAAATTCCTGACTTGTATTTTTGTTAATGTTTCAGTGAATCTGAAGGAAAAGGAAGTTTTAGCCTTCTGGAATAAACTGCTACTGAATTCTCTTTCCTTTATTTCAAAGTAATATGCTGACATTTCTCACTTCCTGCTGAAGTGTTTATATACTGTCAGATAATTTCTTGGTTCTCTCTTGGAAGCTACTAGTTTACTGAGGAGCTGAAGCATTCATTACATCTTTTATGTGTCTCAGAAGGGTATTACGAAGTTCAATTAACATTTGAGAAGTGTTCTGCAATTCTCAGATGACATGTACAGTAGAAGCATACAAAATGGTTGTTATCCATTGAATGCATGATATTTGCTGTGTGTCTATCTTTCATCAAGCTACTCCTAGGTAGAAGTGTTCTTGAAGACCTCTTGAACTTGTGCAGCAGTACTGGCCAAATATAGCATTAGGGGGTGTGAGATTATGTTGCTCATTGAAATCCCTTATAATTGAAGGGAGAGTGACAAAGCATTGTTCAAGACTTCATTTATATAAAAATCTTAACAATTCTCAGCCCCACATCTTGTAAGGATTTTTGAAGTAATTGTGAAAATAAGCACAAAGGAAAGGAAGTCTAGGAGGCAGCAACCACAATCCTGCTATTGTGAGTGTTTCACCTGCTAGGCAATTATTACCTTTGCAGTCCCCGCACCACTTCTAAGGTCGAATAAGCGGAGTAATTAGAACATGAATTCAGAGTTCAGATTGTCCTTGTAAGTTTGTGCCTTGATATGGCAGATTGTGGGAGGATAGGTTGCCAAAACCTTGACTTTCACTAGTCCTGGAATGAATCATTTGCACAGAAAAAAGTCTGAAGTTAGTCTTTCCTCTTTGAATGAATACAGGTTTTTCATATTTAAGTATTGTGAAGCTGATTTCAGAGCAGCCCATGATTCATGCTTTCCAACAGCACACTTGGTCAGTCAGGAAGCCCTTCTGATGAGGCTCCCTAAATGCCAGTGCCCAGGAGAGCATTGGACCATCAAATGCTGAGTGGGGTTACGGCATAAGCACAAAATGTAGGCAAATGCAGAGGGTCCTTCAGCTGTAATACAGAAGAGGTATTTGCAGCTGAGAATCTGTCTCTGACAAATAACTCAGCAAGCCAGACAGTTTATTTTTTCTGTTCCAGGCCCTACTAGGAAAACTTTCCTTTGTTCATGAGTATCATAAGAGTGCAGCAACTTCCAGTATCACTTTTCTTCTGGTACCTGCTGTTATTCCAGCCCATCCATAATGAAATTCCCTTTCTGCCAGGAATTGAAGAAAGAGTTCCATTTCTGTAGGGTGTACAGGAGGGATGGAGAAGAGAGCTACGGTGGGGAGAAGTAGTAGTGGCAGAGTGGGAAGTGCACTGAATCATTTGCAAGAGGCATTTCTCTCTCCTGAGGAAGCATCTGTATTTCTGTTTCCTGTGTCCATGCTGGACCTCAAAATCCCTCAAAACAGGTGTGTTGTCAGGTATTAGTGGATGGTGTGTCTTCTCTCCATAAATATCTTTCTATTTTAACTATTGATTTGAACTTTTCTTTGGTAGTATGGAAAAATATGAGTAGAATAGCTTTATGCAACAGCAGAGACTTTAATTTTTAAAAGAGTGAAGGACTAATTGTGTCCGAATGTGCTATTAGAACTATCCAATATCTTCTATTTACAGTGTTTGCTCATTCCATCTAATAGGTATTTGTGTGACAGAGGGGATGAGGCATGACTACCAGATATTTCCAGTCATCCTGGGAAACAGATTTGTGCCCTGAAGGCTGGAAGCCTTTCTCTTTTATTCAAAAGAGGCTCATTTTTAATCCCAGAACAGTGTTTAAGGATGTACAGGTGTGGGTATTATCATTGTTCACTTTATGTGATCTTTAATATAAAGATGGATCTATATTTCTATTTTGGCCTTAATTCCCACCTCCTACAAAGACCACCAAACTTGAGAGATTTATTTCTAGCATTAAGAGTAGAAGAAAGGGGAAAGAGGGAGAAGAAAAGAGAAGACAACCTACCTGTGGAGAGACATATACCACATATATCTTCCTTTGTATGGTCCTCCAGATAGAAGAAAAGATCAACTCCCTTGCCTTCCTCAGAAATGTCTCTCTAGAAGGACACTGTAAGTGCAGTCAGAAGTCTATATTCCAGATTGAAACTGGGGGCACCAAAAAATAAGTGACCCACCCTGATATAGCTCATTTATGTCTCAAACAACTCCACAAATAGAGAGCACAGGCTGCCTTCTCAGTCTGGCCATAACACTACTTTAATTTAGAATACCTTGCCCTTATGTCTAAGGAAGGTTTGGATGTAATTTAGAAGTCCAGCAGCTATTCACTTTTAAATTGCTTAAGAGTGAAAATGTCAATAATTTACTTTTAATTGCATCTTTTCCTGTCTCTTTCAAAAATTCCTTGTTCCAGCCTAAATTTCTCAAGCCCACACAGAATCTCTGTCTGAGAAACACAGAGTAGAAATTCATTCTCTCAGAGAAGCTTACAGTTTTAAAAAATTACTTTAATTTCAGCTGTATATGAAACCTGACATTTAAAAATTTGCCAAGAAAGAATTTCCTGAAAAAATAATTTCACATGGAGCAAAGTTTTACTTTCAAAACACTATTTTTTAAATCTATGGTTTATTTTTATTAGTCTCATCTGCTCTAATTGAAATTTTAAAATGAAAAGTTGAATCAAAATTAGTTTTCAGCACTGTCATGGTGCTCTGTGAAATGTTTTAGCAATCCCAGAATCTCCATTTCAGACACCAAGACCTTTTGTCTCTTTCTATCCCTCCGTACCATGAGGTTCACTGTGTTCTTCTCTGTATGGAATGATCTTCTAACCCAGCACCATTGTATTGCGACTTGCTGTTCTTTCTCCCATTATATTCAAAGGGTTGGAATTACATTAATCAACCAAGTGAAATAAATATTCAAGTTCTGACCTTCTCCAGTGCAGGTCCCAGGGAATATCTTATCTGGGTTTTAGATATCAGTACCTTCTTGGTGTCCCAAGGCTGCAGAATATTTAAGTGTGGATTAACAGCTAAAAAAACCCAAAACAAAACAAAAGCTTTGTGAAATGTGGGGCACTCAATTTGAATTAGAGGACTTAGTCTTGACAGGGACTTTCTCAGTGGCCAATTCAGACAGAGTGAAGTTCAGCTCCTTGAACACAGACATCCATTGCCATTAAAGACACCCTTTTAAGGTGTTCACGTGGTCTCCTGTTGTGTCTTCAGAAAGTCTTGTGTCATTGCCGCCACACGCTGTCGTTAGACAGTACGAGAATCCTGTCCTTAGGGTTTACTTAAAGTGAATCATAGCAGCAGTTTCACTGAACTCAGTATTAAGCAGATGCTGAAGTTAAGATACCACCTAGTGACATGTTTCTGCAGGACTCCAACCACTGAAGGATCAGGGCTATGTTTACTTGGAAACGCCAAAATACTATTTATGATTCAAAGAACCATATACAGAATAACAATATAAAGATGTCAGCCTAAATCCTGACTTTCTTAGTGATCAGTAGCAGATGCTGTCTGTAACACAATAGTAGCAGGACCAGCATATAGTAGTGCTTCCTCAGATTTTCTTAAGGTTTTTATAAGTTTTCACATAGGGACTTGCCAAGACAGGGAGGATATCTTTGCATTTGCGAAGACATGACGTACCCCTTCCCTTCCCTTCCCTTCCCTTCCCTTCCCTTC
>VZRO01005213.1:226908-237818 GCA_013397915.1 Daphoenositta chrysoptera | reverse complement strand
CCTTCCCTAACCTTCCCTAACCTTCCCTAACCTTCCCTTCCCTAACCTTCCCTTCAACCTTCCCTTCAACCTTCCCTTCAACCTTCCCAAACCTTCCCGAGTTTTTGTTATGAATACCATAATGAGCTATAATAATCCATGAGGAACTGTCAGTGAGCCTTCCCTGGCATCTATTTGTAACCTTGTTTTTTCCATAGACAAGTATGGTATGCTAATTCTATTTCCTACTGTCTGAGAACCACCTACACCTATCTTTATCCTCACACATTCATCAGAAATCCACTGTCAGCTGTAAATAACAACAAAATTGAATTGTAGGCATTATGCATTTAGCCCTGTCTTGTCTGAAAGACATTAACACCCGTCTTTACTTAATGTAATATTTTCAAATGTCAGTGTCTCTTCCTCTACCTGTGCATCATCACTGCCAGTAGGCAATGCAGTTAAGGATAGACTGCAATTATTTCCAAAGCTATAGCACTATAATATTAGGTATGTAGATATTTTCTACAACAATTCATACTCCTTCTTGTCTGCTCTTTTTGGCCACTGTTTGCCATCCACTACTTATACACTCTTAACAGTGACTTGCTGATCTCTAATTTGTTTTCTGATTAATCTGAGTTTCCTGACTGCTGGTGTGCAAACAAGCACCCCCATCATCTCGTTTGCCTCAGCATACATTACATATACGTCTAGTACTATCTGTGTGAATAGTTTCTTCAAGGGAAATACAGTTTTCCTATTCATACTTTCTGCAGTAAGGGAAGTAATTATGTTGGTTTGCTAGAGTTGCAACTACTCTTTGCTCAGCATTGTCCTTTACTATGTCAGAGCTGAGTGAATTTGCTCAGCGTGTCCTCATCTGCTGTTGCATTAGGAGAACTCCTGGGAAAAGGCATGAAAAGCCAGAGAGCCTTTTGTCAAAGAAAACAAAGTGAAAATCCAGAAAAGCAAGCTCTTTTTTTCTTTTTTTTTTTTTTTTAAGACTTAACACTTCCTTCCCTTCTTTTCCCTTTTCTTTTCTTTTTTCTTTCTTTTTTTTCTTTTCTTTTTTCTTTCTTTTTTTTCTTTTCCTTTTTCTTTTTCTTTTTCTGTTTCTTTTTCTTTTTTGTCTTTTTCTTTTTCTTTGTCTTTTTTTTTTTCTTTCTTTTTCTTCTTTTCCTTTGTCCCTGTCCTACAGATTTAGGAAAACTGGGTTAGAACTGCTGGTCTTACCTAGTTTGGTTTCTCCTCAGGAAGAGATTGCTGTTTACTGCATGAGCAAGGACCCAGTGATGGATTAATTTTTAGTGTTATTTGAATTGCTCCCTGGATTGTAGGAGAAAAATCGAATCTCTGGGCATGTTTTATGAATGTTAAGCAAGCTGTGACCTTAGTTTATGAATTCCTGATTTGCAATTCAGCCACAGAGGTATTCATGCCTTCACCTCCTATTTAAATTACATGCTTTGGGTTAATTAAATCAGGACTAGATCTAAAAACACCCAAGATACGCAGTTCTTTATGTAGCTGTATTCTTTATGCATTTAAAGCAATTCTTCTACCAGGCCTGTGGCAGTTACTGTCAGATAATATAGGAAATAATACATGATAACCACTGGAGACAGAATAAGATGTAAGTAGCACTGCAGCATTTATGAGTAACTGTTTCAAGTGGTTTGTGTCAGCATAGCTCTAGTTAAGTTGAAAATCAGATGACTGGAAAACTGACATGAGAAAAAGAGGTGAGCTAGGAATTTCCACGGGGAAGAAAAACAGTGGAATTAGCTTGAATGCAAAGGATGCAGTCTATTTATACTTTATCTTCTTTTGCTAAAATGGTATCCAGTCGCCTAATATACATTAAGATGGTTTTTTATTAGTGAATAAGATAATAAAAGAATAGTCCTTTGCAAAGGTAGTGCTCCTTTGGCACTGAATTCATTTATATGCTGAGTTTCCCAGAAACTTTGAAACTGTTTTCTCATCTTAGGCAAAAATTTCATAGAGTGATAGAATATCTGAAATTGGAAGGGACCCACAAGGATCACCAAAGTCTGACTTCTGGTCCTGCACAGGACTACCCCAAGAGTCACATCATGTAATTGAGAGTGTTGTCCAGACACCTCTTGAACTCTGCCAGGCTTGGTGCTGTGACCACTTCCTTGGGGAGCCTGTTCCAGTGCCTGCCCAACCACCCTCTGGGTGAAAAACCTTTTCCTGATATCCAGCTTAAACCTCCCCTGACACAGCTTCAGGACATTCCCTTGGGTTCTGTCACTGGCTCGAGAGGAGTTCAGTGCTTGTCTCTTCTCTTCACCTCACGAGGAAGTTGTAACTGCAATGAGGTCTCCTCGCAGTCTCCTGTTTTCCAGGCTGAACAAACCAAATGACCTCAGCTGCTCCTCATTTGCCTCCTTCTCTACACCCTTCACCATCTTCTTGGCCCTCCGTTGGATACTCTCTAATAGTTCTATACCTTTCTTATTTATATAAACTTTCTTATTTATATAAACTTTATATAAAACCAAAACTGCCCCCAGCACTGGAGGTGAGGCCTCCCCAGAGCAGAGCAGAGGGGACAATCCCCTCCCTTGCCCGGCTGGCGATGCTGTGCCTGATGCCCCCAGGACAGGGTTGGCCCTCGTGGCCGCCAGGACACTGCTGACTCCTGTTGAATTTGCCGTTGACCAGAACCCTCAAATCCCTGTCGGTGGTGCAGCTCTCCAGCCTCTCATTCCCCAGTCTGTCCATACAGCCAGGGTTGCCCCATCCCAGGCGCAGAATGCAGCACTTTCACTTGTTGAACTTCATATCCCCAACACAGAAAGAACACTTGACTTGTTGGAGTGAGTTGAGAGTAGGGCCATCAGGTAGATTAGAGGGATGGAGTACCACTCCTCTAATGAAAGCCTGAGAGAGTTGGGATTGTTCAGCCTGGAGAAGGTTTTGAGGAGACCTCCAGACAGATTAATTTTAATACTTACTTTTTCTATCATATAAAAACCAATGATATACATTTTAAGTGCTATTCAACGCATCATCAAGTAACTAGAAACAGTGGTAGAAGAGAGATTTTTTGAAGACTATAATTACTTTAACCCTCCTTTCTTCTAAATTTGATAGCTACGGATTTTGTCTATGTAATACTCAGTGCCTGGATTTTATTCGGGTAGGCTTCTATTTTTTAGAGGAAAAGACCCTTTTTGGAATTCCTCTCTATCACTCAATCATTTTAGTAGCCTGGATAAATAGAATAGTTGATTTAAAATAGTTTTTTTACATTTACTATGGTGAGATTCTTTTTTCAGCCTTTCTTGATCTGTGGGCTTGAGTCGAATGTGGGGTGGAAAGTTAAAGGGCGGAGGTTTCATTTCATTACAGTGGTGTTATTTGTATTTGATTGATTTGTTTTTTTGTTGGAATAGCTGAGCTCTTTTTTAAGTGAAAAACATGTAAGTAACTTAGTAGTCAAAGTGTGAACTTGCTCTTTGAGGGATACCCTGGATCTGAGGCAGTACAATGGCCTATTGCTCTGCCTGATGCTTTGGGGACTGCTGTGTCACAGGCAAGACAGGACCGTTCACCATCTGGAACAACTCTCTGGCCCTGCAGTGGCATGTCTTGCAGGGACAGCTAACCCTGGACTAGGGAGATCATGGGATCTTCAGCATGCAGACTTTTAAAAACCTGGAGAGTAGCCCACCCATCACTCATCAACAACTAATCCTGATTAGGAAAGCATAGAAGAGACGACCTTCCAATTTTAGGGTAATTTTTAGTTTAATCTTTTTTTCCTCTATGCAGTCATTCTGAGTAGTATTCTCCAAAATTTCTAGTTTAATTTTTTTCATAACCAGGGGTAAAAGTGGGGTGTCATGACAGGTTTTGGCTGAAATTCTTAATCATCACATGGGATGCCTGAAGGTTTTATTATGTGAAGTCAGAAGTACACATTTAAGGGAAGAATGAGAAAGAAAAGATAAAGAAGACTCAATAGGCAGACTTTTGCTGTCCTTCTGAAGATTTCAGGCCAAGGTTTTTTTGAGAACAGGATGGACCTGGTTCTAATACTTGGGGAAGGAATTGCCACATGGGACAAAATTTGACAAGATTTCAATTCAACTGAACATGGTGACACCTGCAATCTCCTCACTGGTACATGAAAGACAAGTGCTGATAGCATGCCCCACCCTTTAAGAAATTTTAAACAAAGAGCTAGCAGTATATGTCATATGTCTGTTTATGTTTAAACAAACATAAGTAATGAACCAATGTTTTTCTTTTGTGGAAGTAATTCCCTTGGAGATCAAAAAGCTCTCTGCAGACTAACTGAACTGTATGTGGGTATTGACCACTTATAGATCATTTGAGGCCTAGTTAGGCTTTCTGTGGATATGATTTTTGCCATGTTTTGGCAAAATAATTGTAACAGGAGAATGAAGTGCTGAATCCTAGGTAGGTGCAAAAAAATGGTGATGTTTGTGACAAGCAGAATATTGTAAATTCAACATTTACAGTTTGTTCAATATACCATAAATTAAAGAGCAAAAGGTCATCTTATGCTTAATTTCTGTAGAACATCTGCACAATTTTTTGATGGTTTTAAAATATAGAAAATGTGAAAAGTAGACTTCGACACCACTATAGCTAGCTGTTGTACATGACTGAGAAATAATATTGTATGGAGGTATATGTGTTATAGAAATGCTAGGTCATGGCAAGGTCCAAGAAAGGAATGTGGTCTGAATTAAGACTTAGTGTTGGACTTTGGCACTAACTAAAAGTTCATGTCAGCTATCCCCACTGACAGCTATCTGAGACTACTAAATAAAACAATTTGTATCCAGTTGCCATCTGTGAGCTGTTAGCACCTTTTCTCTCACCTGAGGCACTGTATCAGACAGTGTGGCATTCCCATTTTATTGTAAAATAGAGGAATCCATATGAGATCTCATTGAAGTTGCTCCTCCACCTGTCTAGATTGAGGAGTTTGATCTTGTGAGCAATTTGAGAGCATGCTGCCCAGGTTGCAGGTGACACTGCAGGGACCATTGCTTTCTTTCCAAGCAGATGTCCCCTTGCTAAGCAAGAGCTCCCTGGTTACAACACATATACAGAGTTCTGCCTCTCCTGACATCACTTTCCATTTCCCTATGAAAAAAGAATCAGTATTTTCCTTCTCCAAAGATTGTACTTCTTTTTTTTCCTGTTGGGTTTTATTTGTTTTCTTTTGATTGGTTTTGTTGTTGTTGTTGTTGTTGTTTTTACAGTTGTGTCATTGCTCGTAGGATTTGAGAGTGGCTGTGAAAAAAGGTGTAAAATAAAAAGGTCTGATCTCTAGCTACATGTTTTGGCTGTTCACCTGGGAGATAAATAGCATAGGAATGTTTCGAAAATCACTTACGTCAAGCAGTCTTTGACTAGAGTACACAAATAGTTCGTAAAACAGGATAGGAACCTAGGTCTCCTCAGTTTAATCTGAATGCTCAAACTACTAAACTATGAAGCCACGCTTGCTAATATTCTATCTTGGCTGCCAATTCATCGTTAATATTTTTTTCCCAGAGGTTACACTCACTAAGCAATTTGTAAACAACAGGAAATCAGATAAAAGGCCAAAAGCTGCCTTCCAGAGTAATAACAACAAACAATAAAAAAGACCCAGACTTGCCAATATTATCTAGATAAGATCACTTTCAAAGTGAGGATTTCCACCATACAATGAGTTCTTTCATTGAGGTGTTCTGAGAGGAACATAATTACTACCCAAGGGACTGTAGACAAGCTGATACCTGTGATACATCAAAGGGAATCAAAACTTCAGCCTCGCTGAAATGATATAGTATTATATACAGTATTGTACTGTAGTCTATGGAAAAAAGAAATTGCTAACCTTACTCTAGATTAACTGTATGTTAACTGTAGAAAATATGTTAATACTCTTGGAATAATGAAGTGCTTTCTCTTTCTTTTTTTTTTTTTTTTTAATCTGAAAACCTCTCAAAGGTCTCTATTTAAGGCACTGTGCCAACATAAGGCAAGGAATAGTTGCTGACCATTGAAAGCCAAACGTAAATAGACTGATGAGGATCTGTAAAGAGTGAGAGATGAATACACAGGGAAATAAATTTTCATCACAAAGTTGTAAGGCTGGAAGGAGCCTTGGGAACATACTTCGGTCTTCCCCAGTCCTAAGACAGAACTAAATATGCCAAGTGCACTTCTGGAAAATGTTTGTATATCCCCTCAATGCTGGGAGGAGGTTTCTACTCCAAACAACAGGGTCCTGGAAACATTTTACAAGAGAGTAAAGGGATTGAAATGCCATATAGTGTCAGGACTGGAGCTTGACCAAACTTGACCAGGTCTGTGAAAAGGGATCTGTGGTATAACAGCTGGTACTAAGAGGAGACTGGAACTGATCTCTGGAAAAAGTCTGTATCTGCTCTATATTCTTAGGAGGAGCTGAGTATTCTGCCAGGAATAATATTTCATTTTATTCTGGTTCATGCAGGCTGAAACTCTAGCTAACTGTAAATTTGTTTGCAGAGTGGGTTTAAACAAGATGTTGCAGTGTAAATCAGCATGGAACACACCCGGGCTCAGCCTCAGCTGCTCCTGCCCTTTGACAGGAATATAGGGAGGAAAACAGAGAGAGAAACACTGACTAGAAGAGACAGAGGGAGGGGATGGAGCCATTGTCTAGGACAGACAAGCTTGTCGTGTGGGGGATTGAAAAAAGCATGAATGTGAATCCAGCTCCCTCAATCCCCAATATCTCTGTCCCCCTCCCTCAGCAGCAGCCAGCCTGACCTTCCAGGACCCTGGCATGGGCAAGGGAGGTATCCAGCCTATGACCATTGGTTGCTGCCCTCTCGCTTTTGGGAACACCTCTGCTGAGCCACTGCTTCCTGCTTGTAAGCAATCACCATCAGAGCTGGCAGACTGTTCCCACCTAGCTGGCCCTGGAAAAACTTGTCCTGATGGCTTAGTGCCACCAGCAAACCTACCATGCCTTTCTCTTTTCTCCATGGGCCAGAACAAGTCCTGAGGGCATATGATCACCTCTCAAGTGCTGCCACAATAATATTAGACCGAATCTTCTAGAATTTATGTCCCTGCTTCTCTGCCCTTCATCCCAGATAATGTGACTTTCAAATGTGAGGAAAACCTGCTTGGCTCTGTTAGGGCTGAAATCTGGGGTGGTTTAGCTGATGTCTAATCACACTAGATGCTGCTTCGTGTTCAACTTAAACTTGCAATCCAGATTTCCTAATATGCTACATCTCTAAATTAGGTATTGCCTTACATTTCTCAGGGGTGAAATAAAAATGTTTTCAGAATAAAACTGTCAAAGAATGTTAGCTTTATTAGCAGTAACAACAATGAAAAGCAAGCTGTCTTGAGTGTATGCAAGATATAAAACTCCGTGAATGCAGATAAAAGGACAGATTTTATGCAATGACAGCCCTAGATCAAGAAACTGAAACAGGTAAGTGATAAACATACAGAAAACATCAGGTTTTTTTGTATTAAGACAACATTAATTTCATCTTGCATACACAAACAGAACTGAAGAAATTAATATATTAAAGAAAGACTGGCAAACGCTGAAAATCGTGTAATATAATATTTTGTGTAGATTTACCTTGTAGTATTCAATTTCTCTTCATGAAGTCCTACCTCAGTTTACATCAAATTCTATCACCAAATAAGAGTAGTTTGAATAGGTTTGTGCTCTTTTGATTCATACACAGCCAAAAACTTAAGTAGAGCTCAGGTTGGAAACATACCTAAACAGTTTAAGTTGTAATTAACTTGTATGAAACCAGAAATAAAAAATTGAGAGAATGTATTATTAGAAAAGTGAATCTAGACATTATAAGGTATAAAAACATGTTTGGTTGAGCTAGGATCTGTAATATTCCCTCTTCGAGCCTTTCCAAATCCTCACCTGGTTTAAAGGCTGCAATCCTGTTCACTAAGTACTTCAGAGGTTGCCTTCAATTTTTCTTCATTCATCACTGATGAAGTGACCTCCTTTGGAAGAAACCTTCACTTTCCTCACAATGACATTGTGCAAAACCTACAAGGCTGTGTTTGGGTAACTTCAATGTTTGTTGATCTAAATTAATTTACACTATACTAATTTTTAAATCTCATACTGTTTCATCTCCCACTCCTTGATGATCTTGCTATAGGAGAAGGCAAGAAATGTTAGTAGGGATCTGGGGAAGATGATGGGAAAAGATCAGGTTTGTTAGCCCCAACTTATTTTGTGAACTTTCTCCCAGTTTGTAAAGAAAGGTTTCAGCGCTGTGTTCAAAGCAGGAAGGATGAGAACTCTCAGTTGCAATGGAAAGCAGGAGTGTGTTTATACCCTTTGGTGGAGTGCCAGAGGAAAGGACTCCATCATGTTTGCTTTAAACACGCTTGATTGGATGCAGGAGTGCTGCAGCCGTGGGAGCAGTGCAGGACAACTACCGTGCTCTTTCCTTGTTACCTCTGGCCAGGGAGGACAGCCTTGGGTCCTGCCACTGATCTTCCCAGCAGCATTCCCACAGCAGCATCTGAAGTCGGCTGAGAATCCAGAGGGGGTTTCACATTGTTGTGTTGCAGTGGGATGATAGCTGGTACCCCTTGAAAATAATTTACATGGCAGAAAGGGTTGCTGAGGGACATGCTGGTGTTTTTCCTTTGAGTTTCCTGTGGAGATGGTGCTTAGGAACTTAATGCAGGCCTTTCAAAATGTTATTTTCTGTCAATGCTTCTTCTTGCCTTCAGTACTTCTCATTCTGTTGTAATCCCAAAGCCCACTAGAGTCCATTGCAGGATTCCACTGGGCTGTGTGGGTTTGGGACCATATTCTAGCATATAATTTATCTTCAACTGCACTAGAAGTGGTCAAACATGAGCATAAATTATGCCATGTCTCAAGCTGAACCACTTTTCATTCAAATTAAATGTTTTGAAAGTGGATAAATGACTACATTTTTAAAAAAGAATATGAATGCATTTGACATTCTCAGTGAATTTAGCATAGCTAGTGGAAATTCTAAGTGTTGTGCTTTTTATCTTGTACCCTCATGCGTTGTTTGGGCCAGTGAGAGTCCCCCCCCTTCCAGCTTTTGAGCAACATGGTTAAGCCAAACGTGTATCTTATTACTCTTCACAACGATTGGTTCATTGTGAGACACAAAGTTTTTAGTGATGGATCCCCAGCTGTCACAGCTCAGCATCTTCAGGTAATATTTATTACAAATGGCAGCCTTATGACAACTGTTAAGGTAGTAGCTATGAGAAATCAACTAATGTTGTCAAGGGAACCAGTAAGATCACTATTGCTAGTTACAGGTCACAGGCCCTACACTAATTTAGGATTGTGAGGAACAACACTTTTAGGGTTAAAAACGCTTCAAACAGATATATGGGTCAGAGGCTGATCTAATTTTTATCCATTGGCCTCTCAGAAGGAAGCACTGAAAAACACTTTAACTTTCAGTGTGACACTGGAAAATATGCTCAGTGAAAAGGCAGATTTATCAAAGTGAGGAAAGGCAGTGGTTGCCAAGAGATAGATTCATTGTTTCTGAAGATCCTGACAGCCCCTCTGAATATGTGACTCTGCTGAGATTCTAACTGGGTGGGGTTTTAGACTGTGGAAAGCAGGGGACCAGCCAAATGATGAAGAGCAGTAACAGATCAATTTTTAACAATGAAGTTCCATAAATTTTTTTTTTCTGGCTGTAGGAAACTGTCTGTGTTTAAGGTGGCTGTCTAGAAAATGGAGTATTTTAAAGAAAATTGTTGTCCCATGATCAAGGAGAGCTGTCAAAACCATTTGACAAACAAACACACAAAGTAATTAATGCCAGAGATATTTATGTGTTATTCCTAAGGAGAAAAAAAGTCCTGCTGAGTGTATTTGAGAGTCTAGCACAAGTTGCTGCACAAGTTTTGTGAGGCAGAAGGGGTGGGAGGTGAAGAGCTCATAAATTGGGCTCTAAAATTGTATTTCGCTGTCATTAAGAAGAGAATAAATACGCCTCTTTTTGGTCAATCAGATCCACTCTAAAACAAAGCTGTTTTAAAGAATATTATGAGTTTCTGGGTCTTATTTCTAGCGTGGCTACTCAATTCCATTGTCCTCAAACTTCACCACCTCAAGGGCTATACTTGTTGGGATTTACTGTCACACATTTCTTCCTAGAAAGCCATCTAATAATGGAGGCAAAGAAGAAACTACAGATAAGGATTTCTTTTATAGCCCTATCTACAACTTTCCATGTACTGAATCCGCATTTCTCCCAAGATTCCTACCTGTTTGTGCATGACTTTTTTGTAACCTTCTACCTTGTTCTTCCTTCTGGCTTTGCCCTCTAGCTTAAGAAATACCCAAATTGAACCCGAGGCGTCTAGTCAGGCTCATGGTAACAATTGAGCAGTAGGATGAGCTGCAGGTCTCCAGAAAGGAGCAGCAGGGCAAGCCAGTCAAGAGTTTCTTAGCGGTAGGAGCATGATGTCAGTGTTAGACCCATCTCAAGGTGATGCCAGCAGCTCCCAGAGTGTTTTGGACATGGAGCAGCAAGGTGAGAAGGGATGCTTCAGTTTCCTCCTTTGCCACTTAGCTCCCTGTCTCGGTTTTTTGTTTTNTGTTTTTTTTTTTTTTTTGCTTGAAAAAGAAATCACAAAAGGATCGACAGAGGTGATAGCTATGGCCTTAACCCTGTTGTCTCCTTTGCCTAAGGCGGGAGTCTTGCAGCCAACAAATTTCGTTCCAAGGTGTTTTTCCTCCTGTAAAAACCGGAGGGAAGGAGAGGAAAAGTAGCTGCACCGCTCGATTTTCTCACCCGACTTGTAAATACCGGTTTAGTGTTTGCTTACTTGGAACAGTTCGTCAAGAAAAAGCCAGCCTCTGGGAAGCA
>VZRO01005213.1:209288-226853 GCA_013397915.1 Daphoenositta chrysoptera | reverse complement strand
TCCAGCCCCGCAGATGCCATTCCAAACCCAAGAGGTGGCAATCACCGCCCGGCTCCGCTCCCCCGCCTCCACCGAGCACCTGCCCAGAGGGCTCTGCCTGCCGAAATCCTCCACTCACAGCAAAGCCGGCCCTTAAAATGCAGCTTCCTCTGCCCAAGCTGCCGCCTCTCAGGTTCCAGAAAATTTCCCGAGCCTGATATCGTTCTCTGCTCCGTGCCAGAAAGCTGAAGTAGAAGTAAGCAGCCGTAAACTATGGCGCAAGCCATGATGTTGTCTCAGAGATATTTACCTGGAGTCACACCGAGGTCCTCAGGCCTTTGTAAGTTTTAGTCTGATGCAGGATTTGCCTGTCTTGTTCTGTTTTCATTTCCGTGTTTGTTCCTGAGGTATGAAAAAATAAATAATCTGAGAAAACGAAAGAGTGTGTGTGTGGAGAACAGTGCTGTTAGTGAAGCTAAGGGTTCATGCATTGCCATGGAAACATTCACATCCTAGCAACAGCATATTGATACCAGGATGACATGGAAAGACAAGAGCTGATGCCTTTGACTCATGGGAAAACAAGCTATCCTGCATTTCTACTTCTCTACCTTCTTTTCTTTTCCAAGAGTGTATAGTCGCTTAACATAAAAATTCCTAGTGGACATTTCTTTTCGTAATTGTGTGTGGTTTTGTGTTGAAACATTATTTGCTAAGTAAAGCTCATACATTTCCATAATTTTAGTTGGCTATCCGACAAAAAACATTTGAAAAAATTAAAATACAGCAAAGAAACACAAAGGCATTAAACTATTTTTTCCTTTAGAAATGTAGCTAGACGTTATTTGATTAATGGAAAACATGGAGAAGGTCAATTCAATGTTTTCTGTCCATCTCTGCATTTCCCAGAACATTTGCTAAGGCTGAAATCATTAAGGTGTCCTTTGGTGGGATGCGGGGTGGAATAATTTGTGGTATGGTCTGCCTTCCTCATGATGCCCAGGGAACGCATGCACTGGGAAGTACTGAAAGTCTTCATGTGCCTTTGGGTTTGGGTGGGCAGAGCAGCACTCAGGTGCATTTGCTGAGGAGGTGCATTTCCTTTATTTTCCTGATACACTGTGGTACAAGAAACTTCTCCCCAATGAAGACAGAGTACCACAGCAGTCACTGTGTGTGGAAGGACATATCTTTGAGAGCAAGGATCAGACTGTTGTTAGCACTATTATTATTTCTAGTAAGCACAATAGTATTGTGGAGTCCCAGTTGTAAAGCAGGATTTAAATGTGACTTTTTCCACACAGACACGGGAGGTGTTTTTATCTGGGAACTTACAATTGGTTTGTTTGCTGATGTGATTATTCATTGCTAATTTATTTATTGTTAAGAAGAAAACCCCAAAATTCCTTTATTAATTATGTGTGTGTGTGTATGTTTGTGTGTCTGTGTGTGGTGGGTGTATGGTTGTTGGAAATGTTTCTGTCAAAGTAGGTGTTCCAATAACCCTCTTGGAAAATCAAGAAATGTATTGCTTTGTTTTGCATGTAGCATTACTGTAGTGTAAACATTAGTTTAGGAGCTTTGCTGAACTGGATCCATATAAAGGACTCCCTGAACATTACATTTATTGTGAGAGTAACAGTAAATCATAGTATTTTCACAGCTAATAAAAACCACTTTTCACAAATGTGACCCTTTACCTGAACATGAATTAAAAATGGAGCTAATGAAATATCCCAAGAGTATTAGTGATGTTTACAAACCCTGAGTTTATAAATCCTTTTTATTTACCTACCTTTTTCGATTAAAAAAAAAAAATAGACTTCTGTGCACTTTTTGTTCCTTTAGCAGTATTTTCTCCTTGGAAAATCACCAAGGACTGCTTGGCTGATCAACAAGCAGGCTGATGTTTTGATACTACCATTGCATTAGGTTTACCATAAATGAGGAAACTAGTGCTGTAGAGCCATTGTGGGAGCAGTTAGGTATGTGTGAAGGAGAGGAAGAATACAATAATGCCAGCAATATAACTGGGGATTTTCATGCTTGCTGCTTAGGTGCAGGATTTCTAAAGAGAGAGAGAAAGAGAAGCAGCATCTAGAAAAGGAGGATGATAATTAAAGCAGGACATAGATGGACCCTATACTGTTGTCACTGTTCTCACCCTAATGCAAACAGCACTTCAGCAAACTTGATACCTCCTGTCCTGACCTGGATTTCCTTCAGTGCCAACTGTGTTGCTGCATTTTCAGGGCAGGATTTATGTGACTTACAAGGTGGAGGACTCTGATTAGCTCCTTACTTGCTTCCCAATAGTAAGTAAATAAAGTAATCCTGAGAGGAGGAGCTAGACTTGCCAGGCTCTCCTCAATTGGCACTGACTTTAGCATGGTCTCTCTGGGGCCCCTAGATATCATTTCAGATCCAGGTTTGAGAAAGGTGGAAAACATAGAAGTGGGGATTACCCTAAAGGACCATAGTGGAGCCTCCTGCATTTCCTCAGTGCTTGCAAAGCAACATGCACTGTGAATGGTGGACCAGGGTCTGCCATGATTTTTACTCACTCATTCTTGTATTTGAAATTCTTTTTCCCATTCCCTCTTCTTGGATGAATTCCTCATAGAGTTAGGGGCAGTGAAGGCCGTGGTAAAGGCCTGTCAAGGCTAAGGGCAGGTGTGCATGTGTTTGTGTGAATGTGTGTAACAGCATGTCATCAGGTAGCTTAGATGAAAATGCATTTTTCCTCCACTGAACCCTTTGTAATCTTTATAGCTATGTGTTTTGGAAAGGAGCAGGCAAGCAGGGAATAGCAAATTTTGCTTCTTTCTCTCCAAAGAAGAATAAGGAAACAGTTCTGCATGTCGAGGTTCATGGTTTCTCCCTCTTTACTGGAGAATAATATGAAGAAATTCAGTTCAGACTCTTCAAGAATTGTGATCAACAGTATTTACTTTCTTGCAGGGACTGCCAGCATATTAACTTTTTGGATAGAAATAATTTTTGAATTCTAATAGTTCACATTAATTCAGGGCCTGTGGTACATAACTAATGCTTCTGCTCTCCTGATTTCTCTTGATTGATTTCTTGGGACTGATTTGGGAAAATGTCTTTTTCCTTTCTTTCAGCTGAAGGTGTGTTACCTGTTAATAGAAGATTGGTTAGTCACCATTAGCACCTGGGAATGCCTTTACTTTTATCACTTCAAGCAAACATGTCTACAGCTAGAGTCATAATTATGTGCATTACTGAGACTTTTTTTTTTGCTATTCTTTTATTATATTTTGACAGAAAAGAAATGCCAAGGGAGTAGCACTTGCTTTTTAGCTCTGAAACATTTACATCTGTTGTACATATTTGTCTCCTCTTTGTCAAGCTGTCCTTTCAAATCTTCCTTTTGCTGCCTTGTAGTTGGTGTCTTGCCACTGTTTTATGAATTCATGTCAGGGATTTATACAAAGATTTCATGAAGAGCAGCTGCAGATTGTCTTCTCTGAATCTGTAAACCATCTTTGTTCAGTTGCAAAGGCATGAAATCCACTGGAGCTTTAATGATTTATAGCAACTGCAAAGCTGGTCAATCCCTCTAAGATTTTGTCCCTGGCATACATTTTTTTTAGTCAGACACCAGTGGAGTCTCTATCCTGTGTGACAGAAGCAAAAGGCATAGTAAGGGTTATACATGACTTTAGGATTAGTGTGAGTATTTTAAGTCTGTTTTTCTGGTGTTTACTCTGATATGTATCAAACAAGTGGGAAGAAAAGATAAAAACTGGGAATTCCAAAAAGTAATTCTGAATTTTGGCAATAAGAGGTAACATTTCTGTCTATTTGGGTTGTTTTTTCTGCAACAGCTGAGAACCAATCTCATCTGCAAGCATTTTAAATGTCCAAGATACAAAGAAAATTTAGTCTGGGCTTGTACCAATTTTTAATGAAGGCAGAGTTTATCCCATCATTGGCAATCATTTCCATATTCAAAGATGTGTTTCTAAGAGGAAAGCTCACTGTTACAAAACATCCCAAGCCAATTAAAAGAACCCAGCTGTAAGGGGATATAGGGCAAACTGTCACTGGACTTATGACAGTAAACAACTTCTACGTAGCTGTCAGTGAATCCCAGTTGTAAGAATTAAGTCATGTATGGCACTCTTTCATCTAAGCTGTGCTGAGAAGCTGATGCAAAGAACTCCATGTACCGTGCCATTTCCTTGAGGTGTTACGTTACTTGTAATTGAGAAATTCTCCGAGGGAATGACATACCATCCCTAAGTGATGCTGATGCTTTGGATGTCACATTTCCCATAAAGTCATTACTGAACCATAGCCCCGTTGGGACGTTAGGAGACACTGTATTGCTTTGAAGAATTGTCATACAAGGCACAAACGTCAGGATCCGGCTTGTTTGTTGCCCTTAATAGGTGCTGCTGTCCCTTCTAAAAGCAAGCAGGCATTCTGCTGAGATTTAGGCAAGCATAACCATGCCTTTTATCCCTAATACAGGCTTACAATTCAAGTTGACCACTGCATTGCTGCTAGTTCTTCTTTCCTAACTTCTCTTCTTTCTAGCATACAATCAGGAACAACACTTCAGAAAGGTATTGTAGCTAGCCTACCATTCCCAGTCCCACAGGACTTAAGATCATGATTTCTGCAATAAATAAAAAATTCACAGAACCCCAACTGAATGAAAACATGCCACACACTCTATTAACCCTTTCTTCACTCCCTCAAGTTGAATTATTTCTACTTGAGCTGGAAAAATAGCTGTTGATAACAGCTATTTTAATAATAGCTTTTCTCTTTCTTTTTCTCTTTGCAGCATGCCTTCAAAAATGGCCCTTTTCCTAGCTATGCTTACTGCTGAATATTTAGTTTTAGTCTAGGGCCCACCACTGAAATCAGCTCAACCAAGTTCAGTTGGCTCAACTAAGACTGCACATTACTTCATGGTGCATTGGACCATTTCTCTGCAACATGTACTTTTGAAAATTGTATCTCATGAATGAAAATTCTAGGCGAGGTTCTTGGCAATGACAGAGAGAACCCTACTGAACTGAGAGGAAAGCAGGAATAAAAAGGGGTATGGAAAGAAACTGAAGACAATTTTATCTCTTCTGTTTTTGTTCTTAGTGGTTTTTTTCATGCAAGAAACCTAACTAACATTTAATGACACCCATTACAGGCTTTCTTAAGCTTCAGTTTCCTGCTTTCCCTCATTTCCCTGGTATTACCACCTCAGCCAAGCAAGGCTCAGTGTTGTCCAAAAGTTGTTTTCCCCAACCTCACTGTTCCCTACCTTCTTTCAGGGGAGGTGCATTAGGTCTGTGGGCAACTTCAGAGGAGTTGTAAGAGGGAAAAGAGGCAGCAGGAAGGCTCAAGTACATGGAGAAACCTTACACCCAGCAAGAAGATGTAAAGAGTGTGGCACGTGAAGGACTGGCTACCAAGAAGTCTTGGCATCAGAAAAGAGGACAGTGTTATAGAGGATAGGGGAGACCTTTTGCATGGCAATATGGCAAATGGAAATGTGGGACAACAGAGTTGAAGATGAGCTGTTTTGGAAGAGAGTGAGGACGGGAAGCCCTTGGATGAGACAGAAGCAGAGGACAGGGGTCAGATGGCACACAGGGAGCTGAAGGAATAAAATGAAGGAAAGCAACGAGCCCCCACTTATGCAACCCACCCAGCAAGAAGATGTACTGTCACTGGACTTATGAGTGTCATAGTGATGAGTGTCATCTTCTAGGACTGTGACACAAATGACATCTGACTACTGAGGTTCTGGATGGCATGAAGGCTAACTGATTATAATCAAGTTTCCAAGTAGTCCTTTTGAACATTGAGTTTTAAATCCATTTACCTCAAGTATTCAAAGATGTGTGTCTACATTTCTTTTCTACAACCACATTACGTTGTTGGAAGTCAGTTGCTTTTCACCTTAACAGGAAGAGAATATGCAAGGAATGAGAAAACACAGGAAGCCATACAGCATAAAAGTCTGAGCAAATGCTCAGTGATCAGACATTTTTATGCTCAGTGAGCAGATATTCTGCTTATGATTCTTGAGTAAAGTCTTTTTCATGCTTGTCATGACAAGTGAAAAAATAAAAAGAAAACTTAGATTTATTTTTTAATGTCATTGGGAGATTTGAGAAAGTGCGATGGATTGATTAATTGGTATTTCATGCATGTCTACTTAGAATACCAGAGGTATATGTTTAGATTTAAGTAGATGAGAAATAGATGCAGCCTTTTCTATGATAGGTTATCGTAATACTTTTATTCTAAGCTGCCATTTAGACTTTTGTAGAATTGAAGTCTGAGATTTCTCTTATGAGTCAACCGTTGTTTTCATAAATCATTTAAGCAAATGAGGTGATTATCAGTCTTTAGTGTGAAGAAGGACATTCAAGTCTTGTAGAATGTGAGAATGAAAATAGAAAGGAAGACTTGCGCTAAGTTTACTTCAATGTGAATTTCTGAGTCATTTGGGGTCAGGGATCAGAATTTAATGTGTAAGTGAAATATACTCTTGCACTTTACACAGACTGATAAAGCAAGAGATCACTGTCTTTGCTCTATGTACAATGCAAATGCAGTTGAAGATCTCGTTTTCCTCTTGGACTTTGCTAAGTATGCATTTGAGGCCAGGGGAAGAAAAACAGATGTTAATGAAAACAGTTGCAGAGACTAAGCCTTGAGCTAACCCACACAGGCTCAAAACTGTAGTTTTTCTGTATACGTATTTATGTACGTTTGGGGAGGGGAGAGTGTGGTCCTGTTACAGAGGGAATAATTTTTCAGCTACAGTAATTTAATATTTTCCATGTATTGTTCAACCTCCAACCCCAAAAATGGTTTAATGCAACCAAATAAGTTAAAGCTGATTTCTCACAAGATTTGAAAGCAAAAGTGATGTGCAAATTAGATTCTACATATTATCTTTATCCTTTAAGTATATGTACACTTTAAATTATGAAGGAAAGATGCAGGTTTCCATATACGGCATGAAGGTTGGGGAGAGCATTTTTCTTAGTTCAGATATGTAAGCTCAAATTCAGTATTTTCCTCTGTAATAATGAGTCTTTTGATTTGTGGTTTAGGTTTGGTTCATTGTGGTAAGGGACTAAAGTGTGAAATATGGATTCCCATCCTAACAGGAATTTTGTCCTCATAGCTTCTCCATATCTAATCCATCATTCTGCCACTATTAAATAGTGAGATTAAGTCAAGGCAGGAAATACTGCCATCCTGCAAAAGGAAACACAGGGGTTTAATGCTTCCTTGATAAAGGAGAAACAAAACCACAAATTGTAAAGGATTATGCATAATATAGAAATTTAGAGAAGTTTTATAGAGTTTTATAGAAAGATATAAATCAAATTTCACATGTTTTTCACTTGTGGGGGTACCTTATGTTCCAGATGAGCAAATGTCTTTTTGTCTACAAAATCTTCATGCCAACCTCATTGTCCTGAGTCCAGTGAATTTGGTACTGGGGATTTCTGTTTATTTGAATTTTAGCTTGTACTTAATACAGTTGGCCAGAGATGGTGCTGAGTGCTCGGATATTGCAGAGTGAAAGGCAGTGGCAACTTGAACAGAAGTGATTTGGTACATTAATCATAGCTATACTCAGCTGCCATGAGTTATGACTTTGAGTGAATTAAAAATTAGAGAAAAGCGCCCCGCTTGTAGTACTTAGTGAAACAGCAGCAAATAAAAAGATTTTAGAAAATGAGCAAATGGCTGGGAAGATGTAACACAGGAAAGAAGATTTATCTGTTTGTGTGTTTGCTGATATTTTATTTCTCAGTGAAATAAAGGTAATCTTCTCAAGGTGAATTCATCTAGCCTTATCAGATAGGTAGTAGAAATGGAATAAGCTTGATTTACTAGTAACACCTGTGGGTTGCAGCTAATTTCTCGCTGTCTTTTCTTAATTGCTTTCTTATTTAATCTCTGTCCTTTATTCCAGTATGAAAGTCTGTGCAGTAGTGAGGCACTCAGACCACATGAAGAGTTGTACCGCAGGTGAAAGTCAAACACTGGAACCCTGTCCTTTGTGATGGGTTCTTATCCAAAACCAGCCCTACTGTAGTCAGTGCCAGGGTTCACTGGGGTAAGGACTTCTAAGAGTTCCTGAGATGAGGCTGGAGAGTTAGCCTGCTTTGCCACTGGTCTTTTCCAGCTCCTCCTTACCTGTGACCTTTTTTTCTCTAATAATAATTTTTCTGATTTATTTAAGTATAACCAGGATGTCAATACAAAGAACAAACAAAACCATTTGAAAAGTCCTGTTCACACTCTGTTGTTTTTCAGCTTTTGTTCTGTGTTTGCTGCTTCTGGCAGCTGGGTCAAGCCCTTGTGGTGCTGGACCTAGGATTTAAATCTCATTCATCAGTAACATGGGCATGCTGGGTGCAGCTGGAGGGGGTTCCAATAGATCAGAAAGGCCCCAGTGGGAGGGATATGTGGGAGTAGGATTTCTTAAGAGGTCACTGGCTGTGGAAGTGGTGGCCCTATCATCAGAAACTGTATTGACCTCAGCTGTCATCAGCTGATACAGCAATGAACAGAGGCTTCTCTCCCATATTAACAAAGCTTTTTGTGCATTGTTCCTACTGAGCACTCTTTGTTTTGGTTGAGGATATTCCAAAACTGATATGTTTGTACTTGGGAATAAAAAAGAGAAGCATTCATTCAGGAAATCTTAAGTGGCACAATATACTCTTTATGAACTCAGTGAGCTGATGGTACTGTCATTAACACATGATCTTGAGTTTATTGCAAGAGCAAGCAGTAAGAAAAGATGGAAATTGGGGGAAAAAAACCCCAGATTACCTATCTATTCTTAACTGCTGGTGAAGAACTGACCAATACTCATAAACAGGTTAGTAAAAATAAGCAACACAATAGCAGAAAATAAGTTATTAACCTTTTAGTTAATGAACAGTGGTGTTTTTTATACTTAAAGTGGACTTTGTCAGTGAAAATCTTTGAGAATCATTTTCGTAATTAATAAGGCAGGGTTCATATGATGAAACTGAAACTACTTCCTATACTTTCTATCCATGAATATTTTGACTGAGGGAAAGCCTATTCCACATTCATGTTACTTTTGAGAAAATGACAATTTAAAAGCTCTGTGGAGCATTAAAAAGAATTTAAAAGTTTCATGGAGCATTAAAATCTTCTTCCACCTACCCCTTGCCCATGCACATTGCTTGTTAAAAATAGAGAAACTGAATTAAAGTAAGACCTATTCTAAATCAAAGATCTGCATCAGGGGGACCTTAAATTGGGAAATATTTGATCTACTCACTGTGCCTAGAAGATAAACAGGGAGCAGAGATCAGTATGCATTTCAGTGCTGAAGCATTTACTTCCCCTAGTAAAATGAATCATAATTGGACAGATGAGTGGAAAACATGACAATGAAGTGCCTGATTTGATCACACTCCTTCTGGTGTGTATTTTGTCCTGCACACCGTGTACACACATATAACAAGTTAGGAGGGGGTAATTATGACCTAGAGGGTCATGTTTTGTGGGCACAATGTGGAAGGCTCTTTGATGCTAATGAGTAATCCAAGTAATTTCCTACTTTGCCAGATAAATTTAGACACTTTTTTGATCCAAGTTTGCATTCCTTGACAGGCATAGTAGTGGGCACCAGATAAACAGTGCATGAATCACTCACGTTATTTTGACATGTGTGAGACAGATTATGATATGGAGGGAAAATTTCTATGAATTAATATATTTGGTGCTCCATTGTGTTCAAATAATAGTTAGAAAGACCTTCCAGCTGTCTTAGAGCCTGAATTAAAAGCCTGCTCTGGGAACTTCTGGAGCACGTGAACCCCATAAATTCACTGTTACATATGTCTAAGAGAAGCTGGAATATACTACAGACAAAGTAATACTGGACTGTGTCACCTGTCTCTCTGTTTTGTAAAAAATTCATTACTTTACGAAAATTTTGTACTGAGCTGGTGAGCAGACATTCTATTTTTTTGTTGATAGCTATGTCACTTGTCAGATCTTCCCTGATGAGTGTTTTCTCCACTGCTTATCCTGTTGATTGTGTCTCTGACCTTTTGTCAATGCGGAATATCATCTCTGACACCCGGGACACTTTCCTGTGTAGCTGTCATCAGCCTTATTAACTTGCCTGCTTTTTTAAATCTGAAAATATATCCTTTTCCTTTGACTGTGGGAAGGAAAGCATGTGGATTAGATTCCTAGATTGAATCTTGAGCTCAGCTGGCACCACTGCCCTCTTTTATGCTCAAAGTGTATTTTGGCAGTGTATTTTCTTACACACCCACCTCCAGCCCGTTCCAGTGCAAGGCAGATCGCTTGGAAGGCACTGGCAAGGACTCTTGGTTGACCACAGTCTTTCCTTCTCTCTACGTGGTCTGAGGAGCACTGACAGAACCCTGACATGCCCCTACTTGTAAGAGCCCATTATATAGCTGCAGGAGTTGTCATGTTAATACAGACTTTTCCAAAAGGCTGTGAAAGGCATGTGGGAGGATAAAATTATATTGTCCTGCTGACTACGGATGGAATACAGATACACAAGGCTACCCAGTTTTGTATTACTGGGAAAAGTGTTCAGGACTCAGGTATGTATGACAAATTGTTTTGGGGGAGTTTTGTGGCTTTTCCTTTATTTGATAGTGAAAGCCATTACAGTTTGAACTCATGTTATCAGTGGGGTGGTTAAGGCCTACATTCCACAAAGGAACTGCAAGTACATGGGAAGATGTTTAAAGAAGCGGCTCAGGCTGGCAGTGCCCAGTGTCATCGACTGTGCTTGAGTGACTGCTGGTGTTGGTGCTCGCAGCTTTTGCTGACCAGCTGTGACCAAGGGCAGAGCCATCTCACAGCTACCCCATGCCAGAGCACAACACCAGCAGGTGAGCTCTAGCAGCCACGTTGTAATTTCAGACTCTTGTTTACCACAGGACCCTGTGTATGTGTGCCTCAGAGAACCTGTAAGAGATCTGAATTTGGTCATTTCCTGAGAAAACCAAATGCATTTAATGTCATATGCACAGAAATTACACGAAGTTCTTATTTTTTAATGGAAGCTGGTTTAGACATATAAATGAAATTTAAATTTACACTCCATTTAAATTGCTGCTCCTGCTTTAAATTTTGTTTGGTTAAACCTATTTAGGTAGCCATATGTAATAAAAATATTATTAAACTCCTTTATTATGCAATGTCAGGACCTGAAGTCAAAGCAATATTGGCCTCCACAGCTGTGGGTGAATATTCCACCTCCAAAACAAAACAGTAATAATTTCTCATGTGGCTTGAAGAGTATTTGTGTCAGTGAGATTTGTTTTCACAGCTTTTGCATAAGCAGACCTTTTCAACAAAAGTGCTTGAAAAACAGTGTTTCAGTCTGTAGGAGAAATAATAACATGTTGTGCAAAGTAGTACGATGTTTTAAAAACTGTATTAGCCACACAGACGCTGAAAGATCTATATTTTTTTAAAAATACTTTCTGAGTGGAATTAAAATCCAACTAGCTGCAAAATAAAAAATAAAACAGAAAAAACATGCTATTATCTTTTGCCCATGAGCCAGAAAACTCACTGAACTCTCTCTTACTGTGAAGCGAAGAGATTAAAACAAGAAATGCAAGGAAAGGCTGTCATTACAGGTGAACAAGATAATAAGTGTCTGTTCCTGTATTTTCCATTAGAACTGGTGGCTTTATCACCTCTCCCTTCTCAGCACCCTCTTCTACCCTTAAAATATAAACCATGTTTTGTGCAAGACTGTACATATCTAAAATTATCATGTTAAATAAAAATAATGTAAAATCATTTTCCTCATATTTATATTTAAAGTTCTCTGCTTCTTGATAATTTCTGAATTAGAGCTTCTGCATTCAACAGCTCTTGTCTTTTTCAACAACAACAGCTGGTAGAAAAAAGGTGTTATTTCTGTTCACAAACTTTGTCACATTTCTAATATTTAAAATTTTTTGGGAATTAGTTTTATCTTTATTTGGTGCTCTGTATAATAGAACTAACACTTTCATGGTTGAATATCCAGAACCAATCTGAACCCTTTCCTTTTCTGTCTTGGACAAATACATTTTTTTATTAGCATACCCAACTTTTTGAGACTGAAATCTTGAGAAAGAAAGCTTGGATTTTTGAGGGACAATATGATTTTTAGAATAAGGAGGGCAAGATAAACAAGGATACACACTATGTTCTACAGTAAACTTAATTTCTCATATGTTGGCAGTGCAGTTATACCCAGTTGACTTTTATTTCTCAAAAGCCAATTCTTATCTGGGTTATGGTATTTGTGTTTTCAGCTGTCTGGAGCCCTTCTAGCATCACCTGAGCTTGACACCACGGCACCCCATGCAAGTCATGGTGCCATCTCTGGAAGATGTGATGTCTGACATATGAGCAATGTATCCAGCATGCTGTTGCTATGGAAGAACATAGAGCTGTATTTTTCTTCCTTGTCTGACTTTCGTTCCCATTTTCAAAAATACAGCTAGTTACAATTTAAGGGAATAAATGAATTAAAAAATTTGGATAGAAGGGATTTTTTTATGTGGTACAGTAGGAGAGGAAGTAGCAGCATGCCAAACACCTCACAGAACATATGTATTTCTGTTATCTGTACCAAGTAATTTGAGATGGAAGACAGCAAAGGGAATACCTCAGGGCTCTATTAAAGCTCTTGGATAAGTGTTATGAAATCTCTTATATCCTGAAAGTGGGGAAGAATGTGAGGTTCTTAAACCACCACGGATTTTTTGTTAGACTTTTGACTTGTCCACGTGAGTGGCGTGGATTTCTTTGGCACAACGAAAGGAGAAATCCTAATGATTGAAAGGACTAACCTGTCCTACAGTAAGCCTGTGCTTAGAGCTGGTGGAGGAGAAGTGGAACTACCAGGCATCAGATATAAAGAGCATTGTGATGCAGTTTGTGTGTATAAGCCAGGTTTGCAGGAGTCTTTGTGCAGCACGCAGTACAGGGATCGCTGCAGGCAGGAGGAAATTGCACGTTTGAGTTAATCACAGTTTACATTACTGGGAAGACGAACGAACTTTCAGATTTTGTGAAATGTTTTTTCTTCAAGTCTTCAGCTTCACTAGAATCAGCAAGGTTTGTTATATGAATTTAATTAACATGAAAATCTAAATACATCACCTGGGTGAGGAAATAATTATTAGGAGCAATTCTACATCATCACTTATGCATGAGTGCCCCGAAAGGAGGAGCAGAGGGGCTCTGAATCACAAGTGGCTATAATTGCTCTATTTACTTTGATATGAACTTTCTACAAGCACTCGGTTTCTGGAATTTTAAGTGGTCTTGTCTTAAAAATGAACATTCCTAGGAGCATAATAGTAAAATTTAGCAAAAATTCCTAGTGCTGATAGACTATCTTATTCCGGAAGAACACATTAGGGCTCAGACTAACATTTTCCTTGAGAATTTCTGCAGTTCTGTCCCTCAAATGTCTTTCAGCAAATCAATAGTTTTTGTTAAAGAAAGTAAGTCTCAAACAGCAAGTCTCTCTCTAAGAGAGCCTATTAGATGAGTGAAAAAGTCTTTCCAAAGTGTGGCAATCCTGGTTTTATTAAGCTTTCAACTTCTATGATTTCGAAGTTTTCCTCCTTGGGTTTACATGAGTCTGAGGTAGATGGCTTGCTGCAGATTATAAAATGAAATTCGCAGAATATGATAAGCATACATTATACATCTGCTGATGAAAGCTTTCTGCAAACACCATTAAACTCTCCAGTATGTACTGCTCAGCAGAAGGGAGTGACAAGCTTCCATCCCTGCTTCCCAGTTACTGGGATAGAACACCAAGGCTGTACAAAAGTAGGCGATAGCACTGTATGAATCTCTATCCATGCCAAGTGGATTGGCTTGTCAGAGAGATTAGTGCTCTCACCATGACTATTAAAATGAAGGCCATAACCCCTTGCAGTCACAGAAGCACTAGTATTTTTTGCAGGAAAAAGCAGAATACTGTTTCCAGTGTCTGCTCCAAAATTCAAAGTTAAAGAGTTCTCAGCTGCATGGCTGAAGTTTTGTGCTTTCACTTGTATGGTTTATCCTTTGTATAACACCAGTAAGTTGTATGGGTAGATGGGTTGTGCTTGCAGCCTTTCTCTGATTGACGAAGAGAGCTTGGGACTGCTTGGACTCTGATTCATTGGCTCTTCTGTTCACGGACTTCACCGGAATCTGTGCTCACAGGACAGGTGTAGAGCTTAGGATGTAACTAATTTATGAATCTGTTGGGCCAAGAAGCAGTGTGTAAATGTAGGGCCATCACAGCTGTTCTCTATAGGTAAAGCTTGATTAAACCACTAACACACACAAAAAGTAGAACCACAGAACCAAAATCATGCCTCTCAAGCTAATCTCCTTAATTCTATTAACACTTATTTTGATGGATCTGAAGGGCCGAAACATTTTCAGAAGTTTAGTTACGTGAATTAACCCCAAGTTCAGTACCTTTTCTGCAGACTATGAAAAAAAAATGATAAATTTTTCTCAGTAGATCATTCCCAAATAACCTATATTGATCCTTGATAGTCATCATCTGAGCTGTGCCACTTATTAGTTAGAGTCATAAAGTTTATTTTCATTCCTTGGCTTGTTCAAAGACAAACCTAACATGTAAACTGTTGCGGTGCATTTTTAAGCATGGCACGGCGTAGCAATCCGCAACCTTCCCAGAGAGCACGGCCCCGCAGCCCGGCGGCGATAAAGGAGGCAAGGGAGGGTCTCCGTATGGGAGTGCCACAAAAGAACTTCACTCACATGGCATGGAGGTTCCCAGAAGCAAAGACAAGGACACAGCAGGGTCGTGGGGTTTTGTATGGGGATGAGGAGGGCGGAGAGAGCAGGAGGGCCGATGGTCCCAGGGCACAGGGGCGGTGCATGGGCGGGGTTGGGGTACAGGGGCCAACAGGGAAAACCCGAAGGAGTGGCCAGGAATGGGGAGCAATGGGAGAGCGGGGAAGGGAGAACAATCTGGAAGGGGAGACATATAGGGTAGAAAAGGGGAGAAGAGATACAAAACCAATAGCAGTAACAAAAGGTGCATCCATAATAATGAGGGAACAAAGGATCTTGGGAGGAGCCAATTCGCTCACTCTTACCAAGAGACATCTCCTGGCTGCTGCCTTTCAGGAGGAGATTGAGATTTTTGGTTTTTGGCCTTACGGGCCACCACACAGGTCCCCACAGTAACTGTCTTAGAGCTTGCTTCGTTTAATACTCTGTAAGCTTTTCTTCACAGTTATTAATTGGGAAGTCACTGGTTTTGCTAAAAAATGCTTATCTGTAAAATTCTAAAAAATCAATTTAAGTCATATAGGCACAGGCAAACTCAACAACAGTTCATTTGTCCAGTTTACAGACACAGACAAACACTAGCCCCACTATTCCACTGTTTATTATGTCTTTATCTGCAACATCACTCTGCTGTTCAGCATACTGAAATCACTTTTAAAACTTTCCTTTCAGCAATTCTTGAACATGAAATCAGATGAAAGGCCTTTCAGAGTAAACAAAAAAGGAATGAAAAAATTGTGACTAATCAGACAGATTGAAATGGCCCTTTATTAAAAAGCAGTACAGAACAGGTATTTTAATTGTCAATTGTAAATGGACATTATGACTGTCAAATTATATATGTTATGTATGTAGGCACAAAAGGGATGCAGAAAAAGTTAAGAGGAACTGAGAAAAACTGTTGCTATAAACTTTTCTAGATTAAGTTATGTTGTGAGAGATATGATGTTGCATCCCAGTGTAATCTTAATTCAAGGCCCTCTTTCACACCTCCAAATTTCCCTTAGTACCCTACCATCATCTAGAGGGATCTCTTAAAAAAAGCAAGTCATAATCTCATTTTAATGACTCAGACATAGAAGATACTGCCTCTGAAAATTAATTAGACCTTAGAAATACCACAACTTTATATAAGCGGTTATTGCAACCTGTACTAAAAATGTGAATATGATCCGTGTGGGTCTAAATAGGTAAGCAGTGATGTCATTTTTATACTGGGACTGGAATACTGAGTATAATCCTACTATCATCACTATAAAAGGAAAATCTAGAGGGAAGGCAGGAAAAAAAAGTCATGTATTTCTGGGATCCAGGGGAAATGCCTCTGACAGTGGAGAGTTCTCAGTCTGCTAAAGACAGTGAACTGTCATTCCTTCTTTGGGGTGTGTAAATATTTTCACTGAAGAAGATATGAGGATCTAAAATGCTACATACTATGGCCTACAAAGGCACACTGTGGCAACTCATGGCTGGAGTCTGCAACTTGAAAAACTTGGAACAGAACTTCAGCAGAATGAGAAATCCATTTTTGACTGTCACAATGTTCAGCTGGTAAAGCCAATGAGTGAGGGGAACACTAAAGAGATGTTGGTATACAATACATTTTCTGAGGAAAGCTGATGGACAACTGGACAACAAATTTAAGCAAAATAATTAAAATAAGTAAAAGAAAAATGACTGTAAAGAAATTTGGGATATGTGCTTCCTAGATCATACTTACTTTGAAATAAAGATTCTCAAACCCTAAGCTGCTTATAGAAATATTGTCCTTTGCTGCAAACTGATTTATTGTTCATTATAATTTCATCAGTCTTGTTTCTTTATCAACATAAATATTACTATGAGCAATACAGATCCCATAAAGTGTTTTTGCATTGTGAGGCATCAATCTGAACTTCACAAAACTCAAGAGAAAAAAATTTTATCAGTAAAGGAGTAGATATTTCTGTTTCCTTCATAGGGAAGTCAGTTTGTTAATAACAGAAACTCATTTAACAATGATGAAAGAACGTTAAGCAGCTGAAAAACTGCTGCAGGTCAGAGTTTTAGCTAGAGCCGTATGGCAGTTAACAATAAATCAGTTATTACTTTCCCCTCTGGTAGTTTTACACAAAGCAATAACTTGGACCAAATTAAAAGTCATTCAGGTGTCCATGAGTAGAAAAGATGCAGCCACTCTTATTTGTCAATTTTGCCCTGTAGACACCTCAAGTGTTTCCAGTAAGAACTGCATAGAGTGAAGAAACTGCCTTGGAAATTCCTGGGGCTAAGGTGGCTGTACAGGGAAAGTGCTTATACACTCCCATAGATATAGGTGGAGAGAGCATCTCCCCACACTACTGACCATGCTCTCCATTGCCACTGACTTCACTCACAGCAGGTTTTATTCCAAGCATTCTCCAAAATCTTAGCGCTGAAGACCAACTGTGGATCACCACGGACTTAGTTTTCTAAGTGTGATTAACTGTGTGGCAGACAGGATGTAAAATGTTATACCAGGCTGTTTCAATCCATTTTCACCCTAGTGCTAAGAGGTTTGGCTAGATCTAAGACAATGATCCTAGAAGCTGGAGATATTGATAAGAGTATTCTATAGAGTTTCATGCACTCGCTGGATTACAAACAAGAGAACTGGGTGTTTTGGGGGGTTTTTTTTGGTTT
Source organism: Daphoenositta chrysoptera (assembly GCA_013397915.1). Classification (NCBI taxonomy): domain Eukaryota; kingdom Metazoa; phylum Chordata; class Aves; order Passeriformes; genus Daphoenositta; species Daphoenositta chrysoptera. The sequence goes on along the minus strand of VZRO01005213.1, from coordinate 209,339 downwards.
TTTTTTTTGTGTTTTTTTTTTTTTTTTTTTTTTTTTTTTTTTTTTTATTTG
>VZRO01005213.1:189251-209200 GCA_013397915.1 Daphoenositta chrysoptera | reverse complement strand
TAGTCCTGGAAAATGTATCTTAAGAGTCTTCAGTCTTCCAGAAGGTTTTCTTTTATCTCACACGACTGCTTTATTAGAATATCAATTAGCATTTATCAAGCGTGTCTCATCATGGTATTTTCAAGACTCTTCTATTTAATGTCTAATGGCCGCCACTACGTCACCTTAATGAAAGCTCCTGGCTCACAGCGGTAGTAGACACTAAATGTAGTACAGTGCCAGTATCATTACATGGTATTATTATGTAAATAAGTACTGTGTAGTGCCTTTCAAATGCACTTCAAAAGAAGTTGGAGGAAAAGCTGATAGACTTGGGAAGAAAGTACAGCCATATGAGGCAGGAGTTTGAAATGTGGTGCTCTCGACATATGCATATATCAGTGTCTTGCAAATGCACTGAGGGGTTGTCTAGGTGATGTTCTAGAGAAAAAGAACAGGGAGGTAAGAGTGCCGTACCTCAAGTAAGTGTGATTATTTTGAGGAGATTACTCTGATTCTAAGAGGATGTTCAGAGACAACTTATTGAAGAATTTCACTGTGAAAACTTTCCATAAAATAATTCTGTACAAACTGCAAGGGACAGAATGCCTCTAAGCACGATTTTGTAGGGCATTTTGTCCCTGAAGTGAAAGTTAGCTGAAGACAGTGTCATATTTCAAATTATATCCAGAAGAATCTAATTAATTGAAGATAGTGTTTTGACAGCATATGTTTGAATATTCAGCAATTATTTTCACCCAGACCCAATGAAGAGCTGAAGAGAAAAACCAATTATATTTTAGTAACACACAACTACTCTCACTCAGCTACTCCCTTTAATCAGTATCTGAGAGCTGAACTAATCTTGCACTGACTGTGTGCTTTTGACATTTTGCAGAGTTTGACAGGAAAGTCTTGAAACTGTAAAACTGAGAAGGGTCAAGGTGAACCACAGCATGTGTTTATGTAGTTAGAAGTTCCGAGAAACCATTTCCAGAAGGAGAACAGAACAGGATATGTGTTTTTCTGGTTTTCCATAAGGCAGTAGATAACCCATGATAACTATTACTGCCTCAGCAACCACCTGTTGGGGAATCATAGAACAGTTTGGGTTGGAAGGGACCTTAAACATCATCCCATGGGTAGGGACACCAGCATGGCCTGAAACACTTCCAGGGATGGAGAATCCACAACTTCTCTGGACAACCTGTTCCAGTGCCTCACCACCCTCATAATATAAAAATTCCTTCCTTGGATCGAATTTAAATCTTCCCTCCTTCAGTGTAAAATCATTACCCCTTCTCTTGTCACCACATGCCCTGGTAAAAAGGCTCTCTCCATCTTTCTTCTAAGCTCCTTTTATGACTGAATTACAATAAGGTGCCCCCAGAGCCTTCTCTTCTCCAGGTGGAAGAAACACAACTCTTTCAGCTTTTCTTCATTAGGCCAGGTATTTCAGCCCTGATCATTTCTGTGGCACTTGTCTGCACCAGCTCTAACAGGTTCATGTCTTTCTTCTGCTGTGTCAGTCAATATTAATAATATGGGCAATTAAAATTATTGCTGTTTAAAAAACTATGCTTTTGTAATTATAATTCTAAACATATTTAAAAATACTGATTTTAATTACAGCAAGAAACAGGTAACTCATGGAATACCAAATATTCTCTATATTAATCCTCCCTCCCACTGTCCATAGATTTTATGCACTAAATAATAGTGTAAAAAATATTTTATAGATTTTTTTTTTTTTCTCTGCGAGGTTCTGTGGTCCTTAGGCTAGTGTTCTGGAAAACACAACACCAAAAATACAGGCATACAAAAGCTGTGCTTACACACTGAGTAAGTAACAGTAGCAAATGAAATGGTGCTTATGACTTGGAAGAATTCCTTTTCTAATATTCATCTTTAAGTATAATCCATCAATATTCTGTCTATTAATAAAAATGCCTTGTATTAACATTAAAATCTTACTAAAATTATTTTTACAGGATCATTTAGCTTACTGGAAGTGGTATTTCCTATATGCCACCATTTTAGTGGTGAGGTTTTCCCATTGTGATAATTCAGTATGCTTGTTGGTTAAGATCTGAAGTTTTATCTAAAAAAGACTTGGCCTTTGCTTCAGCAAAAGGGTTTGTTTGAGAAAAAAGGAGAATTTTTATTAATGCTATCTAATAATTTCCCCTAATTTAATTAATCTACATGGCATATGTCTTCAATGTTTTCTTAAAAATAGAATTTTTCTTTTTTAGACAGGGTTGTTTTTTTTTTTTTGCATTGTATTTGAAGAACAGGAGGTTGACAGTATTTGTGATGAATTAACAAGACTAGATCCTATTTTATTTTTTTCTTCAAAAAAAAAAAAAAATTCCAAAAGCAAATGCAACAAAGTATCTTCTGGTTTTGCTTCCATCTTTCAATGGAATCCCCATTTCCACTGTAAGTCTTCCAGCTGGAGAATGGTGCAAAGCATAATAATAAAATTGAAGAATCATGATGGTCATGAAAACTCTGAAATCTCCGAGCTGCTCATTTATCATGAGAACTGTTACATCCTCACACAATTCCTCAGCAGTTCAGAGTTCACCTTGCAGACAAGAAAACAAAACCAGGTGTGGAGGAGAGCTGAATTCGTTGTTTAAATCTGTAATACCCTTCTCTGGGACTCTGCTGTCAGGTTCAGTGAAAATGGAAAAGACTGACAGGACTCAGCAAGAGCTCTGCCAAATGTAAATGTGGCATTACAATAGCCAAGAAAGCTCTTGAATGGTGATTAAATATCAACCTAATTTCGGGACAAGGCAGTAAAAAGCATTTGAATTAATCCCAAGTATAATGGGTGCACACCAGTATATTTTTTTTTCTGAGGGCAGACTGGAACTTCTTAATCATTTTATTTTGCTCAAAATGGTCTGTATACAAAAGTTATGCAGTCAAATGGCACGGCTGATCTGGAAATTGCACCCAGACCTCCAGCCTGTGGCCACTGTCTGAGCAGCGTAGCCAGTTTATTGAAAGGACTTCCAAATGGTATTGTTTCATGTTCTCCCTTATTGCTCTTGGTGATTTCCCACCGCAGCAAAGAACTAAGTGACATAGGAATTGAGGGAAAAAAGGAGGCCCTGCAGTGACCAATCCTTCCCCTAAACTGTACCTTTGTCTGTAAGTGCCTCTGCTCCTCCTAACACTAGTGAGATCCAGCCTCTGTTCCCTCTTTCCTGGGAGGAGGACAGTGTAAACAACAAGTTGCTGGGAAAATTTCCCCCCCCCAGCTTGCTGCTCATATGCTGGTGGCACTCTGATCTTGCTGTTGAGCTAGGTGATACTGCTTTAAAACATACCATCTGTGTTCTTACCTGATACCAGGTTTTTTAGGGCCCTTTGAGGATGCTTGCTGGGGCTGTCTCTGTGGTGATGCTGTGAGGTGGGGCACACTGCCTGTGCCACACTGTGCTGTCTTGAGGCAGATACAAGTGCCCAAAGAGCTCTGCAGGCTACACTGTAGACACCCAGAAGACTTTACTAGTCCACAAGTGGTCACTGAACATCTCTTCCTGCTTCCCATCACTTCTCAGGATGCATCCTCACCCTGCTCTGTGCCCCACCCAGAAACAGAAACTGTCTTGAGTGGGGCAGGCACTCAATGTACCCTCCTATGCAGTATGATGGTGGAACTCCAAGAATCAAGCAACTGGTTCTTTCCAGTGATTAGCACAAAAGTCATCTCAAGATAGGCTCTTTATAGGAGACAGCAGTTTGAACTGAGACGATAAGCTTCAGATTTTAATTACTGAGCAGTGTTTGCCTTTTTCTTCAGGACATTTAGGGACGTCCTGGCAGTTGCAATAAGGTACAAGAAGTAGCTGCCCTGTGACCCGGCTGTCCTAGTGCATCATTCCACTGTTCCAACCTGGCAGGGCCAAGTAACATTGTTTTGTATTTTCTGTCCATCTTTCAACTTAGGAGTCACCTGGGGCATGGATTCATCTTTTGAAAGCCAACCAAGAGGTCTGCAACACTTCAGGCAGGCCGTGTCCAACGTAACATAACAAAACACCCTCCTCCACCTTTTCACCATCCCCAAAAATCCCCAGAACTTTATGATGGTTCTCATAACTGCTGAAGCATTGTCTGAGGAGTTCTGGCTGTATAAAAAAGCCATCTTGAGAAAGAATATTTTCACTTTTCTGCGTCTTGGGCTAGATTCTGGGTACAACTTCACACGCTGACTATAAGCACTTCCAAATTCACTTTAACAAGCTGTTCTGCCAGTGATAATGCTGTCTTCTTCTCAGTTTTGCTATGAACAATAAAATGCACAGACACATCTGAAAACAAAGTAAGGTTCATAACTGCTGCCAGAGCAGCAATTCCACAGGCTTCACTGCAACTCATATGTCTTTTTTGTTGACGTTTTTGCTGTCTCTGGACATGTGCATCAGAATCAATTTAATGACTACAGCATCTGCAGCATGACTGGAAATGGGAAATATTCACCTTTATATCCATTATGCTTTCTTTCTCATTAGCTAACCATGGCATAAAGCCATTCCTATTACAGGAGACTTTAGGAAGATGGAATTTCAATTTTTCAAGTTTCAAAATTTGAGAGATATGATTGACCCTTGAGAAATAATTTTCTAACTAATTTAAATTGGCCTTGAGGAAAGAAAAAAGAAGAGCAAAAAGAAAATCTGCATACTTCTAGCTATCTCCTGTAGGAATGTCTTCTATCCTTCTGTTTTCATGCTTTTCTTTTCTAAATAAATGTTATAAACTTTTAAAAACACATTGACTTGAAACCACTTGGCCAGGGGATACTCTGCAAGTTCTTTTCATGCCTCTGATCAGTAACTCTCATATAGGGAGGGGAGCTCTAAACTCTCTGAGTCTGCCTTGTGGCCTGAAGTTGATGGACTTTGCAAGTAACTGCAAAGATTTCTGTGATTGAAAATACATTGAGATTGTTTTCTCTCTGTAGTTCCACCCCACGGGAAGACATAGATTAGTAAAAATTTTAGCCTTTTGAGACCAGAAATTCTGTTTCACTGCATTTGTCATTTAAGCAATGCATAGAAAGCTTTTGAAATGATGGAAGTGTTTCTTTTGAGATTGTAATAAAATCCGAATCTCTATCTCTGAAATAATTTATTTTTGAAGTTAAAATGTTCACGCTTAAAGTAAAAAACTGAAATTGAAAAAAAAAAAAAAAAGAACCTGTTCTATTCTTTCTGATCTTTGGCTAAAACTAGACATTTTGTTCCTCAGTTGTATCTTTAATCTCTGCACTGAAAATGGAATTATTTCTGCAGCTATTTTTTGTGGCATTATGTGTTGTGAAAATCCAATTTATTTTGTGAGATAATCATAAATACCACTGTAGTTGCACTTTAAAATGCCAAAGAATTAAATTATGGGGAAAGATGAAACATTTTGCTGTATATACTGTATTCTGAAGTTTAGTGAAAGTGTTCATGAGTTCAAAAAGATGATGGAGATTGTTTCTAAAGCAGTGCTGTGGAAATCCTACTCTAAATACCTATTATTTTAGGCTACATGTCCCTTGAAAGGGTGCGGAAAGATGATATAAATCACAAGTTTTCTTCTTTAGTGAAGAATACTCATGATCCCAGTTTTTGCTGGCCTCTCTTTATGCTCAGAAGAGAACATAACGAAAACCAGGGGTTTTTTTCCCCTCCTTTCAGTGAAATGTCTACTTTAGTCCCAGTTTCTTCAAGCATTTCTTTATGCTTTATCTTTATTTCTTTATGCTCCTTATCTCATCAGGAATCCTGCAGAAACAGTGCGACTTCTGGTAACTTGGTTGGATTCTAAAGAATAGCAGTTTGGTGTAGCTCCTGTACCCCAGACTGGATTTTTGGCCATCCACAGCAGCCCTGTGTTGATTTAAAGCAGTACATTAAATGACTCTTCCCAGTGTGAAGGCAAGTGGTGCTGAATACCCCGTGTCCATGTCCTCTAAACTCTTGTCTCCCAAACTGGGTGATCACATCAAAATGTCCTTTGGGAAGTTGGCCTCAGCCAGTGTTTATACCCAAGCAGGTCTTGGAATCCTGTGGGTGAGTATTATTTTGCCAAAGCTGAAATTTAGCTATAGCTAAAAGCATGTAAGGGTCTAGCAATTTAACAGCAGGGATAGTGGAGTGCCATTGCCCTGGAATGTTCTCTGGCTTGAGCTCAGGTGCTGGCTTTGGTGTGGGGCATGGGAATCTGTCCCAAAGCACATGTGGTCAAGTGCCTTTCTGTCCCTTAGATATGTCTGTTGTTACACTGCTGCAAGGGGTGATAGATGGTATACCTTTGCTTTTGGATGGAAACTCACACAAATGCATTTCAAATCTTCTTGTGAATAGCACTGGCATGACTGCAGATGGCAGGGCTGGCAGAGATGTTGTTTTATTTCATTTGCAGTAAAAGTGTGTGTCCTGTTCTGCAGAGTGGAGAATGAAGAATTGGCTCAAGGCTACGTGTGGTGGAATTACCATCCTAAATACAGCCCACCTGGGCAGCACATGGTAAGTGCCCATGTTGACCTGCTCTTACCTCCAGCCTCAAACACCAACTACACTGGCCCATGTGTGATAGGACACAAGTTTCTGCACAGATCCATTTGAGACTTTGATAAAGAGTGTTTATTTACCTGTGGGGAGAAGGGAGAGGTGGGTAGTGTGTACTTTGATGAATGTGCAGCCAGAGGCCTTCTGGATGCAGTTTGACCTGGGAGTGTGTATGTCATGCCTCATTCATGAGCTAGCCTGAGATGTTAAGCTGCGTCTTTCTGCCTCTCGTTTAGGCTGTCCACTTTTTCCTTTTTTTTTTACATCTTTTACTGTCTTACTTGACATTTTGTGGCAATTCTCTCATGATAGCTTCTTTTATTTAAGACTGATTATTTTATGAGCCTTTCATTGGCCCCAGATAAATAACTTGGCTGGCATTTACTCTTTCTGTCATTCTGTTGTTCATGGCACAGTTATTTTTGCTGAAGGCTGCTCAGTTAAGCGATCACAGACTAATCATGAGGAACTCACAGACCCAGGGAAGACTGGAGGAACAATGACAGGCAAAAGAACCTTACTAACCCACCCAGTGGAAATGGACAACTCAGCTGCTGCCTACGACCATCCAAGGAGTGGGAGAAAGATTGACCCTGGAGCAAAACCCACTGAGATGAGTGGGTGGGAAAGGACAAAACTGGGGAATGAGAGGGAGCAAGGTGGACTGAGGAGGAACAAAAGTGGAAAAAAAAGAAGGAAAAGGGTAAGAAGGGTTTAACTGAGGAAAGGTCAGGCAGCTTGTCTGACAGAGCTCTGGACTTGTCTGTCTGGCACAGTCTCCTCTCTGTTGTACTTCAGTCTGATTTCTGACTGCCGTCTTTGTGGCAGTGCTCTCTGCTCTCGATGTGTATGTGCAAACACTGGCAAATGTCAGCCCACACAAGCTGGTGAGCATGAGGGGTCTGTGCCCAGCAGCAGGAGTGAGCCTTGAACCTCGGGGGCTGGTGGGTGCGGGTGCCAAAAACTGGAGCGTGGCAGAACAGTGGGAGCTGCTCCTGGAGAGACTGAGCAGGCTGAGAGCAGCAGTGGCCCATATACTGTGTGTGCCACATGGCACCAGGAGACAGATCCCAGCCCTGATGAGCAGGACAGAAGGAGCAGGACCGGGCCACCTGTGCTCTTCATGTTTGCCTGAGGGCTGTGTGAGGCAGTGCTTTCTCTCTGTGCCCACATGTGTGGCTGGATGGGTGGGAGTGCGAGTGCCCGGGTTCAGCTGTCAGGAGCGGGTGCTCGGCCTCTCTTCTGCCTGCACCCAGGGACAGGGAACAGCAGCAGCCCCACATCCATGGGGCTGAGACAGGAGCAGAGCCCCTGGTGCCCGCTGCCCATCAGGTTCAGCTACCTCTTACACAGATGAAGTTTTCCTCTTGCCAAACCCATGAGCACTGTTAACTTTTACGGATTCCTTGCCACCTTAGTAAGTTAACTTGTGTCTGTCATCACTCCTAACCCACTTTTACCTGCCACTCTCTGTGCAGGGGACTCAGTGATCTGTGACTTTCTTGTTGCCCTGCTGAGGTGTCTAAACATGTCTTTCAAATAGTTATCTGCTTAATTTTCTGCCTGTTTTGTCTTGCCTCTCATCCTATTTTTTTAAAGAAAACTGCTGCTGCTAAGCATACAAGTAAATGAATACATTTCTTAAGAAAAAGAAAGGAGAAGCAAGACTCTACTGAGGCACCTGGGATAAATTCTGTATCTACAACATTTTCCTGGAACAGTATTATTATTATTATATTTTAATTTAATTTTTTATTATGATTTTTTTATTGTTTTCAAATTCTCATACAATTCCTTAGTATCCTGGAGGTAGTGTTGTACTTTTGAACTGAATACTGCAGTGTAAAGAAAGAATGCTTTAAATCTCACTTTCAGACTATTATTTAACTTTTGAACAGCTGCTTCCCGGCTATTCAAAAGCCAAATTCTGGCTCCCCACAAGCAGTAATGTGCACATATCATCACAAATAAATTTAATAGATTGCCTTTGATAGAACAGCAATGTCTGAAATGTGAAGTTAACATCTGAAAAGAATATCTATTGCCTTTAAGAAAAGGTGAACCCTGCATAGACATCAGTCTTGGTGAATGGAATTTTTCACAGAAATAGCATGGCATAAAAATGAAAACTATGTGAGTTGTGACTAGGTGAAAAAAGGTGTTCTGGATGTGTTCAGGAGAAACTTGCCTGTGAGGTGAACTTTTTTCATGCTTGATCATTTAACTGAGCTTCCACATATTCACAGGGAAATGTGAGATTATTCAGTGAATGCACTGAAAGATGTGGGGGTCAGATGAATGAAGTAAAGCATGTCAGACTTCTGTGTAAATTTCTCAGTCAGATACAAGAAAATTTATTTTCTGCCTGGAAGCTATATTGTAGTATTTTGCTCCAGTGATTAGTTCCACTGACTAGAGAAAAGTTAGTTCCACCAATTTGGACTGTAAGGTCCTGAAGGGAATGAACAGAAGGACTTGAAACCCTACTGGATCTGTGGGACAATAAATAATTGCAAGACTCTGGGGCTGCACACCAGGAATGTAATTGAATGCATCAACTTATCTCAGAAAGGATGGTAAGAATCCTTAAGAAGATAATGCTTTTCAGACACACCTGTCAGAATTTCTAGAACAGTAAGATTGCCCCTGGCTGTGATTTGCTCTTTATGGATAAAAGTATATGTATACATTCTGCTGACTCTCTAAAGTGGTTTCAACATTTCTGACTTTATATTTTATAAAATTCCCCATGAGTGAAGCTATTCAAGTCAGAATCAAAAGCAGTTAGCTAAGATGCAGCAATTCAGCACTCTCATAAATCAACTCAGCGTGCTTTGATGTTTTTACTGCGATGCATGCTTTTTACCTCTTCTTCTTAGACTATTGGATACCTTTTGTTTATTATTTGAGAGTGGTTAGTAACTTACGTTTATGTTCCCTGAAAGACTTATTCCATATGCAATCACATTAAATAATCTAATTGGAAAAATAAACAGGAGAAAAAGAGATGGAAGAGAAAGGTTGAAAATGAGAAAGGCAGGCAAAGGAGGGATTGGAAGGAGCACAAACTAAGAAGAGGAGAGGGAAAACTGAAACCGAAGAAAAGAAAGAGGTGAAGAAAGTCAAGATCAGATTCCTTTGTAAAAAAAAAAAAAAAAAAGTGGTCCAAGCAAAGTCAGTGAAATAGAATAAAAGGAAAACCCCTTCTCAAGGGAAAACCCCTTGAGAAAAGTCTGAAAAGATATGCAAAGGGACAGAAAACCTCAAAAAACCACATTTAAAACAACTTTCATGTGAAAGTTGTAAATGTAAGATTTTGCATAAATTCATCTGAAAGACTTCTAAAACCAAAAGGCCTGGGCTGCTAACCTTGATAATCTCTTAATATAAATTGATGTTTTTCCTGAATGAGTTCCTGGTTTAATAATTTTATGGAAAAAAAAAGAGAGAAAAATATCTTAATTTAAAATGTTATAGTAGAAGTTCCCATAAAAGTCGTGGCAGGTTTTGTTCAGAGGCCTATTACACTTATTTTTACATCTCTTTCAGCCTCCAATGATCTAACTTCACCTAAAAGCCCTATCAAGCAGAATGAAGAACACTCTGTCAAATTTCTGTCCTTATGAGGTACTTATGCATAGATGAATAATATGATAATAAAATGTTTCAAGGTTTCTTATTCTTGTTGTAAGGCATGTTTTAGGATCTATTTCATGACTCCCCTCTTACCTCCACCTTCATCCTTCCTGTTTGTTAATACCCTTCTTCAAATGGACACAGTAGACTGGTAGCAGCCAGAGATTACAGTCTTTTGGGGTTTTTTCTGAGCATCTCCCAGTTTACACACCTAAAGACAGCATTTAGCTTTTGGGAAAGGATTTAGCTGTAGACCAAATGCTGCTGTAGACCAAAAGGATCTGGGTTACAAGCTTGAGGCAAGTGTGGCTATTGACCACACAAATGGAGGGAGAGGCAGTTCATGTTCATTTTCACGTGCACCTGAATACAATGCTGCCTTCCCCATCCTTCACCTAGATAATAATTGTGCAGTAGCAATGCTTGTCCCAGCAGTAGGGCATAGACTTTATCCCTGAATTAGATGTCTTTTCACTTGAGTGTTCCTTTTTGTTGGTGTCAGGCTGATGAGTTATCTCAGGACAGTACAGTATCAATATTATTCTCTTTGTCAACAAACTTTGGACTACAGAATCAATTAGCCAAATTTGACCATAACTTTCTTTTTTCCCCCAATAAGCTGTTGCAAATCTGTAACAGTAACTTTCCTTTGATGTATTTAGCTGGTCAGGTTTCAGCCATTCCATTTATTTTGGTCTGAAGTGTCTGATATTAGTCTGAAAGATATAAAATTGAGCCACCTTAGCCTAGCTAGCTTTTAAAATAGATGCCACAATTATCCCATATCTCCAGTCCTCTGGATTCTCCAGGAGGCTTGGAAACCTACTGAAAGTTCCTGTTCCTGGTTCAGAAATCTCACTGACTGCCACTTCAGAGCTGCTTATACAGGGTCTCATGCCCCATCTTAGTCATTATTCCTTCTGCATCCTACTGAGTTATTATTAAATTACTGTCTTTGTCTTCTAGTATTTGTGTCAAATATTTCTGCTTCTCATTTAACTGACAGATTTGTGATTTCTGTTTGTGTAGCCATTAACATCAACTGAATTTCATTTGCTCAAATATAAATGCCTTTTGTTTTCTTTAGCTTCATTTGCCTGAGATTTTGTCTTTTCAGCTTTTTTTTTGTGTGTGCAGGTTCCCTACAGCTGTGAGACTTCAATAGTTCTAATTTTAATTCCCAGTTAAATAGATTAAGCAAACTTACCTTTTAAATTCTGCATACATTCATGTCCTGTTAGCCACCACTATGCTCTTCCTTCATGTCAAAATAAATCCTTCACTTAAGTATGATTTTCATGCAAGGATGTGTATTGTATCTGGTAGCAAGATTATTTTTATAACTCCATAATCATGCATTCCCTTTATAGAGGATCCAGATCTGATAGTTCTGCTGCATTTCCTAGAAAATTGAGGATGGAAAATTGCTCAGGTTTGTGAGCCAAACAGCAAAACCCCCAATGCCCATGGAAAAAAACAACTATGGACTAAACATTCTTTTGCACAAGAAAATCATGGGGTGAATTTCAGGACAGAATAAGAAGAAGGAGTAAGGAACTTTTGCATGGACACCTTGCTGATGGAAGGAAATACAAACATGTCCTGGGAGGTGAACAAAGGTTCTTGGCCTGGCATGACAATGGGCTCAGGTGTGTGTGTTGCCCCTGAGTGAATATGGGAGTTATTCTTGTCTACCCTCCCTTAAAAGCTCTGTGGTGCCCGACTCAGTGAAATCTGTTTTTCAAGGCTAGCATGGGAAGGGTAGGGGCAAGATGGACAAGCTGCACTCTGCTTATTGCTGCCAGTTTGCTCCTCATCTGCAGGAGGGAAAACTTGCTCTGTGCATTGCTTTTGGCTACAAGAAGAGTTGAAGGCAAGTCACTTGGAGCACAAAGTGCTCAGCTGCACTCAGCAGGATTGGAGTATGCTCTTACTGGCATAAGCAAGGCAAACCCGAGGCAATTCTTATCTTCTGCTGAGAGATAGACAGAATGAAATGCATGAAAAACTTTGAGGTTTTCTTCTATTTCTTTCCAACACTGGCATCAGAGTCTGTTAATGTCCTTAACTGTTGTTTTAAAGAGAAAACTTATTGGTGCTTCTATTGAATTTCTGTTTATTTTATTTGTGGTTTTGACCAAAAAAATCCCACAAGAACAACCCACAAATCAAGAGGTAGATTATAAATGTAAGGCTCCTGCTACTTGATATTGCTTATCTACAGAGAAATATTCCCTCTAGTGAATCTCACAGGCAATTACAGAATGTAATTGTAGGTGCAGTTGAAGGTCCACTCTGCAGGAAACAGGAGACAGCTTCATCTCTTCCCTCAAATTCCAGAACAACTGTTCAGTGGCAGACTGATATGGATTGACCAGGCCTTTATGTCTGTGCAGCAGTTTTCACCTACACAAGTCAGGGTCTCAGGTCTCCCAGAACCAGAAACAACACTGGTGGTAACTATTTTTTCTTGTCAGGTTTGCCTAAAAAGTGAGAACAATAGAATAGAGTAAGCAAGTTTCATCCTTGGATGGTTATACAGCAAATAACTTACAAGTGTGCAGCACTCCAAGTACTCATAGACATTAAAATGCTGACAGAATAGATAGGATGACACTGTAGGTCATCAAGCTTTGATAAATAAGCAGAGCACCCTTAAATGATGATAGCTGTTGCCGAGGGCAAGGTAGTCAGTTGAGGTCTGACTGCCAGAAGTTCAGCAATCTATCACTTGATGAGAAGGCCTTGGTCATCAGATGAAGCTGATTAGGCAATCATTGAAAAGGTTATAAAAGAGCTCCCTCCTTTAGTAAACCCATCATCTGGAACAGCAGGAGAACAGCAGATCTGATGCAGAGGCTGTAATTAACTTTTACCCTGTGAAGTGTCTTCAGAGTGGGTGGAAAGGAGAAAGGAAGAACAGTCAGAAGTGTATTTAGCTTCTGTTTCACTATTTAGTCTTTACTGGAAGGAATAACTTTTCATAAATTCTATGCAAAATAGATGTGTGATGTGCTTTACCTCCTGTCTCTGAGGAGATAACCTATGAGCTTACAGTCTCTTAAGATTCGAGCTACAGATTCCCAAGTATCAGTGCTGGACCTTTATGACCCTGGAAGCTTTGGAGATCAGGCAGAAAGAGCACCCCACCTGTGCAAGCTCAGACACTTCCAGATGGTTATAAGGACTCCTCTAAGTAAAAATATAAAAATTTCAGGTACTCCTTACCTTTGGTCTAACTCCCACCAGTGTCTTCTACCTCATTAGCTAAGGAGGATCAAAAAAAGAGCGTTTGGGATTTAGGTTCATTTGACTTCATTGTGGAAATGCATTTGCCTTTTAATTGAAAAGGGTGTTTGGTTTTGGTTCCCTTTCTCTTTTCAGCTGGAAACCAGGAGGTGTTTCCCTGAAATGAGGGTGGTTATAGTAGTTTAAATTCCTTTGTGGAAACTGAATTGTTTAGATAGCTCATATTCTACTGCATATTAACATCACTGAGAGAAATATTAAAGTTTATTTTATATTACTACAAAAATAGCCCTTGTGACTATCCCTGAATAAAACACTCTGCTGAAAGCATACCAGTAACTTGGCAAGCTTGGATGAGCAAAGCCAAAAATACAGCAGCAGCTGTCCCATTGATCAGTGTGTACTTATTCAAAACTGTGCAGATCAGATATTTTCTACAGAAACAACCATTTCCCAATTCATTCACAATTACACGGGGGATCTGGGTAAACTTTTGAATGTGTGCTTTAAAATAAGCGTCCTTGTCCCCAGAGTGCAGCATTCCTGATAAGTAATTCATTAAAGATTAAGTTCTACGTCTTGAAAATATGATAAGGAGCCAACCGTAGTACATATCCTGGGTTACTTCCATATTTGTGTCCTTTGCTTAAGCAGTCACTGTTTTGAATTCAGATCACATTATGTGTTCTGGGATCAGTATATTTTCTAACCTTATTATACAATTACCTTCTTGACTGCCACACAAGGAAAAATAATTACATTTTTGAACAGAGGCTCTGAGCAAAAATTATGAGATCTCAGGACTGAAATATAGTCCTATTATTACCAATATACTTTGCATTAATTTTCTGTGCACAGGGATTTTGTCAGTCACTGGGCATCTTGTTCCATCTGCTTACTGATCACAACTGTTTCTTGCATATAACTTCTTTTTGAACACCTATTTCAAAAACATTCTTTATCTATCCAAAATACCAGTTTTCTTACCTATTGTGTTTACCTATAGTTTCTATATGTTTCTATATGTTTCTTACCTATAGTGTTTATTGCTTTGTCCATTGTTTCAGCTCTGCCCTTATTTCTCTTGAAGAACCATCTTGGCCCATTCTTGAAAGGGGAGGGCAGGATGGCCAACTACAGTATTTTCTCTTCCATTTATTTGGCCAGACTTTCCTGTTAAGCATTTCTGTCTGCCCTATGAGTATTGCTTGCTACAAGGAAAGTACAGGCTGTGTGATGATGAAGACATGAACACATGTTCAGTGGCCTCCAATAAATGACTAGGAATGTACTTTACCACAGGTACTAAAGGAACAGCCCATCTCCCATTGGTAATGCCTGTGGGCTCAGACTTGTACACTTTGACAATTTTCTTCTTTTTTGGAAGTCTCTGATAAAAACACAGAAGACAACCCATGATTTTGATATTTCTGCTCCTTTTTTTTTTTTTTTTTCCAGACAACCATCCCTTAACCCAAAATGTTTGTGCATGAGTCTGTAAATATATCTCTGCCAGCAGAACCCACAGCTGGTTAGTAAAAATGAGGGGCAGATCTCATTGCAGTCAGCAGGGCTGTGATATTCAGCATCTCAGTTTCTATGCACAAATGACTATAAACACCCTAGTGTTACATCCAAGCACTCCTCAGTCTTTACTTAATCTGTTTTGTTTCAAAAGATTAAGTCTGTTCCCAGCTCAGCTAAATCAAAACTTTTAAGCTACTCCTTTTAGAGCCCTCAAGCGCATGAAGGATAAATAGCTTTTAGTTCTGGTAACTCAAGGGTGATGATCAGCTCCTTCAAAGACTGTGTGTGACAGTGCAGAAAATGTCTCTATTCTGTCAATTCCAAAATTATCTGCTTGGCTGGAAAATAAAAAACAGCCTCCAAATATATTAAGAAATGAAAAAAATACTTTGGATAAAACAGGATAAATGATGGATTCAGGGTGAAGTAAGGTCAGAGTGTTTACTCAGTAGGGCTGTCCTAGTGTCTGAAGCCTTAAAGTTAATGTTGCAATTTATGCCCATTGTGGGTGCAATATATGCACTGCAATAATATATGAAATAAAAATATGTACAACATTATATGATAAGTATTCCACTTTGCTCTTAGTAAGCAGGTAAGCTATAGACATAAAGAATCTGTTCATAATAGGTTCTGGGATTTCTGAGATCTATATACATTTCTTAGCTTTTAACCTGAAAGCTTGTGTTTTCTTACAAAGGATTTTGAAGATTGAAGCATGTATGTATCTCAATGGAAGACTGCCATAAAGAACAAGACAATTTGATTAAATGACAGACAAGGTTGCTGTACATCAGAAGACCTGATCTCGCTCCTTATATAAAATACTTGTTTTATGTTGCCATATCCTTTTCAGTTGTTCCAAACTAAATGGTGTTAGCAGGTATTTATCTTTGCTCAACAAAGGCATTATTCAAAACTAACTTTATTTTCCCTCTGCAAAGCTCCTACTGTCTTATCCTGAATTACCCCATTATGCTGTCATTGACTTGGAGATATTTCTTGCTTTGCATTGTTCATTTATCTCTAAAGTCCATTTCCTTTTGTTTGTTATGACTGGTTTGGGGTTTTTTGGTGCTGTTTCTTCAGAGTTTCTGCCTTACTTCACTTGCTTCACCTTCTTTAGCTGATGATTTCAGTGACCAGTCCTGGAATCAAACCTCTTTTACTATCTACCTAGAAATTTGTTTTTCTATTTGTTTGAAATTTCTTGAATAACTCTAAATGAATTCACTGATGCCTCCCAGCTTCCTGGTTTACCCCAAATGCATTTCTTTGATGTCTCCTTCATTCCTAGTTTAACTAAAGCTTTCTACAACAGTGTTGTATAGAGCCTGTATGCAATATGTTATGTGGAGCGTGGCAGAGGAACCAGGAAACATTAAACTTCTTAGGGTTTGTTTGAAGTTGTTTTTTCCAGCTGCTGACTGATTCAGGGGTAAAGAAAGACAGCACTCGCACTTTACAGCACAGGCCTATGTTCTGAGTCCTTTTTCTGCCTCTGCATACCAAGCGTGGGCACCGGCATGTTCTTCAAGCTTGTTGCAGAGGTACAGAACAGCTGTGTGTTCATGGACAACGGGTCTGAGGGTGCTGGAAGTGTTCCCTGGCACGTGTGTTTGGAGACTGTGGCGTCTTCACATGTCTCCATCTGCATGGGCTCCACAGTCTGTGCAAGACTCCAAAGGCAGCTATCCTTTAAAAAAACAGAAATAGCGCCCATTTCCTTCAGGGTGCTGTAAAAGTTGAAACGTCTCCTCGGAAGCAGAAGCCACGGTAAAGTATCTTCCTCTGGAAAATTCAAACTCCGTTTCTTTTGCGTTCAGGACAGAGGTGTGTCTGTTGGTATGGATGTGAACAGAATCTGTTTTTCCTTTGTAAGTCTTCTGGGACAAGACATTGTTTGGGAGAGAGGGAAGAAGGAAGACTGACTGCATCACACAGTCCTCAGGGAGACGAGATTTCTGGGTGTTAGTCCCTGCTCTTGTTAAAATGCCTGTCTTTTTATCCATTGTCTGAGAAGGGAAATTCCCTTTCCCTAATTTTCGAGGTTTAAAAGTGTTGGCTTTTGTTTATGCTTTGCTTTTTACTGTTATGGCTAACTCAGGAGTATTCAATCCACTCTATTATCCCCAGCACCCAGAGGGAGAAATTGCAATTACTTGAATCCTGTCAGAGAGTGCTTTTGACACAGTGGTTGCCATAATGTTGGAAGCAGACTAGACAGGAGACCTGCAGAATTCAGCTTGTGCAACAAAGGCAGAAGACAGTTTTGAGCAGCAATAATTAGTCTGAGGCTTGCATGTGCTTTGTAGGATACCCTTGCCCACAGTTCTCTGTATGGAGACTGCAGATCTGTGGGACCGTGGGCAATTTTTTCCTGTTCCACTTTCTGTGGAAATGAATGTACAGGGGGGAGAATTATTATGCAGTGGGATTTTGCCCAAGTGTGGGATGAGGGGGAGTCAGGCATGCATCTGGGCCCCTGAAGCTGGGAAGTACTCCACAGTCAGAGGTATAAATGAAGGAGGGAACAGAGCTCTACAGCTGTGACATGCTGCATTCAGTTAAAAAAACCCTTAATTTTTAATAAAATGTAAATCCCAACACATTTTGGTACTCAACTTCTTATTATCTAATGACAGTTGTTTGGAGAGACACAACTTGTTCTGGTCTGCCCTGATTATTGTCCCTGTCTTTACTTCCACGGAGGAGCCCAAATCTGTGTGTGCCTGTGGTGTTACGCTCCCTCTGCATTTCCCTTTTAGACCATGCTGTAAATAAGCATACAGCTGGGCAGGCAGTGGAAACCCTCTCTCCTGGGGCTTTCAATATGCTTTTGCTGCAGGCAGTAGTGTTGGCACTCTCCCATTACAGTGGCAAGTTCAAAAGCTGAGCCTGAGGTTGTGCAGAATAAAAGGTCTCATGGGTCCCACAGGTGATCATAGTTTTGAGTGACAGGTAAATGCTGGTCTGTTGAATTGTGTCACTTTGTCATCTTTGAGTGACAAATATTTTCAGATTCAAAGTAACAACGTTCCATAAGCCTGTTTTCCCTGTTAAAAAGAGTTGTGCATGTTTCCAAATTACTAAAAAGCCTTGTTTTATCTGAAGTTGTGCAAAAGAGATTCAGTTTTAGCTTTTCTTCCCACAAAATATTAGTACATACCTAAGATTCTCTGCTCACTGTCAAGCTTCTGCTTACTGTCATCCCTCTCTGTTCCTGTGAAAAGTGGAAACTTAAACAACAGCAGCTTAGTCCTTGTGCTCCCTCACCCTCAGCAGCCCAGAATCTTCGCTGTCATTCACACCGCCTCACTTTGCACTTTGTCAGGATACACGTAGAAACTGCACATTGAACACAGTTTTCGGGGAAGGAGAAATGGTAAACAAAAGAAATCAAACTGAGCTGCTCTTATTATGTCACTAGAAAACGTTTATGGGGAAAAAAGGCAAAAGTAAGTTTTAACAAACAGATCTGATATCTGATTAATCTGAGAACAGATTTGTTTCCAAGATCCACTCATACCGACAAGTTTTTTTGAGCCTTAGTGCAGTCTAACATGTCTTGAGTTGCAGCTGTAATCACAACTATAAATAATGGTTTGAAAATCTATTCCAGGAAAATCTCACATATTTGGAAAGAAAGAAAAATGCTCTTGTGCACTTCTATCTTGCATGGGAGTAAAACTGAAATATGGAGAAGCAAGCAATTTACAACCCTTCATCATGTTGATATGGAAATGTCTGAGTACAGGGGGGTGCTGTGTCACACAAAAGAAAATCTGCTTCCACAGACAAGACAAATCAATGAAACGCCAAACTGAAGATAAATAGAAAGAGTATTCTCTCAAAGATCTCCAAGTGTCCGAGGGAGATGGATGCTTGTAATATGTGATTCTGCAGTAAGAACAATGGAAAAATCAAGGGGCATAAAGCAAGCAAGCAGATGTTCTGCAGTACCAAAGGGAAGGGATTAAGGGTGTTTAGAATTTGGCTTCTGAGGCAAGTCAGAAATGAGCTCCTGGTGCATATCAATAGTGAAGGGAGAGCTTCAAAGGGTGTCTTAAAGATCTCAGCTCTTTTCAGAAAGGGAGAAAGGGTGGAGTTTTGAGACATGCAATTTAGATTCACTGAGAAACTTATACCTTTAAAGTTTCCTCCTCTTAATTAGTAGTATTTATTAATAAGCAGCACTGAGACTGTGAATTTATGCTGCCTCTAAACGTTTTATGAAGGAGGGAAAAAAAAAAGTAAATATGTGCATGATATTGATTTCTGTAAATAGGACACTTTGGCAGGTGTGAGGACTGACACACACACATTCTTATATTTTGAGTGTTGTCTTTAAGTGAAATGATGAAGTAGGATACTCATGCAGTTGTAAACAGGATGAGGTTCCTATCTGATGAACAATGCAATGTGTGTGGATTCATTTCCTATAAATACTTTTCATAGCTGCTTCATCTGGGTTGTTTATAAATTAATCAGATTTTATATAAAGACTGTAGGCTAAAGGTACTATCTGTTCTCCTCTAAAGAGATTTCAGTTAAGGGTCTGGATCTCAGAAAACAAAAAGGAAATTGAAAACCAGATGAAGTTTTTTATCATAGCTGCAATCACTGGGGAACTGCTTTTCTCCTGTATTAACTAGTCAACTTAACCTGCTATTCAAGTTGGCAGCATACACAGGGCCTATGTACACCACATTCTCTTTTTCAGTAACAGACTTCTATCTTCTGGGTAGCCAGCAATGAAGGCAAAGCCAGACTCTCGGGGGGTTGCGTTTGAAGGACAAGAGGCTGTCGTGGATTGGAGCTGAAAATTAATTGGCAGCTTTCTAATCCAATAAGCGCTTCTGCGATTGTGCATATTTAAAGCTGGCAAGAATGCGGAAGAGCCTCTTTGACTCGGCAGCGGCGTCTGGGACGGACAGGGGGGGCGGGGGAGGGGAGCCGCTCCGGCCCCGGCCTGGA
>VZRO01005213.1:137269-179787 GCA_013397915.1 Daphoenositta chrysoptera | reverse complement strand
AAAAAAAAAAAAAGAAAATTCTTCTTACACATTCAGACCATATTGATCCTTCCTGAAAGCCACCCCAAGTAGCAGTGTGTCACTTGTCCTCTCTTACTGCCTTCTTACTCCGTCCTAACCTTCAATCTGTCCTAGTAAAATTGTACCAAGTACTTCTGTGGTCATTATTTTACCGTATAACAGGGCAAATAATTAGAGGTTTTCTTGCAGAATTTACTGTGTAAGTAAATACTACTACAGCCTGGCCTGGGGCTAGATGAATCAATGTAATAAGCTTTATCCACTGGATTTTTATTAAGACATCTTCTTAGTTTGTTAACAGTTTTAAATCTGAGAATGTCTCATAAAGAGTAGGTTATGTGGACTGTTTTCACCCTTACTGAATGAATATGGCTTAAAGCAGGCCTGGGTTACAACTGGGGAAAGTTTGAAGTGAAGTAGCAATGGTGTGGCTTGAGTTTTGCAGTTGTTAATATTGCACAATTTGCCCGAGTTCAGAGAGATTGTGTATGTACTTAAACTTTCAGGTCTTATATTTTATTTAGCTTTTTTTTTTCAAGTCAGCAAAAGCTAAAAGAAAAATGGAATGAAAGGTTTCTCACCATCAACAAGGGTACGTTTACATAATTTTGTTTCGGAACAAAAATAAATGAAGCATTGCTAATGAAAGCTAAACAAGCTCTTACAGCAAGTAAAATTAATACATTGGGAAAACTACTATTCTGGAAATTTACACTGTGATACCAGAAAACTAATGGCAAACTAGAATTGTCCA
Organism: Daphoenositta chrysoptera; assembly: GCA_013397915.1. NCBI lineage: Eukaryota > Metazoa > Chordata > Aves > Passeriformes > Daphoenositta > Daphoenositta chrysoptera. Next base: position 179,012 of record VZRO01005213.1, on the reverse strand, counting down.
AATCCTCTAACAGCTGTTTAATATACTATCATGCTCAAGATGCTGTCCTAAAGTGTTTAAATGTTATTTTAGGTGCCCACAAGACAAGCTGGTTGTACATGTGTCCAGCCTTTATAAAAAGGAGGAAAGGTAATTCATCATGCAAAGGTAATCCATCACATAACTAGAACAAGATTTACATTATTTATATTTATATTTGATGTTTTTCTAGCCAGCTGCCTTGCTAAGACAGTCTGATGGCATGAGCTAATCACTCTCTGATATACTTTTTGAATAGCTTTTTAGATCCATTTCTTTAGCTGTAAGTTTTTCTTCTTAGGAAAAGTTCAAAGAATCATAAAATTTTTTCTAATGAAAACTACTTATGTGGAACATGGTGGAAAGGACTAGAATCTCAATCCTAAAACACAGAACTAGAAAGGTTATGAAAGGGGACAAGAAGGAAAATTCAAAATTTCAGATTGGGTTTGCAGACCTGTTCACTTCCAAAGGACCAACAGATCTATGAGCAGCCTATTGTTTCCCAAACCTGTTTATCATAAACCTAATGTGAAGGGAATATTTCTCAGAAAAAAAAAAACCAGCTCCCATATTTGCTTTGGGTTTTTTTAGCTGTGCTGTTTGTTTTCAAACCAGGAAGCAAGTTAAGGCTGGGTGAAATCATCAGATCCAGGTGCAATGAGGCTGGAGGTGATATTAACTGAATGGAAAATCCCAGCGGAAGATAATTTGCCTTAGAGGTCCTCAGTTGCCTGAGTCAGGGTTGGGCTGAATTCTTATGAAAATTAACAGAAATTTCTAATCCAAACTTCAGAACTCTCATTTTTTAAAGTATTTCAATATATGTGTCTGCAGGCTTTGGATAGCCGGTGAAGGACTCCTTTTACTACCTGCTGGTAGCTGATGGAGGGCTGAGGTTGGTTATGCCTTCCCTGAAGGTGAGTTGTATTTTAAAAGTGAGGCACAGGTTCTGCATTCAACCCAGCAGGGTACATTTTAGCAAGCTCTCTGCCACCATTCAGGCACACAGCAAAAGCAACAAGTCACTTTTGCCATGTGCTGCTGTTTGGCAGGAGTTAAAATACAGCTTTTGAGAATGTCAAGAGCTGTTGAGAGATTATTTGTCATTTTGCAGAACTGTGGTTGTATGAAGTTGCATAAACCCTAATTCTCAAAGAGGTGTACCCTCAGCTGGGTAGCAGTTTCTAAAGTGTCCATGACTCAGTGGCTTCGAGCAGGGCTTTTGCTCTTAAATCATCCATGTGTTTTTGAAAATACAATCATATGGTGCGTAAGCATAGCCTCGGGAGTTTAAATTTATCTCCCTGTTTTTTAACATCTACCTTCACTCCCTTAAGCCTTGGCTGAGACAACTTTCTTTTCGCTCGAAAGTGTAGACCCCTAGGGCTAGCAGGTTCTTGCCTTAGATACCCTCCCAGATTCACAGAGATAACTGTGCATTAGTTTGTACTCAACAGTTTCTGTCAAACAGGCTGAGATGGTGGCATGCTTTTTTAGTGTCTACTTAAATGCTTTAATGTCAATTAGCCAGTATCTACTCTCCCAGCTCTAACATGTACATTCTCAATGGCTCTTCCAGTAATTTAAAAAGCCAGGGGCCACATCACTTTGTAGCCTGCTATGCAGAAGCAGCATAGGAATGGAGAATGGGAAGGTCTCTGGGTCAGTAACTCAAGTCATCTGCCAGCATCTCCTGAAATCCCCCTAGAAAATTTTCAGGCTCTATCTTAGAGCCTGAATAGGTTTTCTTGTTCTTATTCATTCTATTAGGAAGCTGTAACAAAATGCTGTGTTTGAGAAGTTATCCTTTTAATTGCCAGTTGGAAATTATTTATGGTCAGTTGTTCCCCTGCCAATGTTGTGAATACGCATTCGCAGTGGTATTGATTGCTATTTTAAACAATTTTTTTCCTGTCTGCTTTGTACCTGGACATGTTTACAGAGTAATTAAATGTTTCTGTTTTATGAGACTGAGCAAGGTTCTTCTCCAGTTATTCTGCAGCTTATTCCTAGGCTTATTGATTGATTATATGCCAATTCTTGGGGTTCATAAACTATGGTTTTAAATACATACGGATGTGGAGGGCTTAGGACCCAAGCTGTCTGGCCAGCTGTGGTGCTGCCTAACTGTTGGGCTCTCATGGGAAGAAGAGAATCAGTCACTGCTTTTCTAAAGAAAGAAAGGGAGCAGTTGCTTGAAAAGAAGAAAATTGGTATATAAAAGAATGGTTTTGAATACTGATTTCTCATAGATGTTAGGGCATAGACAGCTAAATGGACAAGGGATCACAGTGGTGAATTTCAGGCACATGCATTCCTCCATTCATCATTTTGTATTGATTAGTAACAGCATCCCACTGCTCAGCTGGCTGGAATTCAGAATCACATCCAGCTCCCTATAGTTCAATGAACAGAGAGTTTAAGCATTTATTGCAGCCTTGTGAATTTGATTTATGGAGCTGGGTATCCAATTTGGTCATTGTATCAGATATCAAAATGCATTAATTCCTCTTTGGATATCCCCTTCTTGTGTGGGTCCTGCGCTAGGTTGTTTAAGCCATCTTTGGTGAACGCTACTTTGACATGTTTCTTATTGTCTGTGTGTTAGCATTTGAAGAATCTTTTGATGTTACTTTTTTCTTTCCTCTTATTGCTTTTGCATTTTTCATCTACGTTGCATAATTGGTGAAGAACAGCATTTATTATTTTTAAACATTTCTATTACTCTCTTATTTCTCAGAATATTCCCTCAGGGGACAATCCATTTAGTTCAGTCTGTAGCCTTGTTTACAGACTGAAAGTGGAAAATGATAAATTAATTTGAAGAGAGACAAGGAGTTTAGCTTTCGAATTTTATTATTTAATTGTATGTCCCTGCACAAATTGCTCTGTTTAGTGAGAAAATTCTCTCTCTAAATTTGTGACAGGGATGTTTGGGAAACAGGGCGAGTTGTGAGACTAATGACTGTCTAAGAATTGGCTGAGAATTTGCAGAGGTCTATACAAGATTAACAAGTGTTACTTCTGTGGTATAATTATGGCTAAAATTTGTTTTGTTTGTAACAGAATTTATTCCTGTACTTGCTGTTGTTTTTTTCTTCCTGTTCTGGGCCTTGCTTATGATGAAATTCATACATGTTAATCCTGTTTAGAAAAGCCCAGACTAATTTCTACTGTGGTTGAAAACACTGAGGCAGTCTTCTGCAATGCTTCCCCTCCTGGAGCATGGAGTGCTTGTAACTCCATGGTTAAACAAATATCAGTTACACCATAAAGTGGTTTATTCTAGAACTTCTGAAGTCTCTCTTTCTTCTCTAATGTTGGTTTTACTATTGTGGAAAGAAATGACGTTAGAAGTGAAATGCTTATGTGGAAAACACGTACTAGAGTGCATGAAAAGGCTTGGAAGGGTCTATTATAAGAGTTACAGGCTTTATGCATTCATGTGTCAAAACATAATCACTCTGGGGTTACATCATTGCAGTTCAGTGCAGAATTCATCTGATGACCGCTTTGAGCCTAAGTGCAAATTTACGAACCTCCACCAGGCATTGCAGTGAAAAAGAGGTTAATTAAATGGCAATGAGACAATAGTATGGAAAGATAAGAAACCTTGATTGCTGTTTGTTGCTGGTTATAACACTTAGTTGTCTACAAGTTGTTTCGAAGTAATAAAAATAATGAACCATTACCATAAAAACGAATCTCATTGAGCCAATAGCTACCAATGGAAATGGAAAATCTTTGTACCAACAAACTTCGTCAAACCCTGAAACATAAGAAGAGAATTGTTGTGTAAGCAGAAAAATTTTAATTTACTTCCACTAGGACCACAAATTTTCTGATTGGTGTGTGTAAATTCAGCAGCTGCTGCTCAACATCACTTTTTAAAGTCAGAGCCATTCTCTTCCTACAACAATCTGAAAGATCATCATGGACTACCTGTGTTTGAACTGAGAGGCCTCACTGGAACCCAGAGAAAATTCACAGAATCGAAACTGTATGAGAATATCTTGATTCAGCCCTACCACTCCAGAGAGCTTAATTTACAGGCACAACAATTCTCTGCAGGGAAATCAGAAGGCTTTTACTGGTTTCTCTGGTTCTTTCCACCAAGATAGCCAGATGCAACCCTGCGTGAGACTCTTTAGGACATGAACATTAATGATGCTGCTTCCAGCTGGGTGCCAGCCTTGCTTCATGGCATTGCATTGTGCTGTGGTGGGTCCATCAGCTCAGTCCATTTCCTGCTCTGTATTCTGCACTGGTGCACATCTTTGTGACATATTTATGTTAAGTTCTTTTATTTTTCTGCCATCTTCAAGCAGTAGTAAAAGGAAGAGGAAAACAGCAAAAATACTAGTTTTAGTCCATGTAAAACCTACAAATTAATTATTTCCTAGAAAAGCAGTAATTTGAGATAAGATGGGTTCTGTCTAGAGTGATGTCTCTTGTCCAGATTTGTCATTTAATTCAAATTATTCTTCCCCCTCTGAGATGCTGACATGACTCAGTGCAGACTCTGGTAGAAAGCTCTGTGGTACAGAGGAGTGGAAGACAGTGTGTTCAGAATTAAAATCCTGGCGATCACCTTTAACTTGGCTAAGAAATTTTAAATGTCATCATGTTGTGATGTTGTTGTAAGCTCTCTGCCTGCTTCCCAAGTCAGAGATCAGTTTTTAATCTGTTGCTCTTAGTATTTAGGGTCACTTTAGGTGTTAAAGAGTTATGTGCTGTGACCTTATCAAACTTGTTGGTCTTTTAATCAAAATTGTATTCAGCTCCCCATGTTCAGGATTTCCACTTTATTAATCCTTTCTGTTGCCTCTGGAGCCTGGTATGCTCTTTGTTATGCATTTGAGAGCACAGAATATTTGACATGACTGCAGTAGTCCTCTGGTGGAGATCAGTCATTTTAAACATCACCTCTTAGCATAACTTAATTTCATGCTGCTTTTGCACCCTACTGTCAAATCCGCTTAATACCTGTACTTTAATTTTGCTCACATTTTTCTCCTAAATATGTTTCTGCCAAATGTACTCTTGCCATTAGATCGGTAACACATGGTGTAATCATTGCTTCTGAAAAGCAGTAAGCAAGATTTGCTTCTGAAAGGGATTATTATTTCCTCATTGGATACACTAACATATATAGGCCATTAATATAAATTTCAAGGAACCAGGGATTATAAAATTTATTGAAAATCACATGGCTTTTTTTTTCTTTATTAATATCGTTTTATCCTCAACACTGCGTACTTATACCTGAGGCTCATGGGAGCATCTGAATAGTTAAATTTGTCCAGATCAAGGCTTTCCTAGCTTCAAATGCGACATTAGTGGCCCACAGCACGTTCTCAGGGAGGAGTAAAAGAGCATGAAAAACATCTTGCTAAAACTTCCAGTTTTGGGGACCCTGGGAAACCTGATCTAGTAAGTGGCATTACTGCTTATGGCAGGGGGATTGGAAATTGATGATCTTTAAGCCCCGTTTTCATCCAAACTATTCTATAACTCTATTGTTTTGCTTTGTTTTGGTGGTTTGTTAGCTATTTGTTTGTCTCTACATTTTTCTGCAATACCCTTGTAACTTTTAAACCATGGACTTTTGACATCTGTGCAGTTCATGGCAATGTGTTACATAATTTACCATCCCATGGTGTGAGAAAGTCTCTTTTGTTTTGATTGTGTTCACCTGTTTCTTGATCATTGAAGTGGCCCCTAATTTCTCTTTTGATGGCCAACAGTAATTTTATATATACACTTTCTTCAAGCTGTGATTTCATGAGCTCCGGTCACGTATTTCTTTCCTTTCTGTTTTCAGTAACTCAAGACCTCTGTGAGTTCATTGTCTTTAATGGAAAAAAAGGGAATAATTTACATTGAAGGATGCAGAGGAGCAGCAGACTTGAATGTAATCCATACCTTACAGTATCACAGGAGTCAAATTGGTTCAAACAACGAGCTACATTCTGTTATTTTCTGTTAAATATTTATTCTCTTATTTATCCAGATGTTTTGCTGACCTCTGGATCTGTGGTGGGCTGTGAGAAATAGCACAGCGGACATTGCTTTTGTAATCTCTCTGTCTATTAATACCATTCCATTTATCAGGTTCATAGTGTCATTAGATAAAAAATTCTGATCAACGATCGTTAGTAACTTCTGAGATGCCTTCTTTTGAAGACTTCGCAGATATTTTTAAATATAGAGAATGTTTGCACAAGACTTATCAGTGGGATTGATCTTAGATAGAAAAATATCACTTAAATAGTGTATAGGCACTTTTGGAAATTGAATGAATGCGTGCTTCAGTGGCACAGGGACATCCACCAGAAAATGCACTTTTAAACTCTGAGTTTATTTGATATGGGCTAAAATCGACCTGATTAGAAATGATAGGATTTACTTCACTAAAATGGGCTTAATTCACTTCTTTTACTAGAAAGAAGCATTTTGTTGTGATTGTGGCAATTTTGATATCAGCTTTTGCTTGTGATAACCTCGCCAAGATTGGGATAACACAAAATCCAGCGAACCTGCATCCACCCAGATCAATACATCACAGATAAACGGTGGTTACACCACCTCCTGATGAAAAATGTAATGGAAACATGCTAACTTATTCCTGGATTCATACATTGGTCTTCTGGCTGAGCAAAACATTAACTGTTTAAGGGCACACCAAGGTAAAAAATCTTTATAGCCTCATCCTTCCAACAGCTCTACCACAGGCAAGGTATATTTTTCCCCAGGAGAGAAAGTGCTGGCAAGGTTCTTCAGTGCCACTGTGTTTCTGTTAACTTTCCCTCAAAGATTGAAAGCCTTGCAGGTTTTTTTTAGCTTTTTCTTTTGCAAAGTATTTTTCAGTCTTTCAATATTCTGCAATTTATGTAATCAATCCTAATTAACCAGCACAGCTTGAATGTCAAATTATGACTATCTGTCCTAAAATATTTATGAGATACCTTGCTGCAGAAGGGGAAACCTATTGGTGAAATGCTGCTGGCTGCAGAGATTCTGTATTCAGCTTTTCAGCCAGGTGTTAAAATCACAGAAGAGCCACTGCACCACTACAAGAAACAAAAATAACCTGGACAAAAATCTTGTATGCACAGGTAGTGCCTAAGAACAGATGAGAAGTGATGTTAAATTAATATATAGCTTGCTGTGAGTTAATAATTTAGTTTTACTATAAAAAAATCACAGACAGTCTATAAAATTCTACACTGGGAAAGAAAAGGGACAAATTTAGTTACCAGCTAAATATTTGTTCAATTCCTGTCAAACAAACCAATTCAGCCTGTTTTAATTTAACTTTACTACTGAGGTAGTAAAGTTAAATCATAAACTGTTCTTGGCTCATTGCAGCGTTGTTTGAAAATTGTTTTTTGAAGTCTGCAGATAGAGGGAAAACAGTCCACACATTTTCATTATATGTCACTTGCATTCTGAAATTCAAGATACTTCATATTTATGGCAACAAATGTCACAGTGAAGCAGTTATTGAAGCTATAATTGACAATATAGTTCAGAATTATTTACATTAACAGATGTTCATCCATATGCTGTTTATTTTCATAAAGAGAAAAACAGTACAGCAGTTCTAGTGCTTTTTTGATTTTGATTTCCAAGGTAGTGAAGTGGTTACATGTACACACAGACAAGTGTACAGATGGTAAATGAGCCATCAGTCCATGTTTTGTTTGTTCACAGGTGAAACCAGCAGGATTCCCTTCTGAGACTGGCTGTTTCCCTGTGTCCTTAAACAGAGCCTGGGGTGGGTGACTGGGATGTAGGCATGTCCCTCTAGGTATCAGAAATATGAGATCCGAGGCATCTCATCAGTGTATGCCATTAGGGTCTCTTCCTCTTGAAGACTTTTATCTCTGAAAGTTAAAGATATCCAACTTCTGCAGTTATTTTCCCAATAAATTCAACTTTGTTTTGCACCTCCAAGGATACTACAATGTGCTCTCCAGCATGTTTTTCAGTCTCCCTGTTGAAACCAACATTTTTTCCACTCTCCAACTTTTTAAATTGTTGTTGTTATTGTTTAGAGATCTATACATTATGTATGGTCAGCAAACTATTTGACCTCAGGGCTGTATCAGCAGTTATGGGTTTCATATTAGCAGATAATGCTTTGCCTAGCTCTTTCTGGATACAGCTGTAGAGGGATTCTAAATCTAACAACTGTCTCTTGTTGAGGCATGGATTTATAACAAAAGATAGGAATGAAAGACTTGTTCATTAAGAACAAGTACTCAATTTTTTGATTTGAATAAAATCTAGGGTGTTTTGATTTTATTATTTTTAATTTTTTTCTTTTGTATTGAAATGTCTTGCACAGCTTCTTCAAACACTGGTTACTCCAGCAGCATAAATTTACTAATTTGATTAATTTGCCTTGCATATCTGTGCCCAGGCTGGTAGTCCTCATAAAATATTGAGTGGATCTTCTGAATGCTTGACAAAGGCTGCAATAGTGCTGGTACCTTGGTGCTGCCTGAACATTCCTGGTTTTCTTCCAATAAACTAACATACATGTATAACATCAGCGTTCTGAAGCTTTGTTGGGCAAGCTCCCTAACATGTCTCCTCCAAATATTTGCAGCTTGCTGCTGCAGAGCACTGTAACTTTTTCCCATGTCTTTGTGTCATTCTTTTTTTTTTTTTTCTTCCCAATTAGATCTAGCATTACTTTGCAGTTGGCCATTTTAGCAGCTCATTCAGTGAAAATCTGTGGATTTTCCTGGAACTTTAAATGCACAGGCAAGCATGTAGGAAATTTGATCTTGGTGGTGTCTATCATTCTTTAAAAGGGATTAATTGTACTCATAACACCTGGTCATACTGCCCTCTCAGTATTACTGCTGTAATCCACAGGTTTTTAATATCTAGAAAGCAACATGTCTTTCTCTGTGTGATTTGTAAAGATTATCGTCTCTAGAGATTGTAATATGGGGGCATAATACATATCTTAAGTATATAAACTACCGTAAGAACTTGTATTTTAAAGACGCTTCTGTCTAACATGTAGTGCAGTGTTTGCAGAAACCATAAATTGTGGTATCTCTTGATTGTCTGGTTTTCTTTTTTTATTTGTCCAGCAAGCTGTGTCCACAATGACCTGCATTTTGGGTGCTGAGATTACCTGAGCTGATGAGCCATTCTTGGTTCCCTGCGCACAGGCCAGAGAAGAGGATGAGAGGTTCAGGACATCCCTACCGTGTCAGTGCAGTGACCAACCTCCCCAAAGGGCCAGCCATCAGTTTCTCACGAGGTAACATCTGAAGATCCTAGCAGACTTCTTCAGGTGCTGTGTTTATCATAATTGCTAACATCTTTCTGCACATTCATCACACTTTTCAGTGCAGGGACAGGATTTATAAGGAGACAATAGCTCACTGAAGATTTTACCAGTTTTGGTGGGTACAAGTATTAGCTGACTCCAGATATTTATTGCAGCAATGAGCTTGAGAACACTTGGTGGGAAAGAATTGTTTTTTTCCATAATGTAGGTAGTATCTGTAGGTATGGTACCACCTGGATATTACTGTGTGATGTTTACAGAATATGTGCTACTGCTGATTAATAGAAATTCAATCTCCTGCTTTCAAGTAGATGAAGAATTACCTAATGCTTTTTTTTTTTAGTGATCTCGCCTTACTTGGAAGGTGAACAGGGCCCTGGAAGAGATATTTCATATTCTGAGATTAAGTACATAAATGTAACACCTAATAGGTGTTTTAGATATTGAAAGTCATCAGCACAGAAATACAGCTACTCAAGTCCATTTCCAACTGATTAATTATTATTGGCATCTCTGGGTGGCAGTCCTGTGTTCATAATATTACTTTCCTATGAGATAAAAAATGCCTCGATTTTCTGTGTTTCTGAGGCAGTAGAAGTGCTAATGAAGTGGCAGAGGCAAGAAAAGGTTGTCTCTCTTTCCCGTACCTGCCTCTGCAGAATGGGCAGACAGAAGGAGGGGAAGTGTTGGGTCTCTTGCTTGAAAGTGTGCTGTCCCCAGCGTTCTGGTGCAGGTGGCCCCATGGGCTGGATGGCCCTTGCTTGCCTTCCCCACAGCACCTTGCCCTGCTCATGGCATTTTTTGCTCAGAGCTCGCCTTCACTGGCACTGTGGTACATCCACTGTCAAAGCATGCCCTCAGGGTAGGGGTTGACTGTGTGCTAACATCCTCTCTGGGGCAATACAGGAATTCATTGCTGAAATTAAAGGCAACAGAATTAATGAAAACAATAAAACAAACAATAAAAAATTACAAGATTAATCTGGGAAAAAAAGCATTCACAGGTGGTGTATCAAAGTGTGGAGTCCTACCTTCAGCCAGTTCTGTCCTGCCTGCTCACTGTTTGGCTTGTATCATGCAAGAGGATTTTTTTCTTTGTTGAACACAAACATGTCAGGATAACTTCCCTTTCCATCTCTCTCACTGGCAGTCCCAGTCTTAAACACTGAGCTTTTGATAAATGGAGTCTATAAATGTTCATGGGAAGTGAATATCCAAAAACCAAACAAACATTTTTTAATTTCAATTTTAATGTCTTTATGTAGCACTTCTCTTTATTTAGAAATAGTTCCGTTATACTAGCCAGGAACTGGCTGAAAGAATCTGCAGTTTATTTCAAATAAATATCAAGTATTAATCATTCAGCAGTCTTCCTTGTGGTCCCACACCAGCTGGAAGAAGCTAAGCTGTTTATTTTTTCATAATTCTATTTATATTACAGTTGCAATTTTGAATTTTCTACATAATAATTCCTCCATTTTTGAAACAATGGTGCAGGTCCACATGCTATGTGTGTTGTCTCTTCCAAACAAGTGAGGTTTTAAATTATAATTGCTTCTTGAGAACAGGGAAGAAAAATTAAATTAAAATGAAGAGAATGTAGTATGGTATGTCTGAAGTTGTTTGCTGGCTCAGTTCCTCCACAATTCTTCTGAATACGTTGTAGATCAAGAGAAAAATTACAATATATAGGTATCGTTACTTTTTCTGTAGTGATATGCTACCTTTGTCTATTTTTCAAGAAGTGTAAAACAAAAAATCTGTGAATGTCTTAAAATAGGTGGTACATCTGTAACAGATGCAAAACATGGGCTGGTCTCATGCTTCTGTGCCTGAAGAAAAGGTAGTAAAGTTCACAGCTTCCTCTGGAGCCTCACAGGCCAGTTGCTCTGTGAGCCACAGAATGCAGATGATGTTGTCATTATGTCTGTTATAATATTGTAGATGGGAACTTAATGTGAGCTGGGACCAAAACGGAGTTTTAGCTCAGAGAGATATTTTGCCAGGAATTTTAATAATAAAAATGTCTTCAGACGTATTCTCTGTATTTTATGCCCACAACCTGTGGTTTATCTCTCCTCCCCTTTCCCTCACAGTAAATCTCCAGAACTCTTCTTTCTTCTTACCAGAATCTAAGGTACTTTCACAGAATTTTTGTTCATCATTAGGAGAGAAAAAATTGTAGAGGTGAATTGTGGGCAAAGATTTATGAAGCAAAACCAAAAGCAGCTTGGAGCTAGTTTTTTATAAACAACTTTTTAGCCAAAGCTTATTAGCTTTCTCTTCCTCTATCTCTCTGTGCCAAGGGAAGTTTTATGTAAAAATACACTTAGGCCTTGTCTATGTTATTTAGGAGTCTGTCTGCATGAGAAGAAAAGTCATAGGTGCTTCACAAAGCCTCTGTGTCTCTTGAGTCTTCGTAGAAGAGAACATTTCTAAATCTTTAGTCTTGCTCCGTGTCAGTGGGCCAAACACAAGAGAGTTTAGAGGATTTCATCAAAGTGATTCGACCAAAATGATGAGAAAATGTACTGCAGAAGAGATGTAGCTTAATTTGTTGGTGATTTTGTGCACAAGGATGAGGTTTAGCGGAGTGACTTCTCTGTTGTTAATAAATACTTTTTTTTGTACCTACTCCCACTAACATTTATGAACACACAAATAAGTAATAACCAAGAGTAAATCCTGAAGTGTTTTTCCCTTGACTGGCTCCTGAGAAGTTCAGTTTTTATTTCTAGTTGCTTGCTGCTTAAGTAACTTACTAATTCTTAGGCTCCTTCAAACAGGAAGGAATTCTTTAAAAATGCTGAGGAAATTTATGGTGAGTTAAATATATAGGGTTATTTTTTCACATTCCTCAAAATTCTATATGTGATCTCACTTGTAGCATCTGTCATAGACTGTGGAGTTTGAATAGTGCAATCAATGAAGCCCCAAAATAAATAGTTGAAATAATCAATCCCAGAAATAACAAACACCTTAATCTGCAATATCTGTAGGACTCATTTGCTGACCGCAGTTCTTGGACTGACATCATTTTAGGAAGGAAAAAAACTGTTTTTATGAAATTTTCAATGTATTGATTAATTAATAAATTCAGAATACAGCCTGCCAGATTTCTAGACTTGACAATGTTTTAGTGATAGTATTGTAACATGAATATGAGACCAGAAGTATGCTGAATGTGCCCATCAGCTTACCAGTATGGTAAGGTGGCACCTGTTTTAATTAATGAATATTTAGATCTTTGTGCAAAACAAAGCTGGCTTATAAAACACCTGGGGTTTCAATAGCTTGTGTAAGTAGTCAGGAATCCTGTTCTTTACTGTTTCAGATGTTCTGAGACAAAATCCCTTCAGTTTTTCACAATATCAAATGGTGTATGTCCACGGCAACGGCAACCCACATCAGTTACCTACATGTCTGTCAGCCTGCAGATGAGACTCATTATTTTCTGTTCCTTCCCAATTTCTCAGCTCTCCTACACACCCTGGTTATATTCTGGGATGGTAGGGCTAGTTCAGCACTGCAATGAAATCGTCTGGGGAGTTATATAGTCACTGTGGTTTATTTCTTATTGTAAAGATAAGAATATCCTCATTAACTCAGTAATCCCTGGAGGAAGCAACATGGTGTTGGCAATGTGTTGCAATGGCACATCCAGTTGAGGGCCGGGTCTCAAAGAGGCTGGGAGTGCTGGTGGGTGCTGGTTGAAACACCAGCAACGGGCCCAGGTGGCAAAGGAGGCCAGTGGTACCCTGGGCTGCGTTGGGAGCGTTGCCACCAGGGCGAGGGAGGTGACACATCCCCTCTGCTCGGCCCTGGTGGGGACACACCTGGCTGGCCGCCTGCAGTTCTGGGCTTCACAGTGTGAGGCCTTCATGAGAAACACACGACAAACGGAAAAAGAAAAACCCAAGCTACACAAAATGAAATAACAGTGTGTAAGTTTAATAAAAGCCAGTGGGAGTAGCTACCTAGGGGAACTGCCAGTACACTCTGAGGAAGAAAAACATTGAAACAAAGACCTTCAGAACATGAAAATTAAAAAATCAGTGACAAGGTGAAATTACTTTTCTCTCAAGTAATTACAGTTCTCCTTAAGCTAAAAAATGCCTTTTGGCTTTTTGATTATTTGTGATACATAAACTGCAATAGTCAGATTAACCCTGCAACTTCTGTTTTTAGCTTGTTGTATAGATTTTTGAGCATCAGAGAATAATAATGATCAATCTCTTGCCTTCTTAGAATGTGTACTTCCTTTAAAAAAAAAAAAAGGAAGCAAGTTTATAGTTAAAATGTCTTTGATATTTGAAAATGCATTTAATTGAGTTCTGATCACGCTGTGTTGCTATCAAGACTTAGCAACTCTGAAGCCCATGAATATATTAGAGGGTTTTGACATTTAATATTCATTTGTGGCCATTGAATCAAGAATATGAGAGATAGTATATGAAAATTTTTATATGGTTATCAAAATCAGAACAGCACGATCATTTCACTTCAGTAGCTGTGTGCTAGAAGCTGGCAAAGTGAATGTTTTCTCTTCCAGCAGGAAAGCATTTGGGCAGGGCATGAATGCAGTGCTCTCCAAACCTAATATTAATATTCTGCATTCTTACACCTCGAGGCAATAATGACAGCTTCAGTTATTTGCCTGGATCAAAATCAGATGAATGAGAGTAACTGTAAAGCTTTTAAATTAAGATGGTCTATTAAGGAATGCATTTCACTTGCTGTTCCTATGAGAATGTCTGTGAAATTCTATGGCATACTGCAAATAAACTTTTTAATCTCTTTCCCAACCATGCTATAGTAAAGCCTGCCATGGCACTTACAAAAGAGGAAAAAAAAAGGTTGTAGAGGGCAAATTTTAGGGAATGATGTAATATAAACATTTTTTAAATGAGAAATATTTTTTCTTACACAGCTTCTGCACACAATCTTCTCTTGTGCTTTTATTTTCTCTACAGCTCACCTTTCTGCTTCTAATAAGGATGTATTTTTCTGTACAAAAATTGGTTTAATGTTTAATTAAATTAAATACACTGTTGTTTTAATTAAATTAAATACACTGTTGTTTTAAATAATTGCCCTTTCTTGCTACTTTCTAGAAATGCACATCAGACTGTAATTTGAAATACCTCCTCAATTCATGGCAGAAAATGTAATTTTTGAGGATAGCTATGATGGCACCTCTCTCTCAGACAAATCCTCGCACTTCTTTTTCAAGATTGATGGAAATCCACAAAATAAAATTTCAAAATTGACAAAATCTTCCTAAAAGTATCAGAAAAATTGTGCATTTGGTAAACAAACACAAAACCATTATTTGTTTACTTACTTTTGGAAGTCAATATAGATTTGATTTGATTGTGTAAGGCATGGTATGGATAGGATTCATAAATTTCATTAATGCTGCCATCTGTATGAGAATATCTCTGCAAACATTTAAAGGCTGGTGTCAGCTGCTGTACAAAAAGGCTTGAGATTCATTCTCCTGGGAACAAAAATAATTGTCATACCATGCTAAAGGTGGTAGGCAATCAGTTAAAGGCAGTAACCCTGACTAATAGAGGATTCACAGTCCATTTTTTGCTAACTTGTTTCCTGGGGAGATTTCCAGGTTTCTACAGGGACAGAAAGAGTGTTTAAGAGCAAACTGCTGATGCTCAGATGAAGAAGTAGATGTTAAAATGAGACTTGGAGCAGCAAATGATTTCATGGACTAGATCACTGCCTTTTTAAGAAACTGCATCATGCTGATCTACAGATGGTTTTACAGGCAGTAATGACCAATATTTTAACGCCGACTGAGCTGAATTAAAATCAAGGCAGAAGTTTATTGCATTGCCTTAAAGTTTATGACACTTTAAATTCATGGAGAGAAGATTGATTCATTTTTATGTATATATTATTTAGAGATATTTATTTATGCCCTTTCAAGCAGAGAATACTTTTATGTGGAAGCAGGGATCTAGCAAATGGGGGTTTCCCATTATTATAATAGTGACTCAGGAAATGTTAGGAAAGGTCATTGATTTCTTTCTGCTAAGCATGAAAATTTCAGCCACAGCTGGAAGTAAAATAAAATTTACAATGTTGATACTTAGCAGTGCCTGCATGTATAGTATAGAAAAAAGGTCAAAGACTTAAAGATGGAATAAATTTAGACAAAGAACTAACAAACAGTTCTGGGATGACTCAAGCTCCTGTTCATGTCAAAAACATTTAGTGAATTATCCCCCAAATGATCCAGCACTGACTGCCTTTTTTCTGATAACCATGTTCTTGCACTAGTAATTGTGATCATCAGATGCAATGATGAGGAAGACCCTGTTCTTGAGCAGTTAGAGAACGCCTGACCTGTCCCCACAAGATGTGGTGCTCATGGAGGTCCAGCACGGTGCTTTCAAAAGAGCTTTTCAGCAGCCACATTTGACTTGGCTTTCATATTGTCAAATGACACTCACGATTTTTATTATAATTCTTACTGAAAGCAAATGAAAGAGCACCAAAATGAAAAGCCACTGATGGTAAAGTAAGGATTGACTAGGGGTTAGTGGGACATATCACCACCATTGGCTCAGGGACAATAACCACCACAACCATTTACCATTTGGTTAATTTGCTGAAGTGCTCCCTGTCTGCTTGTTACTGCTGAGTGGAGGAAAGATAACTATAATTTAAGCTGTATATTTCTATAATAATTCTGTGACTGGCTCTTTCATAAGGAAGCCCCTTGAGCTTGTTATTGCTATGAACACTCCTGAGTGATGTCCTGTAGCCAGGGAGTCTGGTGCTGATCAGCACCGGTATGCTGTGACCTTCCTAGAGAGAGCCTCCCGCAAGGAACAGCCCTTCCAGGGGCACTGGCAGGCCTCCCTGGGCCACAGGGCATTTCAGCAAATGCAGCAATTTCCAGCTGCAAGTGATTCCAGCTCTTGTGATTCAGCTCTTTGTGAAATCACCCAAGGCAAACTCGGGGACAGAGAGACAGGACCCTCATATGGGAGCTCCACAGAGGTAGCCTTTTATTGTCCAACACCCTGTGAAGGGAAGGCCAGGGACAAGAGCTCCCTAACGTCAGGGGTAGGGGCAGAGGTTTATGTGGGAAAAACAGGGAAACCATTAGCCAACGGGGTACAGGGTATTACCACGAAGAAACAAGGCATGTTGGGAGCTCACCACGAGGCCGAGGAAAGGTTGCTTATCTCTGACTCCTCCAGGGGAGGGCAAAAGGCTCCTGCCCTGAGGGCTCACAGCCCTCCACAATGTCCTTGTGAGTCTGCCCCTCAAAAAACTCGTGTAATAAGACACAAGAGTAAAATATATCATTGGATATATGATGTGCCAGATTTTTGTCAGAGACTCTTGTTCAAACCCTATCTTTTAAACATCCTTGAGTATCTTTAGAAAGTGGTCAGGAGTGTAATTTCTGGACATAAGTGCAATCTTGGTTTTTGATTCTGAGACTGGATTTAAAGTTTAAAACAAAATTGATCTGGTTATTCTCCATGTCTTTGTGGAAGGGCCCTGCTTCAGTACTGAAATGCATATGTGAGCTTTGTTAGGAGGCAGCCAACAGGGGATTATGGTGGGGAAGACAACTCTTCTGAAATAAATCAATATTCCATTAACACCTATGCTACAAAATGCAGATGTGCAAGGACTAGAATGGCCAAAGTTACACAGCAGCTGTCAGCATTGTGTGCTAACTCAATCTTTTTACACTGTTCTCTGTCTCTCCTACCTTTCATTTCCTCTTCCCTTAAGTAGTGGTTTTTAATTGTATTTCACATAAGACTGCATTATTGAAAGTGGAAGATGTCCACTCTGGGCCCTTTCCTCAAGCATATCACTGCTTCTGTTCTTAGCAATCACACACCTTTTGTGTCTCAACTCATCTCCTACCCTTTAAAAACAGAATACAGAAAGTGGGCAAAGTGAGATATGCACAGTGTCTGCAGAAATGTCTGAAAATTAAAGCATATTCTCCATGAAAAGGAGTACCCTATTAATAAAGCTGCTTTTAAGCATTCCTTGAGTCCTCCTGCAAGATGATGACAGCAGTGATTTCTTGCTGCAGGATTCAGTATGGTTACTTAAGAGTTCTTCTGGGTCGCCCTGTGGCTGGACATGCATGGACATGCTCCTCTGCACACCTTGTGGCACACAATGTTGCAATCTTCTCAACTTAATTTTTGGTTTCAGAATCTGTGAAATTTGGCTCTTGATGGAGAATTTCCTAGGCTAGAAGAGAGAAAGTGAGCTTGAGAGACCAGCTGGCCCCACCCACCAGCACCTGCAGTCCTGTGCTCGATGTGAAGCCTGGACAGCGCAGGGTGCAAAAGGAAGAGTTGAGTGCACAGAAAGGCAACCATTTCTTAACGTTAAAAATTTTTCCTACAGTAGGAACTTTCTCTCCCTGAAGTATCGACAGTTCAGGCCCTTAGATCTTCTTCCAGTTCCAAAGGGAAAAATGCCACGGTGTAGGAAATTCACAGTAAATGAAGAAGTTCTCTTAAAAGAAGTAAAATGGCAATGACTCACCTTTAGGTACAATTTTCATGCATCCCCACTCAGGAATTTTAGCTTTGATTACTCATTATTAGTCCCAGAACATTCATTTTTTTAGCTAGATTTTATCCTACAAGCTCTGAATTTCAGAATATCTGCAATCAACAAAAAGTTGTTCTTACCATATTATGGTGGTTGTTCATGAACTTACCTAATGTGGGGATTCAGCAGAGCTTCTCTCCCATGTAAACCAGTGTGACCCATTCCAGAGGGAGCCCAGCTTACAGCTATATCCCAAACCATGAGTGTTTCACGTTAGGTTTCAGAGCAGTGGATGGCCTGAAACATCAAGGGTGATACTTTTCCCTTGTTCAGGAAACACAGAGCTGCATATGTAAAGGAAGTATTTGGCTCAGGAGACCTGATTAAATTTAGCCTAGAGAGATTTCCAGAGAGGAAAGACTGAAATTTGGAATGTGTTGTAGTTAGTGGAACTAAAATATGAATGTTGGAAAGTGAAGTTCTTTCAAAACAAAGATCAAATACTTCATTTTTAAAATGCTAAAGTAGAAACTGAGGTGCTGTTACAAAGTTTTGATCATCTGTATTATTTTTATGTATGTAAAAGTAGATTAAACATCTATATAATAATACCTAAAATACTAGTGTAGTATCTGTATAGATATTATCTTTCACCAGATTTTTAAAATGAGTTTTTTAAAATCTATATGTGCTATCCAGTGGTATGTAACTTCATCAAAACTCATGCTTTCTTCAGTGAGCTTGAACCAGTAGCATGAGGTGCAGATAAAAGTTAGATGTCAATTTCTAGCTGTGTCTCATATTTGATTGTCACTGGTCATTCATTCAGCATCTGAGTGTTATAAGAATCATGGGAAATGTTGAAAGTGTGGGCAGAAGACTGAAATAGCTTTTTTCTTTTACATGTACTAAGTAGAAAAGGGTAGATGAAACTAGTGGAGAAGGTAAAGGAATCAAAGATAGGGATAATATGGAATATAAAAAATTGTCAAAGGAGACTATAAAAAAAGAGAAGGAAATTAAGTGAGGTTTGTTTGACGTGGTCCAAGCAGTTAGGCTGCTAGTGAGCATTTGAGACATGTGAAAGGTATTAGGAACTCCCTGGTGAGATAATAATGATGTAGCTGCTTTGAACATGTGTATCCCCAGGAACTGATGGATCACTGAGAGGACATCAGAGGGACAGATCTGTTAATAAGGATGTCTGGATGGTCCATGAAAACATTTGTTACACTATCTGGCAGAGTTGTATAAGCATCTGTGAATCTCTAAATATCTCAGTTGCTTTCTCCAGGATTTGAACTCTGTTATTTCCTACAATAATTGAGCTGCAAAGTGCTGCTGCTGGGCAGCACCTTTTCAAATAACTTTAAATTGGAGATGTAGAGGCATATAATCAAGAATGAGTAATCAGTGACATCTCTAATCTTGTCTTAGAGGCATGCAGTGATGGAGCCTTCAGGGCCATTCACATGATCTATTCTGGTGCTTCAAAATCAGTATCAGTATTATCCCCCTACAATATTCTTCTTTAGACTAAATTACCTATGCTGATCCAAACATTCTTCATGTGTATCCAGGTTCTCACTACTTTTCACTATCTTGGTTTTGCTGTATTTTCCTAAAGAAACCGATAACATAGCTGCAGAATTGCAGGTGAAAGTTCCAAGTGCTCTGGGTGAATTATTTCTTTTGTCTTGTTACAATATCTCTCTTAACTTCCTCAAATGAGTTTTGCCTTTTTCTCAATGGTTCAATGACAGTTTCCACTTCTGTACAGTTTGCAGTTCCCCTCAATTACCAGATTTTTTTGGATGTTTTATTACATACTCTCCATTAACCCATCCTCTATTTTCATAGTTTATTCCTCCTGCTCAATTTGTAAATGAAATCTTCTGGCATAACTTTCTCTTGCCGCCTATTGAATAAAAAATTCTTCCGTGTATTTTTTTCCTATTTGAATTTTAAATATGTTTCTCAGGAAGCTTATTGTACTCTTCAGCTCCATGTAATCTCCAAATTTTATATATATATATATATATATATGCATATTTATATGTATGTGTGCTCTATTCCTATGTCTTAATTTAAATGAAAGTACTGAAAAAATTGTGTCCAGAATGGACTCTGCAGAGCCCCATTCAGCATCCTTCTGCTTGAAAGAGAGCCATTGATTAATATTTGTTTTGGTACAATTATTCATCTGCTTGGTCATTCACCTTTCATCTATATTGTATTTCACTAAAATGCTTGAGAAAATGTCCTCTCCCACTACATTAAAACCCATGTGACAATTACAGTTTCTTCTCTAATCACAAGTCATGCTACTCCCTGATAGAAGCAAACTGTTATGAAGAAAATGTTTTTCAGAGATCTGTACTAATTGCCATTGTTGTCTTTTCTTCCATATGCTCATTTTTCTTCCTTTAAAATACAGACACCATCTTGTCTCCTTCTGTCCTCTGGTACCTCTATTTCCTTTATACATTTACACATGGGCCTAAGAGTAATTTGAATAATTTTAAACTACTTAGAAAGAAACTAATAAAGACTGAGCAATTTAATAAAATATATATTTATTTCAAATTCTCCCTGACATGCTCTTTCCCAAATGTACTTTATGCCTTTGATAGTGATACTAAATTGTACTGCTCCACTGAATTGTAAATGACCCATTAAAGAAAATAGAAAAATGTCCTTAACACTTTGGTCCACCATCATCTGTAGTTCTTCATCCCTGCTGTACTAATATCCCTAATAGATTAACTTCTTTTTGTATCTTAACACATTCTACTTCTCATGTTCTTTATTTTCTCTTTCAGGTCATATTTTAGTATTTCTGGCTTACTGTCTATAAAATCTACTTTTTTGTACAAGTCTCGTAATCTACCCTGATTTCCACTTTTATATCCTTCTCTTTCTGTAGCTAAACTCACAGTTCAGCCAGAGTCTCCATGCTTTTTTTTTGCACTGGGACAGCTTGTATCTGATGTGCAATTTACTTACTTGAGGAAATATCACCTCTTCTCTAAGACTTGTTTTTCTAAGACTTCTCTAGGACTTCTCCCTTGAGATCTTACATAAAAAATTTCTGAATTCACTCTTTTAAAAAATTGGGTGTGTTTTCTGTTCTCCTTCATATCCTTTCTTCTAACCAGGCACTGTATCAGTTCATTGTCACCCTTACTGAAGCTGCATTCCGCCCTGAATTTTTTCCCTGCTGGTAAGACACAGACATGCAGGAACAGCCCTCCTAGCTGCTTTCTGCATTTTTCTATCCAAGTATTTTGAGTGTGTCCCAAAAAATTAGGCAGACATTTTGGTATGTCACTTGCCTTTTTTTAAATGTTTTTTTTTATGCCCAGTCCTATGCTTTAGATGATTCCATGAGGTATTCAGGAAAAAGCCTCCAACCAACCATAAAAACCCCATCCAAATGATGCTTTTGGGAAACCGGTCTGTAGATAGCTCCATGTGAACAGTGTTCTTTCTACATTTTTCACCATGCAGCAGGTTTAACTCTTAGCTTTCGTCCTTCATATAAAGAGTTTGCATCTTTAATATGTGAGAGAATCCTGCATCTCTTATTCATTCCCTAGGCAGCCCTTCTTGGACCATCTATTAATATTCCAAAAACTGCTACATATGCCATCATCTGTTATACCAATTAAATCAGAGTTTTCCTCCGCTTGTTTATTCCCCATACTCCTTGCAATGCTGCACAGACAGCTAAGTTGTTTGGCAAATAAATTATCGCTCTTGAGTGACATATTGCCCCAATCCAATCCACCAGATGCCATTATTACATAAGATATAATCATACATAGCATGGGGGAATTGCAACATTTCAGGCTGCGTGACTTCGTGAGGGGAGGAAATGCTGCTGCTGTTATATTCAGGATTTGCTGTTGCTGTTAGGCTTTTCCTGTAGAGAAGTTTCAACAGACTGGCTTCTCTTTGTTGCCTTGGAAAGGTAGCCCAGGGTGACGAGTGCACTTGAAGTAACATGGTGATTTCCTGTAAACAAGAAACTTGGGGGTTTCTCCATGCATTTCCCTAGATATAATTAATATATATATACTTATCAGTGAACACACTGCTTATCTGCACACACAGATGTCCCATCTCTCTTCTGTAAGTGCCTCCTATACTCAAGGTATTTGTTCTGGTTCAGTTCACCACTCAGTTCCTCTTCAGTAACATACTTTGGCTTGTGTTCATGTCCTGTTTACTTCAGTGTGAGCCGAGCAGGTGCTTAGAACTAATCAGATAGACATCTGACTAAAGAGAATAGACATCTGAATAAAGAAGGTTTGCAGCCGTGTTTCAGTCATGTGCTATTCAGATACCTGTCTGGTTTAAATTACTTTTTTTTTTTTTTTCCGAATTTCTGTGTTGACTCTTTCTATGAGGGGAATGGCCTGTTTCATAGCCTGCCCACAGTGACCTATTTTAATAAAGCTGCATAAGATTTCTGATTTCCTTGCCAGGCCATAGCATGCTCACCTACAGTGACCAGAATCTTGTGATACACAGGACACTCTGGTGAAGCATGACAGAGCTTGGCTCAGTAACATGTACTCACTCTCCCATACTGGTCTCTCTCTCTGGTTACTGCTTTCTATAATCATACTCATATACCATATCCATAAACTACCAGCTGATCAAGTGCATATGTACCTTAAAATTTTGAGGTATATATTTTTATGATTTTTATTGCTTAGTGTACAGATAATTGAAACGGACCTGTTCAGATGGTGACTAAACCACTAAAAATTTTTGCCTATTTGGAAACAACAACAACAAAACCAAAAGTGCGCTTGTTCCAAAGTTACTCTCCAATAGAAATTAATTCATTAATTAATTTAATTTTAATTAATTAATTAATTAATTAAACATGCAGGCAATGTGGATTAAGGGTATATTTTTATTTAACCTCCAGATTCATTGAATCCCCTAAGTCAAGAATTTTACCCAGAGCTGCAAATTACATAGTTATGTGATTTTGTAAACTTTTATCTCCATGGAATGGCAGTTACACAAAATGAAACAACATTTTCCCAAATTATGGTTTTGCAATGCTGTTCATTAAGTCCAATGTAAGGAAAAGATGCTGCAATGGAATGAATGCTTGCTTATGTAAAAAGTCACAAAGCTTCAGCCAGGTTGTTTATTGTACAGCTTGAGGCACAGTTAGGTATTCAGTACTGTTTCGGTGCAAGTTAAGAAACTGATGAAAATGATGCCCAACGCATGGGGATCTTTCTGATGTTTTGTTTCTTTGCTTGTTTTTAGTTTTGCTCTTGAGAGACTGACATACTGTACTACACAATACAGAATTTAAATTCAGTAGTATCCAAGGAGGTTTTGTGGAGGTTTTCTAACTGTGAAAAATGCAATATGCACTATACCTGTCCATGGATTTGAATGATTTTTATTAAGAATTCTCAATGCTATTGTTTCAGATAGCCACAGATAGCTGAAACTGCATTACAAATGCATTATGGTATACATTCTTCCTCACTTTATCCTCAGTGACACGTTATTTGGTCAATGTGAACAGGTGGTGGCTGGAGAATTGATAAGGACTTGTTGCTCATCCAGGACTGGATGGCTTCTTCAGCACTACTGCACAAAGTGACAGGAGGAAATTACAGGAGGAAACAAAGAGCTGGTTTGTATTTGGAAGAACATCAGAGGATGCTCTCTTTCCATATGTAATGGAAACACACATTCACTGAATTTTATTGCATTTGAAATACTCAGGAAACTCAAAGAACATACTTATAATTTTCTAGGTTGCATTTAAATCCTTGAAATATGATTGAATGTTTTAATAAAGTAAACATCTTCATCTATATATCTATTTACCAGTTTAACTGATCATAATTTCATCATCCTTGGAAGATGATGGCTGAGAAACTAAGATGTGGTCTCAAATTATTAATTTCTCTGCAGCAACTTTCACAGAATATCCCAAGTAAGTGAATATCAGAGAATATGCTGAGCTGGAAGGGACCCCCAAGGGTCAATAACTCCATTCATGTCATTTCCTTGAGAAAGTCTGGGTCACTATTTAATGTATCACATCAAATTGCTGAATACACACAATGCCTTGCATTTATTTTTAATAGAACTTCCAACATCAGAAGAGGTAATGGCCAGTGTAAGATAAATTGGTACTGTGTGTGCTGAACAAAAATACTGGTGGTGTTAAGTCTCTCCTCTACCCTCAGTGTCATACGTGTCATTGCTGTTCAGACTAACAAGAATGACATCCAAACACTTCCTATTAGTTTGCAGAACACTTTTTTCTCTGAAGCCAGGCTTTTATACCTATCCTATTAATGGGATGTAGTGGAAGTCCATATTTTCAGCAGTAGTGTCACAAGCAGCAAATTTTAGGTTACACACCTTTATTTACTTTTATAAATAATGATTTCCAGTGTTTAAAAGGTCTTACAAATTGGGAATTAAAGAATGGTAACAAACTCACTGGTCATGTTTTAAGCTCCTAGTTTATTTGCAAATATTTGCATTATTTTCTGAAAGTTTTTATTCCCCCTCATAGAATTGTCAAAATTACTAAACCTATTTTGTCTTCAAAGTGTGTCAAGAATGGCACAAAACTTGTCTTCTGTCTCTAGGAGCTCAGCAAAAGTATTAGATATTTATGTCTTTACAAACTACTCTTAGCATTGCTTTTACAGCCTGAATAAAACTTCCACTCACTCCTCTTAGATCCACTTAACATCTTGTGATACAATGGACACTACAAGTCCATTTTTCATCAGTAATTTAGCTCAGGTATCAGAATGTTCCACTTAATCACAGTAATAGTTTGTCTTTGCTGAGTAATGTTACTGCCACATCCTCTGCCACAGTTTGCTTCAGCTGATGAGAAATGGTTTGAATCTTACATGTTTGGGTGAGCACAGAAAGAAATTTACCGCTATACACACAATATATTGAAACAAAAATAGTGAAACTTCTTTGTCTTGGAGGTTAAATACATGTTTAAGACTGAGAAAACATCACAGTTGTTAAAATTATGTTATGTTCCACTTGATAACAAAAAGAAAAAATTATAAGCCCTTGCTCAGCTTTTTGATGTATTGAATAGGCCAAGAGAAGTCACAAATGGCTAGCAAAGGTTTTTTTGTGTCTGAAATGGCTAATATACCATTCAAACCAACATGAGAGGGTTCATCTTCCTCTGTTTAAGTACTCTGCATTTTATGTATTCATGACATCATAGAAAATTTGACAGAAAAGGAGCTTTTGAGTTTCAACTACTCTTTTTCTCTAGTTGTAAGGCAGAATAAACGTTAGTTTTTCTTTCTGGTAGTTGTTTGCCTGACCTGCTTTTAAAGCTTTGCAGTGCTTATGACTCCAAATGACCCATCGCTTATTTACTCAAATATTCTATCACTGGCACAATTAGAAATGTTTCTCTTGTGTTTTTCTCTACCACTTCAGGCTACATTCACACTGCACAGTGAAAACAGATAATTTTCTTCCTGTTTGCGGCAGATATTTATCTTTTCTGGTATTTTGTGTTCACTCAGGGAGTCTCGTTCCCTTGCTTAGATTTACCTGGTCCTTGCTTCAGTCATTGTCCTTAGGTCATGGGTAGAAGCTCTGGATCATTTTTGTTGCTCTCTCCTAGGCACTCTCCAAATGGTGAATGCTTTTAAAGTGCAGAACATGGTTCTCAAGCTGAGACCTTACCAATGTTAAACCAGGTGAAGGGGTATTGCTCCATGTCATTGTAAATTACACTTCTATTTGCACTCTTTGAAACAATATTTACCTTTCTTGCTAGGTCATTATTGATGTGTTTAACTTGTGATCTGAAATTACCAAGACCCTTTGCCTTTGAAATGTTTGCTTCCTTATTTACTTTTTTTAAAATTTGTGTTGCTGACTATACCTGCAAAGATACTTGCACTTAACAAATAGCATAATATTTAGGTTACTTTTTCATTTTCTTATGAGCAAATTACCCTCTAATATACCTCTCATATTTTCCAGAATCATGTCATCTGCTAAATTAGTAAGCATAATATTTATTCTTTAGGATGTTAATGAAAATGTTGAAGATTATGGAGTAAACCGAACACCTGTAAACATTCCATTGATCTGTCCTTCAATTTTGCTAAAGAGTTCTGTATGATACTTTTTTCAACATAGCTATGAAACCTGTATTCTTTCTGTATATATTGGATCTAGTGCATATTATCCTAGCTTGATATTGGAATAAAAAGGATTTTGCCAAAGGTATTAGAGGCAAAATATACAACAGTCATTCTCTTTCATTATTTGGATCTTTCTCTGAGTTTAAGTAAATTGACTGATTTGTTGTTCTTATCTCCTTTTGTCCTAACATTTTTTTCTTTTTTTTGGCAATTGCAAAGCCCTCTTTGCTAGCTGCTTGTTACCTCACCTTTCTTCCATTATTTTGATGGTTGCTTTGAACAGCTCTGAGATTTGTTCACTCCTTTAATTTTCCTGATATTGCACCCAGCAAGTCTGAACCATTTCACTTCCATGTGAAATCTCCAACCTATATTTATTTACCCTAGTCCAAGAATTCTCTTTAAAGAACTGTCTAAAATTTATTTTAAAGATTCCATTTTGCATGACACATTTTTATAGATTTTCCTCTGTTTTAAGTAACCTTTTCCTTAGTTTATATAACTACCTCTTGCTATCCTAAATACCACCTGTGAGACGTGCATCAGTTTGTCCTTTGCTCTGTTTGATTTGTCTCTGTATGCACACAGCCTTTATCTGTAAGTTTTATGTGACCTACTCTGCTTTGCACTTTCTGTATTCCTCCTTGATGTTGAAATCATGGAAGAAGACCTGATTCTGACCACACATCCCAACTCTTCCCTGCAGTAGCATAGATTTCCTTTCATTCTTGGTTTGTTCCTTTGAATTAATCTTTCCTTAATCCCTTTTGTCATTAGATTGGCCTAAAATCCCCTGAGTTACTGACATTTGTTTTGCAGTAAATGCTTTGTTCTCTTTGCCTTTAAGTACTTGTAGCTCTGCCATTTTTTGGTTATTTGTCCTAAATTACTGTTATTTGTGGAGAGGTTTGAACCTTTAAGAGTCTCCCATCTACTTGGTTTCTTCACTGCTTAGGACCCTGAGTGGCTCTCTGTGTCTGGTTCTGCCTACTCTACGAGTACAACTCTAAGTTCTTTCTCCTTGCTATGAACTCTTTTTAGGGGGATTCTTCATGTTTCTAATAAAACCCTCACATTTATATAATCTTGTAGTCGTGGCAACACTTAGGCCTTTCTCATGCATTCTCATTACTCTTGCAATTCCTGCACTTTGTAATTGAGTAGAGACCTTTTCTTGTTATCTCTTTCCTCCCTTATTGACCTCTCCATCTCCTGTGGAGACTTGATCTTTTGTCTTACACTGTGGGAATAATCTTATGAAGTTGCTGCTATGCCAATAAGATACAATTTTCAGAATCTGATATATTTTCTAATCTTTCCCTCTCATTCACCTGTTTATTTTTGTATGTCTACAAATTCATAAAATCTTTTGCAGATTGACACACTAACCGTTTGATTCTGCCATGAAACTTTTACAAATAATCTAAGACCTTACTTCTGCTTTTAATAATCTGTGATGGATCAACGTGAATGATCATAATGTCTCTGTGAAATGCAGCATGCTGGTACAGAATTCAGGCTATAATGAAATATAATGAAATTTCTGTGGTACTCTGATATGAAATGCCTTGCATAACTTTATGCAATACACTTGTCTGAAAGTGAACTTGACTCAGGGTAAACTCTCCAAACTGAATTGATTGTCCTCTTGTGGGTCAGGCATGGATTTGAGCCGTTTAAATATAGAATCAGCCTCAAATTTCAAGAAGTCAATGGGCAGGATAACAAGCAGCAGTCACCTTAATATCTTAGAAATTTTAAGTAAAACAAAGGCTGGAATTTGTTACTTACTTTACTGGTAAGTAAACACAGAAGAAGCCTCTTTAATAAAGTCCTTGAACACAAAAAGCCTTTGCTCATTGTGAATCAAAACTAATTAGTTTTATAACTTCCTGTTTGATTAAGAACAATGTCATTTGTCCCCAGGAGCTTCGGTAATATTTTTTTTCTTTCTCTCTAAGCCTAACAATGTTAATGTTGTACTTATTGTTTCTTAATTTTATTCTCTTCTTTACGACACTGACTAATCATACAAATTCTATCTGCTACTGTGCCAGAGCCTCCTGGGTAATAAGAGTGCCAGTGCTTGATAAGTGGCTGCCAGATAAAGCTCATGTTGGTTCAGGAGAAGCTGTGCCAACTGTAATACAAAAAGTAATGAATAAAGACAGCAAAAAAATATAAAAATTACTTTATCTTTTGGTTATTGAAACTGGCGTGTTCAAGTAAATCAAGTGTTTCAAGAGGCAATGCATACTAATTTTATTTGCAATTAAATGAGACAGTAACTAAAATAATGTTATTTTTCTATATATCAAGCACTCTGTTGGGACCTTTAGTGATTAAGTCTTTTCCACATACAGCAATTTTTCTATTTACAAGGGATGAGTTGGTAATAAAAACTCATTTCTGACTGAAAGAAAACATATATAATTTAAAAAGAAGACAAAGGCAATATGTAAAGAAGTGGAGATGGTATTGCAGTGTCTGCATGCTCTTTTTTCAGAGTGTCATGGTTAATCAGAAAGAACTGTGGATCAGGAAGAAGACTAGAGTATTTTATTTTTTTTTTTAAATGTTCTTTGGAGGGAGGAGGGATATGAAGGAGGGCAGTGAATTGCATTCTATACACAGGTGGAAAATGACTTCATTCACAGGCGTTTACAAATCCCTTTTTTTGACAGCTTTGCATAGAATTAATAAAGCTTAAGAATACTTCCTAATTCAGTGTATTTGCCTTTGTTAGAGAAGATGCATGCACTGGCGTACACTGATCATCCTGTGCATGAAGGTCACTTATTTCAGGACATCTGGACATGTACATCAGGACATGTCTCCTGTTTTGACAGATTCAAGTATAGGTAGCAAAAAGAAGGAATGGAGGATGATAGATAGGAAAGAAAAAGTTACTTTTGAAAGGTTTACTTTAGACTCTTACATAACTCTTCAAATGTGGGGGTTAAAACTTGTCAGGGTTAATCAGTGTCCTTTTAATAGCTGCTCTGCAATCCTGTCAGTAAAGAACGGGGAGAGAAAGGGAAGTTTCTGCCATGAACAGTGCTGAAATTCAAGAATAGCAAGGTTTACTATGGGAAGGCTTGTCTGGAGTCCATCTATATTGTTAGCCAGAGAAATTAGCTACATCTGTTTTGAAAATGTGTTATAATATTTCCTCAGTTAAATTTTTACATCATTTGATTTTTTAAAATCAGGTGAAGCTTCTGCACTGGTGTGAATCAGATCCAGATCTATCTTTTTAAGAGTGGAAAAGTTCCAGAGACAGCATATGCTTAATCTTTCAGATGCTTTGGTGGAAAAGGATGATTGCTTTTTTTCATCACCCAATGTGCTATTATAAATTTTAAATATTATAAATATGTATTATAAACTTAGGTCTCCTAATCCTACTTTTCTATAGATCAGCCACACTGACATGTATATTACTAGGTAGTTAAGGCAAGTGTTATGTTGGACAGACCAATAAAATGCAGTGAGGCATGTGACAATAGTCACAAATGTCCATCATTAGCTGTTTTATTACTGTATTGAAGCATTCAACTTGTTTGCCTGCAAGGATGAAGTCTCATCTAGGTTTAACAGAGGTTTTATTTTAATGTTTCTGGGGTGAAGTGTGTGTCAGGATAAAGTTCAGCAGCTCTGTGAAGTCATCTAGTTTCCATCAATCAGTTTGACAGCACTCAGCTCCCTCCGCTAACGCTTTTCCCTTACAGTCTCTGAACAAATATTATTAAATATTCTCTTTACTCTCCTCTCTCCTGTTAATAACTTTTCTTGTCTTTTCAAAACGTTTGTGTTAAAACTACAGGACAAAGGGGGCTACCACATTTGTCTGTAACCTCTTTCGCTTGCAGATTTTGCTATTACAATGATGGAAACTTTCATAGGTCATGTACCTGTAATAGCACTGAACCCTACTGTCCTTGTCTTGCACATCCTTTGCACCATCTAGGCCAACATCAGATGGCAAAAGGGGCCCTCAGGGGCCACCTTCACTTAGTGAGGGCCCCCTTTGTGTGCATGTCCATCCTGGTTCGTTTAAGACTGTACAAAAGTGTCTTTAAAGCCCTTGGAACAAGGCACAAATGGAAGTGAACATCAGACTACCTTCTATCCATCTCATTAAAGAGTTTTCACAGTGGTAAGAGGTTACCAGCTGGAGCTCCTAAAACCAATATTAAATCTATTTATAAATATATTTTCAAATTGTCTTGAAAGGCATAAGAAGGGTGTCATGACCTCATTTGTAGGTAATATAGCATTTTCTCAGATAGTCCATCTGAAGCAGATAATGAAGAGAGGCATAAGTTTCTTACATCATTGTTTGATAAAATGGCAGGTGAAGTGCAATGATGAAAAATGCAAAGATGATGGAACACATCCTGTAGTGGCTTATCTATCTCTCTATGAATATACACACACATTACATCCAAAGCTTGGGACCCCCATTTTGCAAATTTTGTAATCAGTATTCTGTTCTAGTATTGTGGCTACTAGGAAAAATATCAAATATTTCTAAATTTTAAGTCAATAATAGTTTTCCAAATAACCCAATCCTTTCAGAGACTGATTATAACTTTTAATTATTAAAATTAAAAAAAAATATTTTGATTTGATTGTTGTGGCAAGGTCAATATTATTCCTTTTGAAAACATAGGCTGGACTTTGATTTTCTTGGCCTTACAGAGTAAAACTGATGCTATCTAATTTACTGCTAACCAGTACTGACATAATGTTATAAATCTCTTTATATTCATTCTTTCTGTAAACTTTCAGGACTCTGAGTGATACATTTCTTCTTTTGGTCTATGCTATTTGAACCAATAAAAATATTTTAGTTAAATGAAAATTAACGAAGATCCTGTGGTTTTCTCCTCTCTGCTGCATTCTCTTGAAGGCAAAGCTACTAAAGTCACTGGGTTTGGATATTGTCTCAACTCAGGCCAACTGAAATTAAGTTGTTTATTTGCATTTAGCAGAACCTAAATAAACTACAACTGAAGTTCAGTTTCAACTGATTGCCTAGTGCTCTGCTGTCAACTTTGGATCACGCTCTCTCAAGGAAATGACTGAATATGCTGAAACTACTTCTCAAAATAGATAAGGTCTGTGTTATGTAAGGCATCATGTCATAATGTGTTTTTAAATTAATTTAAATGGTTATGCCATTGCTCTGAACAAGATCTGTGGCTGTTGCAGCCACACAGGTGCAATCTGCTCTTCACAGTGTCTAGAGGTACCAGATGGAAAGCTGAGTATCAGGAACTTGGTGGTGCAGCTCTGACATAATTCCCAGTGGAATGTATCCCTGCTGCTCTTAACACACAGTTTCTTACTGCCTTTGTTTTACAATACAGGATAAAGTTTACTCTGTTCACAAGAAAATGTATTTGAAGGATTTGTGTTTAGGATGACATCTCTCCTGTTTCTGTCAGAGCACATAAGACAGGGTCTCCACGGTGTGATAAACTGGAACTTGACAATTTGCTATTGGACGTCATTAAGTTGTATTTTGCTGATTAATCCTTCTGTGTGTCCGTATAGAACACTTTCTCATTTTCTATCTAATTGTGTATTAATAATGCAAGAAGATTTTTATAATATCATATATGTAACTTCAATAATTTGTATTCAACAGTTCCATTTTCCCCTAATATTCTACCAAAGCTTGGTGTTTGTTGGTCCCAGTCTCCCATTTGTTCTCAGTCTGTTGTACTTTCTATTTTCTATGGGAACCTTCTTCACTAATCTAAATGTACTCTGTGCTGTGTTGTGCTGTTCCTTTAAAACTTCAGTGACACTCAAAGAGGAATCATGAGAGGAAAAGAGAAAAAAGTTCTAGAGATATGGGGAGAGCGGTAAGTAGATAGCGGCTTTTCAAAATACTTTCTTTATTCATAAAAGTATCTTGTTTGTAAGAATGAAAATAATCTCTTGCTGTGATTCTATGTTTTAATTTTTACTGGTGTCTGTCCATAATACTTGCTGATGAAGCACCTCTTACAAGGTAGGAAATAGGCATTGGAAAATGCCAGAGCACCACTATTACAGATTTGTGTTACCTATGGTGCCTTGTCAGAGGGAGTGAAAAACTGTAAACTCATTTTTATTTTAATGTAAGCTCATTTTAATCCCAGGAATCCAGAAAATTATTAATATTTTTTTAAAAATTCAAATACAGGACTGAATGGAATTTTAATTTAAGATTATCCCATATACAAACTCTCAAATGAATGGTTTCCATCCCATTAGGCGCTAGGAAGCAAAAAATCTCACTGCAAATCTTTGTGGTGAATCAGTGTTAGACCATGGTCAGAAATACCTCTGATAATCTTGAATGCAGTGATTAATGTACAGCTCAAGAGGTGACATTTTATGTCAAAAGATAAGAGCCATTTTAGTATATCAGTGCCTTTTTGGCTCAAATTATGGTGATTGATCCCATTCTCCTGGAACGCTTCCAGCTATCACAAGTGAATGCCTGATTCTTTCAGGAGAAATGCTGAATTAAATCTAAATAAAGTATCCAGATGAAAAAAGGGAACCTCTATTTCAGGTGGGACATACTGTCTTTAAAGAAAAAGAGATTGTCTTGACCACTGATTGTTTGTTTCACGAGCTACATAGTCTGAAATTATAATGGATTTCAGTGACATTGCAGTGCACTATTTTACAAACCTGAATCCTAACCATCTGGGGCATAGAAGTATGTAAAAGAACCGGGCCATGTGTATGCAATGTAGAATGCAGAAAAGCAGAAATTAGAAAGTAAAAAAAAGGTTGCCGTAACTGCAGAGAAAGTAACTTGTCATCGTGTCCCTGCTGAATTCACACGAGAAAATTACCTTTGTAAGGAGATGTTCTGCCCAGAGGAAATGCAGATGATGTTATAATTAAAGAAAGACACAAAAAAGTGCACAATACCAGTTTATAATCTTGCTAATCAGGGTACTCTGATTACTACTGCCCTAGAAGCTGAAGCATAACATCTAAGAGAAAGAATGTAGGATGTTGGTGAGTTTCATAAGGAGCATTGCATAGGACTGGCCATGCAAACAAATTTTCAGATATTTTAAATGTCTTAAAGGTGGTGAATGAATGTAAATATGCTGTTCTGTTACCAGAACCCACAGCCAGCAGGCATTTCTATAGCATTAGTCAAAGATCTACACTACGTGAACAGAGAAAGAGGTCTCAGAGATATCATTTAAGTTTGATGATGAAATGCAGTAGTTCCTTGGGTTTGACCAGAGGCACCACAGAGCTAAACTAGGCAGAACTCAAACTTTTAAGACAGAAGAGATTATGAGCTTGCTGGAGAAGGAAGATTACGTTGATAATGAGCTGAGCTCCCTGTATACATTTCCATCACTTACCAATTCTCTGTGTGTTGTATAAACCCAAGCCTTCTACATTTCAGTATTTGAGGTAGGAGATTGTTCTGGCTATTCTGTGTAGACTGAAGGATGTAAGAAAAATTATTTACTTCAATGTGCTGCAAAACTATGATGTTGTCTACAAATATTTGTCTATCCATGTCTTTCTTGTAAAACATAAGCTAAAAATATATCCACTAAAATATGAGAAAAAAAATAGGTCTATGAAGTATAAGAATTGTTCACATATCTATCTGTATATTGTACGAAATGATGTTATATGCACAAATAAAAACATAAACACTTAGATACAAGCACACACATATAGCAAATATAACATGTAATATGTCCAGTCCATCTGGTTCTCTGTGTTTTATATGAACACTTGCACCAAGAGTTGAAAATACGGGCATATGTTCCTCTTCAAGAGAACAGTTGATGTAGCTTACAGAGAGGCTCCACAGAAAGGGACTCAGAGCTGTAGAAATGTGTGGAAATCCATAAGGCCTGTTCTTACAGTATGACAAAATGCCCCAGTTACAGGGGTTTCTTTCAAATTTCTGTTCTGAAAAGAAAAAAAATACTCTCTAGCCATTTAAGCAGATAGAGCCTGGGCTGAAAAAAAGTGAAATAAGATTTATGACATTCTTTATGACACTTTACAAGTGTAGCCATCCAATTCCCATCCTGTTCCTCAGACCATTTGCTTGTGTCTCCCAATCAGTAGGTCATAAAAGATTTGTTGAATGGTGCATAAAGGTCTCTGGTCACTTCCATGTGGGATACTTTCATTTTGTCTTCCTTCCTTCTTCTACATACTCCAGACCAGCAGCAAACTGGCTCTGCCATAGGGAAAGGAAGACAACTCAGTCACAGGGAATATCAGGAAGGAGGAGAACTGTATCCAAAGCACAATCCTGTGAAGACTTTTGGCGAACACGCAGGCCAACATGCCTACTGAAATACAGGGAGGGAGAAAATGTGTTGAAAAATGTACCAAGAAACAGTAAATGTTTCCACATTCCCTAAAGTCTGAGTGTGGGGTCATGCCTTAACAAGTAGATGTAGTGGAGACAGGGATAAGAAATAGTGAAATATCAGTAAATAGTGTTGAGGATTTCCCTAGGCCTGTTTTAGCATTGACTGTATATACACTTGGCCCCATTTCCTGCAAAGAGGTTTGGCTGGTAGAGTAAGATTCAAAGTCCAACTCATAGGTAAGTATGTGCCCTGCTGGGTTTTGTATGGACTGTAGAGACCACAGAGGGCCTTGATGTACACAGGGTATTGAGGCAGCTGGGGAGGCACCAGCAGTGTGATTTCAACAGGCAAGACATGAGGTCTGACTGAATCAGCTGTGCAGTATTTGCTGGACTTGGGATGATGGAAGATGCAGCGAGCACTGATACTCCTGATTCCCCCTCATGATCACATCATGCCCTGCCTCAGAATCTCCAACTCACAGGCCTCATGGCATGTCCTAAGATTATGCAGAGAGGGGACAGTGCACTGATTTAGGTCTTACTTATTAAAACACATAACTTTTCCAGCTTACATAAGGATATATGTTCATGGAGATGGGAGACAGTTCCCACATCTCCTGAAGCCACTGGAGTGTTGGCTCTCAGACAGGCTTGTAGGTTTATTCAAGTGGCCATGACCACTATAGCTGAATGACAGGTATGGTTTAAAATAGCCACACTCCAGATAGTTATAGTTCTTTCTCAGATCAGCTGATATTAAAAAAAATCCTGATTGTCCTGCTTCGAATATGCACAATGTATAATATGATACTGAAAATACCTGCCAGTATAGGCAGAAAGAGAAAAAAATTAGACTTCCTCTTTTAAAACACGTAACTGTAGAGTTAAGGTTAACGTAAATCAATAGTCCTGTATAAGCCACACTATGGGTACACAGCAAGCAAACTATGAGTTAGGTGTCTGAGCCCATCTCACCTATGCCCCCATGATGAACGTGTTTTCAGCTTTCCTGCCTTAGTTTTGGCTGACTTCTTGGTTTTCAGTTTTACTTTGATGTGATTCAGATGTGGGTTTGAGGTCACTAAGATGATGTATGGCTTCTGGCAGGGAAATGTCAGGGGGGCATGGCCAGTGCAGAAGTAGGCAACACACCTGACAGCTGGCTGCCTTGTACTGCTTCCACATCAAGGCACCCTGACTTGCTGCTTACTATCCCAGGCAATTAATCTTCTTACGGTATGAAATCTTCATGCTCATGAGAGATGAGTATTACAGAACACTTAGCACAAACTAATATTTCATAAGGACATGGTAAGCCAACAGATATGAGAGGAAGAAGCCTGTGATGCTAATCACAAATATGATTAGCTGCCTGAAATATTTCCCCAAGAATACTTCAAAATGTTTGCTTACAGCATTACATGGCTGGATGTATTTTTCTTCAGCACGACTGATCAGTAGCACTCAGAATATGGAAACATCCCATTTCACATCAATCTAGTCTCTTCTGCCTTTGTGCTTCTGTGTGATGCTTGGTTCATCCTGCAGCTATATGTGAGCCATTTATTACCTGCAGTGTCTTCCATTTCAGAACCTGGATATTCACTGTTCCATTTCCCTTTTATTCTGCTCCTTTTCTGAATTAAGATGCATCTTAGCCTCATTCTTCCTACTGGATTAAGACTGTTACAGTAACAACCTCCCAGCTGAGTGGCAGTGCCGCTGGAGACAGCTAGCTGCCTTTTATATCCATCTTTTCCCATCCTTCACTCAAACACTGTAATGGCAAAAGATTTACCTTGTGTCATACTTTTTCTGACTATTTTTTCCACCGCATTTGCGCTTATGCACACTGCCACAAATTTTTACTTACTGACTATAGACTCAGGAGCTACAGGGTCAGTTTTTTGTTGAATGGCACTTCAGTTGCTGAGTTGCACATTATGGGTGCTGATGAGTATTTTCATTAACCTCAAACAGGTCATGACTGAAACACTTTCTAAAATCATTCTTGAAGTAGCCTTTAATCAGATGGGCTTTTTCTAGAAGGCAGTAGATATTATGAATTCCCAATAATTACTGTCTATGAAATTCCAACAGTGCACTTCCAGCTGAATTCTGTCAACCATGACACTCATCTGGGAAAGTGCTTCATGTCACTTAATAAGGAGAATACGTCTTCCTGAAAAGTACAGTTTCTTCAGCCCTATCTGTAGCTTTGTGCCCTCTGATGCCCGTGTTCAAGATGTATTTTTTCAAGTAGGGAATGAAGGTTATCAGTGTATTTAGTCTAAACTTAAAAAAATATCCTCCCAAATATTCTATGGTTTTCTGTGTTTATTCCCTCTCTCTTCCAAATAGCATTTTGTCAATACATGGAGTGTTTGCAACCCTGGCTTTCACAATCATTTTAAGATCTCGATACTGTAGAATACTTAATATTTTTATCATTCTTGCTACATTTTTGTTAACTTGCTATATAAAACTAAAAATATTGTTTAAGTAACTGCAGCAGCTAGAGCAAAGCAGTGACTAAGTTTTCTCTCAGGTCAGTAAACCTAACCAAAATCCATCTACCAAGAGGTATGAGTATGAATTTTGTTATGTTTTAGAAGAGACCAGCCAGTACTGGGGGAGTATTCAATTTCCTCATGAGAAATACTAGGTGAAGATTGTTTTTATTAAAAGTCTGTGAAGAGCCTGTTTCACATTCCAGCAGTAGTGTAGAATTCTGAGTGTTTAAATTCTCAGCTGCTGATGCTGAAAATTGAAGGGAAGATAAACATTGCAGTGGAAAAATCTCCTTCCTAATTGAAGATATTTTGTGGCTTGAAACATCATAATGCTTGGAATGTTTTGCTAAGTTGTCCTTATTTCACCAGAATCCAACCCAAAATGCCAGCTGTGCAAACTTATTAACACATCCTTTAGTTTATGGTGACTCATTACACAGGGGCAACATATGAACAATTACCCTTGCCATTCTGTTCAGTTTAATTATGTGGGATTTGATGAGACTGGTCGTTGTTGCAAATGAGGACATAGGGACATCAGGAATCTAAAACAATGAGAGAAATCTGTGCATATTCATATAACTTCTACATATGATTTTGCTGAATGATAAGAACATTTCCATAGTGTTTTGCATATGTATTGCCCACTTTACCTTAGTGATAGTGTAATTTATGCTAACAGACTATGGGAGCCATTGCATTGCAATGTACAGCATGCACCTTTGTGTTAAACTTGCATTAAAAAATACCTTAAATTGTGCATTGTCAAGGTAACCATAAGAGATACAGCCATTTCTTTTCAAGAGATGACTCATAGAGTAGGCAAGCTACAGTGTCAGTCAGACTAATTACAAGAATTCACTGCAGGGTTTACCACGACAGGGTGGAACAATTAAGCCCCTGATCATGCTTTCAGAAATTGATAATTGACATAATTCCTGATACTTCAGCTGGAAACAAAAATTTATCTATTCTACCTGATCGGTTCAGCAGTGATATACAAAGACCCTGAATTTCAGGAGGGCATAGCCCTTTCTGAAGAAAAATCAGCATGACTGTTTACTTCTGAATCTTTAGCTGACATTTTCACCAGATCACCCAAGGATTTTTGTTGTCCAGGTTACTTTCAACTCCAGGCCAGTTAAATTCAATGGGCTCTTCTAATGTCATGTTGCTAAGGGTTGGGAGGAATCAGGCTTCATTCTTTACTGCCTAGCACTCTTTAAAATAATTCACATCTGTCTAAAAGCTTTGATGAGAACTCTCCAAGATATTGGTCTTTTGTCCTCTATATTTTCATAGTATATTTTTACATGTACTATGCTATATATTGAGAGTAGGATGATGAAGAATGGTGTCCTTTGATTCTAATGTGCAGGTAATTTAATGGTAAGGAGTAGGTAATTTTTGCTGCAGACCACTTATTTATGAGTAAGCATTCAGATGAAATTTCCATCAGCTTGAAATAATAAATTAATAGAAATGGAATTGTATTTTTATGGTATTTTTCTGGGCATCAGGAGACTTCAATTCATTGCCTCATTCATCCCAAGAATGAATAAATCCATTTGGGATACCTTTGGGTACCCTATACCTTCTGAACCATTCAAAATTTCTTTTGAATTACTTTGAGGAGTCTCTATTAGTAAGAGGCCAGTACATGGATGACTAATCAGACAATACATCAGAAAGAAGTGAGTTTTTCAGCATTTCTTCTCCTCCATACCTCTTATTGAGTGTCAAAATGGGGTAGAGATCAAATATAATATTCCAGGATAAGAGATAAAACAAAAAATCTGAGCAATGCTTTGTGATGAAATCTTTACATGTACTTTAAATCACATCATTACTTCTGCTCACTGCATTCCTTTCCCTCTATGCGTCATCCTATTGTTGCACTTTGCAAAAGCTTGTTCTCAATTAGGATGTACAAGGCTATATAAGTCCTTTATCCACACGAAGTCAGTGTGTTCCCTTAATTATATCTGATCCTACATCACTGCAGCTAAAGCGGCACTGTGACATGTAGAACAGTTCTAAGTCTTCTTATATTGCATACCATAACTTACTACTATACAAACTTTACACCACACTGGTGGAATAATCCAATTAAAACCTTCTGTCTGTCACCTCCTTAAATTCCAGTACAAGCAGAAGTATGTATCCATTTTAGCTCAAAATTCAAGAAATGGTTACTGCGAGGCAACACATTTAGTAGGAAGGCTTACATAAACCTGACAGCTTTCTGGGCATTAGGGCTATCTGTCCTTTCATTTATGGCCAACTAAATCCCATTAAATTGCTAATCAGGCAGTCTAAGTTGTTGTGATAACATCCCTGTGCTGATGCTAAGGAAACTACAGTCACAGAGATGTCTGAAACAAAGTCAATACCAGCTAGTGGGCAAGATGGTTTCCACTGGAATAAAATTAAAAGCTAATGCATTCCATTAAATGTGGCACCACAATGCACAGAGAGAAAAAGAAAATTTCACAGACAGTATAATTTTGCCATCTTCTAACTTCTGTGATTCTGTTAGCAATTAATCTCTAAGCAAATGTTTGTCTGTTTATTCCCTAGACCTGCAAGCAGTCGTCTGTTTCCTGTGCAGAGCAAAGACAATATGCAAGTACTTCCTAAAGTATACAAGGACATGGACAGCTTATGTAACGGTATAACGCAAGCAAACAAACAAAAATTAACAAACTCAGCAGAAAGACCAAGGGATCAATTAATTTTCATTTGCATGGAATTTACTTGTAAAAATTAGTTAGAGTGTCAAATGCATACTTGTTGGGCACTGAAGAGATTTGCAATAGCCGTAGAAACAAGTGTTGTGGTTTGGTTATTTTGGATATTTTTAAATGGTTTGTTCCCAGTTTTCCCCTTCCCCCATTGGTCTCACCCCGGACCCCTTCCCCGCCTTCCCCCCCTGTCAATCTAATTGTTAATCTCTGTGAGCAACCCCCTATTTCCAGATATTTCTCACCGGTTCTGTTCCCCATTGAATGTTGCTGTTTTTCCTCCCCTTGAGCCCNTCTGCCACCCTCTGCTGAGGGATTTCCTCCCAGCCTGCGCAGCCTGGCTGGAGGCTCTGCTGCCCATCCCGCTTTTGGGGACTCCCCGACTGCTGGGCGAGACGACTGAGGGTTTCTCCTCTGATTTCTCCGGGCGAGGGCTGAGCCCTCAAGCCGCCACGCACCCAGATGGGCCAACCATTTAGACATGGCAGAATTGTTTCCACAAGACTTGGAAGTAGCAACTACTAACATACTTAATAGTGTATTCATCAGATATGTACGAGTAATTGTGAAAGTTTCTTTCAGTTCAGATACAAATGTGTTACACATTTCTCACATTTTTCTTTTTTATTTTTCTGCCTTGAATATATCAGAATAAAACCTGGAGTCTTTCTCTGCTCCTACAGACCTTTGTTTTTTGCATTTGCTTTAGCTCTCTCTCTTACTCATTGTTAAATTTTATTTCTTGCTTCTTATACAATGTTCAGCTTCTTTGCCACTTGGGTGTCACTTGCTAATGGAGATGGTTGTGGAATTGTGATAATAAGTGTGATTATTCTGTGAGCAGTGGAACTGATGAAGCATGGCTTCCTATGGTTGGAATTATTGCTGTTTATGGAGCTGCTAATGCCACATGAAGTTT
Organism: Daphoenositta chrysoptera; assembly: GCA_013397915.1. Taxonomy (NCBI): domain Eukaryota; kingdom Metazoa; phylum Chordata; class Aves; order Passeriformes; genus Daphoenositta; species Daphoenositta chrysoptera. Next base: position 138,362 of record VZRO01005213.1, on the reverse strand, counting down.
TCATGCTGCTGGAGTGCTCAAACTAGCTCTCTCTTATATGGCTCTTCAATGTCTATAATAAAATTCATACCATGCTCTTTTCTATGTCAGGGCACTAATAGGGTCATTCATCCAGCCTATTTTCATGACACTTGTAGGTTGTTTATGCCTTTGAAGCCACTGTCCATCTGTCAAATTGGCTGGAATATTACAAAATGTGTTAAATGGAAAATGCAGATAGATAGAGAAGTATGTTTGCATATAAAAAACCCATGAAAAGCTCTATTTCATTAATCTCATCACTTTTGATAGCTGGAAAAAAAATGCAATCTAAGTTATGATAGGAAGTACATTTTTCAGAGGTATCAGCTTTAAAGAAACATGTTGAAAAATGAAAATGGGTTTATCAGCTGCCTAAGCATAAGAATCAGACATTATTTTAGAAACTCAAGCATATCCTATCCAGCCTCCAGCAGCCTTTCCCTAAGTGTCTTATGTAGCATCTGTTTACAACTGCCCTCACAGCTATCTTTGAAAGCCAGGTCATCTGAAATAAAAATAAATGTCTGTCTTTGGGCAATTGAATCTCTCCCTTAGAATTCTGGTTCTTCAAGACAGTGAACATCTTCATGGAGTGAACTGTGCCTCTCTAACTGTGACTGCTATGGAAATGACAGCGGTAGTAGTCAACATAAATAACTTTGTCCAGCATCATCGCAACAGGGACATTGCATTTGAGTTTTCTGGAAATAAGGATTTACAGATTTTTTTAAGTCAGGCAGTCTAAATAGTTGATTCTGTTAACAGCAATTTTCTGTCCTCTTTTGCAACTCTTAATTTCTTCCCTTTCTATGAAGGCTTTTCTCCAAAACTTAGAGGAATTTAGTACAGGAAAAATTACAAATCCTATTCCCTAGGATGAAAGTGGGTATTGTTATCCATACAGGATATTTCCTTATTTATTATCTCTTCAGGTTTCAAGCAACAAGACTGGAGAGAAGGGGTATTAATCAAGCTGTCATCCTCCACTTTTCCCTTAGGTTTGTAAATCACACCACCATTGACATAATGAATGTCTTTTTTTAGGCTAAGAAGAGAGTTAGAGAGAGAGAGA
>VZRO01005213.1:116123-137138 GCA_013397915.1 Daphoenositta chrysoptera | reverse complement strand
AAAAAAAAAATTGAAAATTGTGGGTGCTCAGATGAAAATGGAGGCATCTTTTTCAGAAACAAAAGAAATCTAAACAAAACAAAGCAATAAAACAAGCTGTCTTTCTTATTGAAATGGTTCTCATGTGGGGAAGAAGATTTCTGAAGATGACTGAGTAAGAAGAAGGAACAATAACAAAATGGATGTGACTTTCCAGGTTGAGAGGGTCATATTAGTGATTGTTGCAGTAGATGTCCTCTGGATAAAATTTTAAATCCGTAAAACTTGTCAAAGGCCTGGAACCCAGCACTTCTACTTGCTCTCTCAGCTAAGTGCTTTTGCTTGACACACTCAGTTCTTGACAGTTGTCTGTGTTGGAGCCAGCTGACGTTGGCTCCATCAGACATAGGGGAAGCTTCCAGCAGCTTCTCAGAGAAGCCACCTCTACAGCTCTACACCTCTACAAAAACCTTGCCAAGTAAACCAAATATAGCTGTGGAGGGACACAGGCCTGCCTTGAGTGCATCAGGGAAGATGCAGTTACTGTACAGATTTTTCTGAAGCAAACTCAGACTTGACCCTTACAACTCTTTTTGACCTTGTTGTTGCCTCAGTGATACCCAGTGATGCTCTTCAATGCTCCTGTGTCTATTTTTATTTGGCTGTCGTTGCAGAGCTTTTTTTCTTCATGAAAACCACTGCAATTACATATTTGAAAGCTATAATCCTCGCAAACCATTTTCCCATATTCAGTTGCTTTCATTCAGTTTTTCAGGTTTGCTGATAAAATCTGTTCCCCTGATATTTGACCATATTACAACCATTATTCTTTGCTGATGCCTAAAGAACTTCTTCTGTTGCTCAAGATGTGCACTCTCAACCAGTGGGACTTCCAATGTTTTATTGTAACTAGAAGCTGAAAGTTCATGAGTCTTTGTTTATCTGTTCTTATGTTTGAAAGATCATGGTGATGAGGAGAGACACCTGAAGACTGGAAAAAAGCAAACATCACTATTGTCTTCACAAAGGACAAGACAGAGGATCTGGGAAGTTACAAGGCAGTCAGTTTCACCTTGACCCCAAGGGAGGTTATGAAGCAAATAAGCACGGAAAACATTTGCAAATACATGAAAATTAGGACAGTAAATGGGCATAGTCAACATAGACTGATGAAGAGGAAAGCAGATTAACCAACCCAAAGACCTTCTATGATGAGATGACTGTCTTGATGGATGTGAGGAGAACAGGGGGTACTCCTTATATTGACTTCAGCAAGGCTTTTTGTCTCCCGTAACATCCTCAAAGACAAACTAATGAAACATTGACTAAGTGGAGAATGAGGTGGACTAAAAAGTGCAACTGCACTCAGATGGTTGTGATAAGGGACACAAAGTCCAGCTGGAGACAAGGAACTACTGGTGTGCTGCAAGGCTTGACTCTGGAACCAATACTGGTTGGTATCTTTGTTAATGTCCTGGTGAAGGCACAGAGAGCATTCACAGCAAATTTGGAAGTGATACAAAATTGGAAGGCTGTAAGTTGGTGTATTAATTTGATACATATTAGAGATGCAGTAACAGGCAGTGTATATTTTCTCTGTAGCAAACATGATTATTTGAACATTTCTCATAATGGGTATGCATGTAGGCAAAGGAAGAAAAAATCCAGTACAAGTTCTAACTCTTTCTTATCATACAGTCACTTAATCAAGTAGTTGAAGAATTTTACTGTTGATATTGTCATTTTGAGCTCTAGGGCTAACACTGAGGGGCCCTAAGGACAGCATTACATCCCATAATGGCTATATGTAATTGCTACAGAGGCATTTTTGACTAAATGTCTGGAATGTTTAAGATTCACAAAGGATATTTTTGTATGTCATTTGCATGTATTTGACTGCATCAAAAATGGTTCTTAAAACTGGAATGAGCAGGTTGTTTAAGACAATTTTCTCAATGTCTCTTGAAAGTGCTCCTGGGGAGAGAGCAGGGAAATTATATTTCAGAGCCAATCAGAAGTTCAGCAGTAGCTGTACACATGCTGGGCATCAACCCTTTACTCAAATAGTTGCATTTGTACCTTCAATGAATACAGAAAAGAAAAACAGAAATAAGGCTGTTATGAGAAACTCAGATTCCCATTTGCAGTCTACATAGTCCTGCTGTTTTCAGATAATAATTTTAAGTAGTTGTTTTGCACAAAGACATATAGGTCTGTTATAATCCCAGTCAAAAAGTCACTTAAGTTCTATAAAGTCTCCTTTAAAATGCTATGTATTAGAGGTAACACTGTAGAGAAAGAAAGAAGAATAAAGGTAATCTTACATCCCTTTAAATGCTGAGAATCCTTAGTTGTGCAGCTTTGAATAGATCTCTGATGCACGCTCTGTACAAAGTGTCCAGATCCTGCCCATGGGAAGAGTGACCCCCATTGCTATAGGAATTTCTTGAATGTGAATAACTCTGTTCATTATTTCTGCTGTCTAACAAAAAGGATGCTCACATAATGTTTTGCTGCACTTCTGGATAAAGGCAGGAACAGGAAGGTGTTGCAACTGCTGGTACCCAGCAGAAGCAGCCTCTGGCAATAATCCAGATGATGTGATTCTGCAGCCAAGGGTTTTGTGCAGCCCAGCACAGGCTTGGAGGCCACACTGGATGTGCAGCACAGCGTGGAACTGGGTGTATTTGGATAAACTTTTTTTGCTGATCACTAACTCTTCCATGTATGATAGTGTCCCAGTCAGGATCATCAGAGTGAGAGCTTTTAAATATTCATCATAATTTATTCAAAAATTATTTAGGAGACTTATTATATTGATTTTACTCAGTCGATGTCTGTTTCATTTTGCTGACTCAGTTTTATTATGTTGCATTGTATGGTGTATAAATTTCCCTGGCAATTCCTGTTTCCTTTAAGAGGATTAACTATTCTTTTCTAATAAAACATAATTATGAACATTTACATTCAATATTTTTAACTGGATTTTAAAAATGTATAATTTTCAAGAGAAATAGGTAGAAAAAGTAAAATATCAAATACTCCAAAATGTACTTGATTTCGGTATTAGGCTGACATAACACGGAAAATTGCACTAATTGCAGGCTCTCTCAAACACTTTTTTTTTCAAGTTGTGACATAATTTAATTTTAGCTGTTCTAAAGTAAGATGTTATTTTGGTATTCTAAATATGCAAAGTCTTATCCTACTATTGAGCAATTATAAAAAAAAAGAAACAAGAATTATTAATAGGAAAAAAAACATGCTTTCTGTGGAACATTAAAGATTCTCAGTGATTTTGAAGCCTGAAAATACAGTACTTCTGAGGTAAACTTTCTCAAATGCTTTGTACTTTCCATATGAAATATGCATGAAAGAATGAAAAAGCACCCTCAGCTAAGATATATTAGGTTGTCACTACTAATTGCAGTAGACACCTTAGTTCTTTGTTGCACTGAGAAAATCACTCCAGCATAAATTCAGGGGCTTCTAATGGAAATCAGTTCAAGTAACTTCATTTTAGGCTTTTTTGAAGATTTTTCTTAAGAGCTGGAAAGAGTAACAAACAAAGAGATCTAAGCAGGCAATGGAAAGAACCCTGGGCAATAGGTGAAGATAACTTTTGTAAAACATCTCTATTCTAGACACAGGAAAAAGCAAGGCAAGCCTCTGCAAGGCCAAGCTAGAGACACTGAAAGTGTGGCAAATGAGAACTCTGATTGTCTCAGCTGGACTTTTTTGCCTTGGTGAGACTATGCTGCAAAACCTGAACTGTGTTTAATGTTGGTTTAAAATAGAGACCTTACAGAGGCTAGAGGAACATGCCAGTTGCTAGAGTAATGGAAGGGCTCAAGCTGTGTTAAACCGGGTGAAAGCACAAGATTTTATTTGCTATGAAGGTGATTGCAGAAGTGGTGAAAACAGTTTAAAAGTAAACACTCTAAGGGCTAGAGCTGTTGGTGTGTATTGAGCAGGAAGGGGTACTGGTGGTTTACAAATAAAAGTCACTACAAAGAGTTAAGAGTTTACTTCAGGTAAGCTTGTAGATTTGTGGAGTACTTGTCAGTTTTGAGACTGCAGCTTGCTTCAAAAAAATTACTATCTTCTGCAGGAGATAGTGGTGGAAATACGTGTTTGGCTTAGTCTTTGGCTTTTTCATGTTGCCTGAGATGCAGCAAAATAACTGGTTGGTGAAATATACTGAAGGCCCTAATTACACTATTGTGCTTTGGTATTACTTTCCTGCCTCTCCTGTCCTTATTTTTAAGAGCTGAGAGGTGCTTGACTGTGGAGATGTTGTCTTGACTGCAGTAGTTAGGCTGTTTTGCAGCATCCAGACTGCTAGCCCCCAAAGAGGAAATGTATGAGAGGATGTTGGTGACTAAAGTCAAACATCTCACAGTGGGTGCCTTAGTTCTGAGAGCTTCACCAGAGGTACCATTTTGCTTTGTTATGCACATAAACAGGCCCTGCACATCTTTTGACAGTAGCTTTGCTGGCAGGTGGATGGTACTGTATCCTTGGGCCTTCAGACAGCAAAGGACAGAGCATCAAGGAGTAGTGCAAGAGTTATTCATTTGACTTCAGTTAAGAAAACTGAGTGTCCACTCTCAGTGGGATTGATTATTTGCCATTTTTTTTAAATCCAGGAATCAGATCTCCTTCAGAAAGCCGGAGATCATGAAAGAGGATTATTTATATAGCTGTAGTTAAAGATGATGGTTTACAAAGTTGTTCAATCAAATCAAAACCTCCACAAGAAGGTGCCTCAAAGAGACACAATCATAACATTGAATTTTCAGGCTTCTGCAGTTGTTATGCTTTAAACAATCCCTTTCTTGTATGTACAGGAAGCCTGGAGATGTGCAGCACATCCACATTAAAAAAAGCCAACAAAGCTGACTGCTTGTGGAGGTAAAATAAGCCTGGAGTTACAGTATTCTTTGGATCCCCAGTAAGATGAATCATCCATTCTTCACTTTTAAAGATGTACTTCATGGACAACAAAAAAACCCCTTGAAACAAATTCTTTTGTCATCTGAAGCATATTTTTTCATTGACACAGCACAACAAGAGAAATTGCCATGGTTAAAAGATCACACTTTTGTCATATCTAAGGAAGGATCAAACATAAGTTACTGATCTGTTTGTCTTTCTCCCAAGCTAGAACCTTCTATTTTCAGTATAATGTGGAGAAAGCTGTTTCTCTCAGCTTACAAAATAGACATCTTTGGTATATGAATCAAATTAAATAACCACTGGCGTCCCAATTTCTCCTAGCAGACAATAATGACTGTGAGGAGAAACCTCATTATTAATCAATGAAAAGAGTGTGAAAGAATGGCTTTCTGACTGGAGAAACCAAAAAGCAACTTCAGAGATCTGAGCCAACTTCAAGTCCAAGAGTTTTTGATCTATGGCTATGTCTGCATTGGCAAGTGCATTGGCTAGTGTAAGGGAGAGTGTGGAGCAAAGAATTGGTGGTGAGGACTGAGTCAGAACTCTTTCTTTTCTTCTGTATTTGGGCTTCCATCCCCTATTTTAATTCTAGACATATCCCATGGACTAACTGTCCGTTAGCAGTTGGAGAGCATTAGCTGTGCTCTTGGAACAAAGCGTACCATTTAGTCTCACCCAAAAGAAATGCAGTTCATGCACTCCATGACTCACTTCATGAAGTGAGTCAAAAAATGGTAGTGCAAGTGGACCCATTGACTTCTGCAGAGAGGAGTCGCTTCTTTCCCCTCCACAGAGTAGCTCCTGCACAGATCAGCCCTTCCCTCAGCTGCAACAACCCCAGTAATGGGCAATGGTGGTAGAAACCGAGTGTGATAGTTCAGCTGGGAAGAGCCAGTGTCATCTCTTCAAGGCTGGAGTGCAGATCTTTGTTCCCAGCCTACTGCCTTGCGCTGTTGCCTCCTTATCCTATTTTTCAAGCCAAGGCTGCCCATATAATTGACTTATTTTTATAACTCAGAGTAAATAACTGGCATTCTTAAATCAGTACTGCTGTGCTTGAACTGATAGGAAATGCAATAATCCATATAATTTACAGTATTCTGTATCATTTTATGAGTGTTTTTCTATCTTCCCTGGAATTATAAAATCAACAGCCTTGCACTAATTGTCTTGTAAGTTCCAAAGAGCAAAACCCATCCTTTCATAGATGAGGTAATTTTCTGTTTTGTTAGAAACTCTAGTCATCATTTTCACCTTCAAACAGCTTCTTATGGTTTAAAATGTTCAAATTTATCAGTACTGATCCCCCAAACTACAAATTTTCTAAACATCACATATCAAATATTGAGTGACTGGGTTTTGTTTAATATTCATTTGAATAAAATCCTTCATTAAAATATTTGCTCAACATCCCAGGTTTTTTTTAAGTTTAAATATCTGTGTACCTCCAAACATTTAAGTTCTCTGTACATGTAAAGTTATCACACCGAAAGATTGCCAACACAATTTTTTTTTCAGTAGGCCTGAAGCATAAGTTAGTTCTCTTAAAAACGGTGTTGAATTTAAGGAACAATGTCTGGTCAACTGCGTTTCAGAGGTTTCCATAAATATCCTGTCTTGTAATATAAATAATTTGTTTGGAGTTGTGTCTGTATTTTGCAGTAGTAAAGAAGAGTGAGGTATATATTGGGTTTTTATGGGATTTATAACCGTTTAGTTTCTACAGGAGATCTTAGAAGTTCATGTTATTTGTCAGCTAGAAAATGGAGTTTCTTGAAGTCTCCTACAAACATCTGTTTTGTGGTTTTATTGAACAAATAATTTTGAGATGTCAGGTCCAAAGAAGTGGTTTCTAAGGGACTGAAAAAGGAATTTTCTTCAGACCTTCTGAAGTAGTCACCACACTATAAAAGAGTCTCTAATTGTTTGTTTCTTACTGATCTAGGAAGCAAAGCAAAGGAAAAATAGAAAGATGTTGCCCTTTGTACTTTTCTATCCATAGAAGGAATTTGAGAATGAGGTGTTTTACTGTTGTTTATTTTGAGCCTGAATGAAGTTTCATCTGATACCCCTTGTTCATTGAAAGGTACAGAATATAGTCTAGCCAATCATTACTTTATGCACCCTTATATATGCGTGTTCACGTTTCACAACCTTGGATAGAACGATGGAGAGCTGAAGGCTGGAAGGAAATCCTCCTTCTTTAATAAAAATTCTTTGTCTAAGCTTACTGTCCCTTCACTGACTCACTATTAAAAGGATTTTTCCCCTCAAATATTTATAATTTCGCTGTTTTTTCATTTAGCTTTTTAGGTAAGGATGGCAAAAGGCCAAAAAGGAACTATAATAGCCATAACTGTAAACAGAAGTACAAGCCTTGCTTCTTATTCCACTGTATTGGTTGCTCAAAAAATTCCGGACTGAAATAGCAAAATTACTGTAGAAAATCATTAGCTTTGTTTGTATTTGCCAGGCCTATTTTTCATGATTAATCAGCCCAAAACACTTATCAGCTAATTGTTTTAAAATGAGTCACTTCACCATTCTCTTTCCAGATACAGAACTGAAGAAATGATGAAGGGCAGTGATCAACACTAATATATTTCACAAATGAAGCACAGCCTGATAAAATAACTTCTTATGGTCAGCTGGTCTCAGCTTCTGCTGTGTGTGCTACAGTTCATCTTGAACTCATCATAACCTCTTTTTGAGAAGGAACATGCTGGAAGGTAAGCAGGCAAATGTAGAAATATAGAATCTGGATGAAGATTTCCTGTGTCACAGCAAAGGCTGTGGCTGACTGAATGATTTCCCTGCACTTCATCTTCAGGGGTGAGAGCTCATGGCTCTGGTGTGCAGAAACATCATTTACTTTGCTATGCAAGCAGCCCATTGTTTGTATGTGAGTGGGAGTGGGGTTCTGGAAAATGACATAATCTTCTTCAGAGAACAGGAAGTCTCCCCGTCTGTCTCTGCAGAAATGTTGGAGCAGATATCTGATCTTTAACTGTATTAAAGCTAAACTTCATAAATTCATAAAAGTGGTGTATGAAGCTTCTCAAATCTACTTGTCCATAGGACTCGCAACAGTCCAAATATTTTCTTCATTAATGACAAATTTGAGTTTTGTGCAGTTAAGCAAAAAAAAAAATGAAGGACTGGAAATAAATAAGACAGAGAGGAAGAAAGCAGTACTGGAGATTCAACAGAGGTAAGAAATCACAGTACAAAGAAAGGAGAATGATAGAAAGCAAGGAAAAAGAGAAAAGTAATATAATAAAATAATACCCAAACCACATTTTCATTAATGTATAAATGATTTTTTTATGCATTTATAAATTAAAAAAAATTTTTTTTCTCTCTAAAACAACACACTGAATATTAAGTAAAAGACTGAAGGAAATAAGTTGCAATGTAAGACGCAATGTAAGGAAAATAACTTTGGAAATACTACAAATAAGACAATTTGTAAACAATATTACAAATAAAATCTTTTTAAATGTCGAAGTGCATAGAGTAACAATTAAGAAACCTGAACCACAGGTTTTATGCTTCAGTGGTTTTCAGAGATCTCAAAATAATTCTGAATTTTGTGAAAGAAGATTTTGGGGGTGCTCATCTGTGTGGAAATAGTGGTAGAATTGGAGAAGGCAAAAAACTCTTGGACATTAAACACTTCTGAAGGTGTAAATGTTTTCATACTTCAAAAAAAACCCAGTAATTAGTTTCAGTCAAGTAAAACTTAAAAGAAGTAAAAGTGGAAAAGTTTGAGTTCTCATTTGTGTTTGTATTTGAAATGGTTTGATGGGTAATGTTGAAGGGCTCCTTACAGAGCCGGGAAGGGCAGCAAATGCTGGGGCTGCCTGATCCTTGCCAGAGCATGCAGCCTCCCTGCCCTCAGACAGCTTTAGTAAGAAAATATTAGCCCCAAGTTCCCAGGAGAGCCTTGCAGGGACCCCTACTGCCAGCTGTGAGCCAGGGGCTGCATGGACATGTTTTAGTGCAAGTCACAACAGCACCGGAGAGTCTGGAAATCCAGGGACTTGGTGATGCAGAGGACAATCGTTCAACCACAGAAGTGAAAACTGCATCTCAAAATTAATACTTTTAAGTCAGACAGATGTTGTGGGCTGAAATCAATCTCTTTTTCAGGCTCTCTGTTGGGTCTGTTCCTCACTGCATTGGCAGGAGTTGTTCAGCAGCACTGCAGTTCCCACCTGGAGCTACGTCGCCAGCCTGGGGAGCTGCTTCTCTTCCACACTGGGCCCCCTCACTGCTGCAGATGCTTTAAAGCCTCAAACTTCCATTGCTGTTTGTTTTCTTCTTCTCTTTAGTGTTGCACTTCACTGTTTTGTCAGTCATCCCCACACCCCCTTGCTTTCATTTATTCAGGATGTTTTGACTTATAGTCAGTGTTTGAGGACTCTGCTTTTAACCCTCCTCTCTTCTGCGCATTTGGTCTTCTGGGAAAATAACAAGAAATAATAATAATTGTACTCATAATAATGAGCACAGTGTGTCCTTCAGAGATCTCCAAATTGACATTTTTCTTTGATTCCTTCGTTTCTTCTCCCTATGTAACTCAAAACAGAATGTGTGATCAACTATTTATTTTGTAAGACTGCTAGTATATTTTATAAATCCCACATCACGAGAAGAATACGCTGTACATACCTTGTATCATTCCACACCCATTGGATCCCTGTTGGGTTTTCTGGGGTTCATTGTGGGATAATAATATAAACCATAGTCTTCCAGTGTAAAGTGCTTTTTAAAAATAATCTCTTTTCTCCTCTTCCCTTTTCTGTATTTTCCTTTAGTTTTAGAGCTGAATGTTATAGCAACCAGAAAAAAAGAAAATATCTTTTTTTTTGCCATCACTAAAACTAACATGCAAGCACTACTTTTTTTAAGTGAAGCATAAGCATCACCTCTAATTGACAAAACAAATGAAAATTCTCAATTAAAAACTTTCCACAGTATTGATTTCCAGAAGCTGGAGAGTACACTTTGTAAAGGGCCATTTGTTGTGTTGCATATTTTTTGTGCAGTTCCCAGGAGAATTGACAACCAGCATCTGTTACAGATATCAGGCTCTTAAAGGTAGCTTGAAACTGGTACTTAGCAGTCTTCTCCCACTCCAATAATAATCAATCTTTTTAATGAACTGCCATGTTAATTGGCCGAACCTTCAGCTGGAATAGCATTTGTAAAACATACTGTGGCTTTATACCAAACAAAAAGTTAGCTTTTTGGCTTATATATATTTCATCATCAAATTCAAAATTTCCCTAAATCACTGTTTATTTTACTCCACTTGGACCTCCTGGTAGGTTTAGATTAGGTATTAGGAAGAAATTCTTTAGTGTGAGGGTGGTAAGTAACAGGTTGTCCGGAGCAGCCCCATCCCTTGAAGTGTTCCTAATCCGGTTGGATGGGGCTTTGAGACACGTGGTCTAGTGACAGGTTCCTGCCCAATGCACTGGGGCTTGAAACTAGACTATCCATAAGGTCCCTTCCAACCCAAACAATTCTGTGATTCTATGATTTCTGTGAGATGAAAACATGGAAAAACAGACCATAAAAGAGTGGTTCAGTGATTAGGACAGATAACTGAACTAGATTTGAATGGCACCAGCACTCTGTCTTTATAGCTACCTGCAATTTAGGCATCACTGTTTTTTACAAGAAGGCAAATGATGCTTGCTAATATGTTTTCTCTGCTCAGTGAATTCTTTCAGGTCAACATGGTCTGACAGATTTTTCTTCTCACATTGCAATTTTAGTTTCAAAGGAAGACTCAGAGTTTCTGTGACTAGTTTGCATTTCCCTAGTCATCGTGCTACAGAATAATATCTCTTTTTTTTCTTTCCTTTTTTTAAAGCTCTCTGGCAAATTTCTGAGGTGCTCAATTTACCGAGTAAGTACAGCATTCTCAAAAGGAATACATTTATATATTACTTCTCTAGCACTAAGTTTGTGACTTGACAATTGGATGCCTCATTTTCCAACTTTCTATGATTGTTTGACTAATGTAGAGGCAAATTTTAAAAACTAAACTTTTAAGCTATGTTGTTCTCTCTAGAGAACTTAAATTTCTGAGTTCTTCAGCAGAAATGATTCAAGGGACTCTCTTCAGCAGAAAAATAGTGTTACCTTATTGTTGAAGAATGAGACATTTGATGCATCCTGAAGAGAAATGAGCCAAGTTTGCCATCTCATATTCAAAGCATGGAAAAACCATAAGAGAAAAATTCCCTGTTTGAAGTAATGTTTTTCACCTCTTGTAATCAGAACTAAATCAAAAGATCCACCTGACTTCCTAGACCTACCTTAATTGTTGAACTGAATCTGTGAAATCCCTGTTTATGAAATTTAGTTTCTCTTCAGCCTAACTCTATTATCTCATCCCATGATACATCATGGTGTGGTAAAGAACTGACAGGAGGTGAAATAAAAGCTGAGTCCACTGATATTCTTGATGTTCTTTCTAAATAAGGAAAATAATTTGTCAGGCTTCATTTGAGTCTTTGATCATCTAGAACAACTGAATGAAGAACAGTATCATCTTGCTGAATTTCACCTATAAAAGCATTTCCTGAAAAAACTCCGCTTCTCTAAGTCTTTCATGGTCTTATGCAAGTTTTTGTTTTGATCTCATCTCTTTATCTAAAAGCTGATGGGAAAAAAACCAAACCAAACAAACCCCACAAACATGCCCACCACCTGCAAAGCTCAATTACCTTCAAACCTCCAGATTCTTGCAGACAGATACTTTGTGCTCCAAAAGTATCCAGCCACCATAACTTCTCCCCATAGGAAGAGCTTGGTCAATGTATTTTGACTGCATTTTTGTTTAACAGTTACCTCTTTGTCTCTTTCGTTTCAAAACCTAGGCATAATTTTCAGATTCTGTTCCTGCTACCCTACTTGTTTGACAAAAACTCAGAAAAGTCACAAAGTCTTTTTAGACTAAGCTCTAGGGATCAACAGCACACTTTTCAGTTTTCTACCTCGGGCCTGGAAGCAGTCACTCACTCGTACATTTCACTTCAGCAGAAGTTTCTCCTCATTTTAACATGTCTTAATAAGGGGTGCTTTTTGGCGGCTTCCGAACAATGCAATTTTCATCTGATCAAATGTCTATTTAAGCACAAATTTACAGCTGTTCCATATGTAATTAAAGTTTCTTCTATTAGATGTTCCAATATTGAGGTTCAGGCCCATTAACCAAAGTAGTAAAGTGAATTACAATACTTATAAACAGTAGTGAACACAGAAATCTTATGGCTATCCATACTGCCCAAACAAAACAGAGGCCCTTCTGTTAAGACATTCAGATAGCAGATTTACTGAGCAACCAGCCAGGCAATAATCTGTGCTAATTCACCTGAAGCTACATCAAGGTCTGTAGGTCACCGTCAACATAAATACTTTAGGCTAAAATAAATATTTACAGGCAATTCCAGGTAGAAGGAGTCTAAAGGTATGAACTAGCAAGACAAGCCGTGGAGTGCCTGGGAGCCCATTCATTCACTCTGAGCTATAATTTCTGGCCAGATAGAAGCTTCTTAACAAATTGCTATGTACCACAGCACCACCACTTGTTTTACCACCACTAACTTGGTTTACCACCACTAACTCCCAGGGCACTAGTAAGCTACGAGGGTATCTTTCAGAGTGCAATAATAACTTGGGTCTAGATAAGCAAGACCTTCAGCACCTGAAAGCAGGGGCAGCAGAGCAAGACCCTTCACAGATGTTCGTGGCGCTGGTTTTCTGGAGTCACCGGCAGTCGTCTTTCCTTAGTGTGGTGGAATGGCCCCATGACAAGGAGCCAGGCGGTGACTGACAGCTGTCACAGCTTGTGTCCTGTCCCCCATACCTGTCCAAACCACCCCTAACACATAACACGTAACTATAACACGTAACACCCCTGCTCTCTCCTTACCCAGACTGTCAGCTGCCTCTTGAGAACATGGCTTCTGCTGCATTTCTTATGTCATTTTCAAATCAGCTATGTTTCATCCACAGCTAAAGGAAGGAGTATGCAGAGAGCAAAGTTAATTAGTTTATGGACTTAATCAACCTTTCTCCAGAGAGTCAGCACAGACAGTCAAATCTGTATTCCCATACACGTCACATGAGCTGGTTTATGAGATTACGTGTTCTTTTATATTTAAATGAAGACTTTTTATATTTAAATGAAGATTTATGATCAAGCTTTAGTAGTAGGAAGTCCTTCCAGTGTAGCATTTCTGTGTTTAGAACAGCATATGGTTCAGTTTGAAGTAAGACAATATGTCTTAAGAAGCAGAGACAGCTAGAATACACTGGAGAAGGCCTGAAATAATAAATACTACCATTTACTCAATTTCATGCTCAATAAAGATACAGACCCACAACTGTTATATGAAAAGAACAAAGAAAACCTGAACTGACTACAATGCTGTTGCTATGCATTAATCAAACATGCCCTGAATTGTTGCAATCCCAAAAGTGTAAAGAAGGCAGAGGTTCCTTAATGTGTCCTGTTACTCCCTACTTCCGCAAGTTTATTAGAGAATGAAAAATAATGCTCCATCACTGTCATATGACTCCTGGGGCTGCACTCCCCAGAGTAGTGCGGATCTTTGTGGGAAAACTGTCAGTATACTGGAGAAAAGAATCACACTCTGATGTGAAGGAGGTGGGGGTTGTCATGTCTCCCACGGCTGGTTGCTTGAGGAGAAGAGCAGGAAATTTTGCTACAATAAAGAAAACCAGAGATGTTTCTTTATCAAGCCCCAAATTTCTGCCAAGAGAGGCACCTGAAAACCCCTCCCACAACCTCTGTGTGTCACTGAGCACAGTGAACACGCCAGCCTGCCTGAATTCAGCTGCCAGACATGTTTCTCCTTATTTACCTTATGAATTTTCTTCTTATAGCCTTTGTCATCCACATAATAGTGTAAACCTGCACTGGTCTTAACAGAATTTTTTTCCCCCTTCTGTTAAATCTGAAATAGAAGTGGGGGTTATATGACCCCAACACAGTTATTAAACTGGGACTAGAGAGAGGAGCAACATCAATCTTCCGAAGCAGTTTTGGGAAGATAGGGAATGGTTGACTGCTGCATGAGAATAATACCTGCTGGTAACAGATTTGGGGAGTTTGTACATAGCTGAAAGCTGTTTGTAGCTGCTTTTTAAGCACATCTGGAGCCAATATTTAGCAGGAAGCATACACATGGCAATCATAATAGCCCACATGAAGCCCATCAATCAGCCTGGCTAACGCTGGGCATGAGAGGGAGAGGTGATTGCTCCTCAGAAGTGCAGGGGTCTCTCTTGTGGGGGCTGCTCTGCAGCAAAGCACAGAGAGCCACTGCTGCTTTCGTAATGGTAATAAGTTCTTCCCGAGACTTGTTATGCCAACAAGCAAGTCCAAATTCAAAAGTACATTCCGGCTGGAACAGAATACATATGAAAGAAATGACAGCTATGTTTCTAACATTCAGCCGTGTTTATAACGTTTTAAGCATGCCCTGATTGTTTGGTATTTGTAAAAAGATGAAATTAAAGTCTTCCTTAACCTGTGTGTACAAGCTTTTGCTGCTTAACTTAAATATAAGAAGTCAGTTTGAACATTTCTAACCTTTCGTTTACCTGGTTTTATATCCCATGGGTGACTTCTATACTTGGTCACTGACATTTTATCATTTTTATGCTACTTGATTCTATCTTACAACATAGTATTATATCAGCTTTCTCTGCAAACTTAAAAGGAAACAGATAAAAGTAAATATTTTTCTATTTAAATTAGATTCTGCATGCATTTTTTGTTTTATAGTTCAGAGTAGTAATTATTTAACTGGATCTTGGAAAACTTTATAGAGAAATTAATTACTATTTTTTAATAAAGATGTTGCAATATTTGAAACTTTTCTCTACAGAGATGATAATAACACCATCTGTCCTCTGGTTTGTGAGACACAATAAAAAGATAATTTAATTGAAGTTGGACCACAGATTTATACAGCAGAAGTAATTTCAGAAGAAATTAGACCTAGCAGGATCTTCTTTTCAGGGGAAAACATTAATTTCATCAGAAAATATCACTTTATGAAAACAGTACTTGTAAAGAGAAAAAAAAAAAACCTGCATACTTTTCACATCAATGTTTTGACAGGTCTTCATCTTTCTAACCCATCTGTCTTGTATTTCAATTCATTCTATTTTATTTAAATGTAAACTAATTATGCCTTATTCATATTTAATTGTAGTGGAAATCTTTAAAAGTAAAAATCAAACTAATGGTTTAAAATTGCCTTAAAATTTTCCTTTTGACATAATTTCTCTTTCATTTAATTTGGTTATGACCTAGAATGATTTTTATTATGAATAGATAAAAGATAAAATTTATATCCAATGAATTATTATAAGCATTGGGAGAACACTCTCCAAAAAGTAATGAATGTTCTGCTATTTTAAAATGGATGATTGCATAAGGAGTCAGAATGAAGTAGTAACTGCTTTCTTCTTTGTTAGTAAAAGCTTACTTTTATGACAGTCATTTCTGATTGTCAAATGAAGATCCCTATGTGAAGTATAAAATAAAAATGTCTGTTTAAATGTAGTTTCTCTTTGCTGAGAGTCCAAGGCAACTGCACATAAAATGATTTACTGGGTCAAGACAAAATTGAAGAAAATCAGAGTAGGCCTTAGATAATTTTTTATAATCTTCAGTAGACATCATAGGGGCAACTCAGTAATCTACTTACTCCTTAGCATCTCTGATTTAATTTCCCTCTGAAGCAAGGTTCTGGGCAGTGAAGACTAAAAAGCAGCTGCATGGTTCAGTGGAACTGAAGATACCTTTCCCAATAAATCTGTTTAAAACATTATGAAAAATAAAACAGGCTTCTCTCTGATGTCTTTGTGAGGTGAATATGAAAGGTCTGAATAGGGTATGAGATATTACTGAAATGTATTTCTCAAAGGGCTTACAAAAATGTTAATATCATGTTAGATTCTTTCTTATTTTCTGCCAGTGTAAGAGGCAGCAGAAGAGAAATATTGGCAATATTTTCCTTTAGAGAAGGCCTCATGTAAGTGTTTAGAAGAACAATGTCTCAGAAATCCACTCATCTCTATCTTGAACAAAGTTAAATATTCACCAGCACACTCTTTGACCAACAACACTGTGACTTGATCCTGTTCTGACAGGATCCTGTTCAAGGGAAACCTGGAAGCAAATCACTTGAGAAGGGTTAAGAGAGGAAGCCCTGCAGTTTGCAGCTGGGCAAGCAAAACAAGAGATCTTCCATGATACATCGGGGTGTGCTTCCCTGTGTGTGCACATCTATGTGCACACAGAGAACAGACGCCTTTGAAACCTGCTTGTACACTTTTCACCAACTCAAGGCCATTAGAAAATCATACACCACACAACATTTCTAAGAATAATAATCGTGTAGCTCAGTTTTTCAGAAAATTAAGTTTTCTGAAATAGATTGCAGAATGGGACTTGGAAACCTTCTCCTATTTTCTGATTATATGGTATGTTACTACGGGAACTATGTTAAAAGCTTACTGGTTTACACTCCAGTTTGCTTCCAGATAATTCTCCCCTGTTTCTAATCCACCATTTGTATCTATAGTATATCTAAAACCTAAATCTCATTCTCATATCTGAATATTCCTTCTGTATTTTCTGAGGAAGTAACTTCCAGAATTGAATGCATGTTTACTCTCTGGCATAAATATCCATGGGATTGCACCTTGAAAAGTTCTAAGCTCCTGGTCTTTTCCTGCTCTGGACCACACACAATCTGCTGTTTGTTGTACAGAAGAAAAATGCAAAGCTTTTAGCATCTTAGCTACATTCTTCAGAAAAGAAGGAGAAAATAATACTATTAGTATAATGCATGTCCTTCCATCTCAACTGACCTCCACTGAATTAAAATTCTTGTTCTGGCTGCTTTTATCCCAGACATTTCTATTTTCCCATTTACTGTGTCCTTGAGTTACTTTCCTGTCTATGACATATTGGGCTAAATGAATTGTTCTGTGCAAAAAAAAAATTAGATTTTCATGCAGAAAGTGCTGCTGCCACTTACAGTGCATAATAAAGAATAAAGCAGGCAGAAAATTTATATTGAAGAGGAATCTGGTTTTATCACAGTAAATTAATTTTTTGTGTTTCACTGATTATTCAAAGATAAAAGAGATGGAAAAAATTCTGAATTATAGAGTGGCATCACTTAAATAATGAACACAGCTGAAAAAACCCTTCTCTTTTCCATTCATATACAGTAAATGCAAAAAATGAGAGGCTCAACTTTTGTCTGAACTCTTAGAAATATCACCACATTCATAGGAATTGTTAAATTGAGCTTCATGGTCCCTTTGGATTCACTCTGGATGTATAAATGACCTGCCTCATAAATACAGAGTAACTCCCATCTTCATCACCCATGTCAGTTCTCTTAATTTAAAAGCTGTCACTGCACAAGCACTCACTGTGATTTTTGCATTTTATCTGGCTTTATAATACAGACTGAAATCCTTTCCGGAAGCTTTTACTAGCTGAGTGCTAGATGAGTAATTATTAAACCAAGAATATTGTTAATATTGATATTGAGCCAAGGGGATCCTTACCTGATGAAGGAAAACTGCATATGAGAGATGTCACCTTTCTTGTAAAGATGTTTCAGCAGATAAATGGCATTTAAAGTTCTAAATATGTTTTTTGGCAGCTTCCCTCATCAGAGATTATTGAACAAATCAAGATGCTTTAGGAGAACATCATAATTTTTTTAGAGTCAGAATTTATGAAATGATGGGCAGGTACATCAAAAGGTCAAGTTTATCAATAAAAAAGATGTTTTTTGAAGAACTTGAGAGAGATCTGTGCCTTTCAATGCATATGTAACTGATTAGAAGGATGTAGATAGAGAAAGGACAAAACTTACTGTTAGCATTTAAGAATATTACAAATAAATCTGTGTTTGAAGGAGAGAAGACCATGCTGAGTAAGCCGACAATAAAATGATAGAAACCATCAAGTACACTAGAAAATACCGTAAATGAGAGAAGTCAGTCCTAACTAAACATTAAACACTAATAGCGCTAAAATAACTGTACTACCAAGAAAGGACTGGTCGGGACAGATAGTTTTGTGACAATGTCAAAAGAACCCTGAGTTAATGCTAAAGAAACAGCACACCAAGTAATATGAATTATTAGAGACTAGGCAATAAAGTCAAAATATCACTGTGCAATTGTGAGTGTCTATAATTCAACAGAATATACTTCCTTTTCTCTATCTAAATGAGGCTATGGCAAAGTAAGATAGCAAGAAAATGACTTCTAAACTTCTGAGGACACTAGTTTTATTAAGAACTCTTCAAACTGGTGAGAGACCCTACATCTCAAGATAGAAACAACAGGAGTCTTTAAAGCAAGAAGAGGACACTGAGGAGGTGATGGGAATGCTTCTGCACTGTTTATCAAAATGCCAAAAGTGAGGGTACCACAGCAGGTTTACAGGGAATGGCAGCAAATACTGGTACATATAGCCTACGTAGCTCTTGACTAATCTTTTGCTTCAGGACTTTTTGGCAGATCAATGTATAAAGAGATCCAAAGAAAACTGAGGCCATTTCATGGAGCATAATATGTCCATATTTCAATGGTCTGGATACAATTTCCACAACAGAAAGCTTTGCTTCCTCCTGGTCTTCAATCTTATAATATTTTCTATTTCGCTTTGCTGTTGAAAATAATGAGTTACAGCCTATGACTGACTTCTTGTTTTGGGGGCAGGGGTTTTTCTACTCCTGCACACTATCATCAAAGGCAGAAAAAAAATTCAAATCAGGAAAGTAGCCCAGAAGAAAAGGACCTGGGGATGCTGGTTGACAACAGCTGACCATGAGCCAGTGTGTGCCCAGGTGGCCAAGAAGGCCAATGGCATCCTGGCCTGTGTCAGCAATAGTGTGGCCAGCAGGGCCAGGGCAGGGATTGTCCCCCTGTACTCGGCACTGGTGAGGCCACACCTCAAGTGCTGTGTCCAGTTCTGGGCCCCTCACTCCAAGAAGGACATTGAGGTGCTGGAGGGAGTCCAGAGAAGGGCAATGGAGCTGGTGAGGGGTCTTGAGAGTGAGTCCCATGGGGAGCAGCCAAGGGAGTTGGAGTTGCTTGGCCTGGAGAAAAAGAGGCTCACAGGGGATCTTATCAGCCTCTACAACTCCCCGAAAGGAGGGTGTAGCCAGGTGGGGATCAGCCTCTTCTCCCAGGAAACAAGTGACAGGATGAGAGGAAATGGCCTCAAGCTGTGCTAGGGGAGGTTCAGGCTGGACATTATAAGGAATTTCTTCACTAAAAGGGTTTTCAGGCATTGGGTTAAGATGCCCAGGAGGGTGGTGAAGTCACCATCCTTGGAGGTGTTCAAGAAACAACTGGATATAGCACTGAGTGCCATGGTCTAGTTTATCATGTCAAAGGTTGGACTCAAAGGATGATCTCAGAAGTCTTTTCCAAACTAAATGACTCTGTGGTTCTGTATTATTATAGGATGCATCTTAGCCAGTAAATTTTACTGGTTAAAAAAAGTCTCAGAAATAGAAATGTAAAGCTCACTCTCCATTAATCAGCACATAGTTTAAGAAATTATTTGATATTTAAATTCCGTTATCTGACCTGCACTGTCCTTGTCTTAGCATGACTTGTCTCCAATGTCATATAAACAAGACAAATCTTGAAAGAACCACCAGAATATCCACCCAGATAGTTTGTAATACAATAAAAATCTGTATTGCAACGTGACCCAGAGATTTGGGCTCACTAACTAGAACACTGCTCAGGGCTGGCTGACAAGAACTGAACCTTTTACTGACGTACTGCTTGGTAGAGCAAGTATCATAATAAGCAATGGAACAATTATCTAGGGAAAGTATTCGGAAGCCAGAAAAAAATAAGCTTTAGAATATCCTGTCAATGGTAGTTCAAAAAATACTGTAATTCCCACAGTACCAGAAATTATTTTGAACCGGTACATTGAAAGTCAGACTGCTCTGCATTTAGGACTCAATCAGTTTGTTAAATCACATTTTAGATACAAGTCTCCATATGCCAGTCAGTTGTCACTAATAATTTGGCCAGCTGAAACATCTTGATTGTATTGCAGAAGGGAGACTGAAAACTAATTGAAGTGGAAAAAGATATTCCTTCCACTGGGGAAATAAAGAAGAAAGGAAATAATAGGTTTTGTGATGTCATTCTCTCGGCTTCCAATTTTAATAAAACAGATGGTTTATAAACAATCAGATTTGAAATGTAGCTCAAAGATTAGACTTCTGCGGTCTTCACAAAATAATTAAGGTTAACAGCATTGTTAAATTAGCCACACTCTGAAACCTTATCATAAAGCAGAAATATAATTTATTATGGAAAGCTGTAAAGTAGAAATAAAATAAATTAGAGAAGTAAGAACTGTACTTACCATGTAGAAAAACTATTTTTGAGAAGCAGTTCCTAACATCCTATGAGACTCACTGTCCATGTGTAATGGGTTGGGTTTTAATACACAAGCTGAAAACATCAGCAGCATCCAGGATTCAGTTCACTAATTTGTGTTTGTGAGATATAAATATATAAATTAGGAGAAATGACAAAACAGGCTTAAAAACTTCTACAAAATATAAAGATAGTTTATTGTTACTAAGATTAAAAGAAAAAACCCAGAAAAATTAAGAGAATAAGAAATAAACATTCCCCTCCTTTTCCAGTATTTCCCCCTGCACTCAGCTTGCATCAAGGATAACAATGATGGAATTTGGTTCAGTATTAGGGTACTTAACAAAGTTTTTCAAACTTAGGGGAAAGAAAGAGGTCTTCTCTTTGCTCCACCGTGGTTTTTAAACTGCTACTTGCAACAGTCCTGCCCGCCCGGAGAAAAACAGTCTATTGCAATGAAAACATATTCATCTCTCCTCTCCCATGGTAATCTTACAGTCTTTTTTATACTGCAGACATGGGCCAAACATGGGGTGTTCTCGTTTTAAGGATAAGCAAATTCTAGCCTGAAATTCA
>VZRO01005213.1:12281-115734 GCA_013397915.1 Daphoenositta chrysoptera | reverse complement strand
GGCCCGGCTCCTGAGAAGCCGGCCCGGAGCCATTCTCCCCCCACACCTCCTCCCGCAGCTCGAATGCCAGAGAGCCCAGCCTTTCGCGCCCTCCAAGTTTAAATATGCAAAATCGCAGAAGCGTAATTGGACTAAAAAGCTGTCAGTTAATTTCAGCTCCAATCCACGACACCATGCCTAAATAAAGATTCAGTTTTTTATGTGCAAAAGGCATCAGCCTGTAATTTTCTGCTGGGTGCCTGGGAGCATGTGTGCCATTACAGATGCACAGAGGGCTTCTGAACTGTCAAGGTTTGAGCTCAGTACCCTTGAGGGGTGCCATGCTAGCAGGGGAAGGACACTGGTTCCCAAGAGACCAGGGACTGGCCTTGGGGACAGAAGCAACTAAAAGCTGCTACAGAAGTGCTGCCATGAGAAAAAAAAAGACTTCCAGGTTCTAGACGACATTGAAAGAAAGTTTGGGCTGACCTGCATTGACCCATAACTTAATAGGATTTGAAGGTTGAGGTGGAATGAAATTGATCTACTGTGCTGAGTCCTGAACCCCACTGGAACCACTGCCTTTTGTTATTGATGTGAGCATGTATTACACTCAACATATTGTTTATGGGCAAAGTAGAAATACACATGTTTATACACAAAGACTATAATTTACTGCTACTATAGTAACACTTCTATGGTGGAAATCTTTAGAGTCTAGTAAATATTAGTCCAGATTCTGAATAGTAGAGAAAAAAACCCAATAATAATACAGCTAGAATTTTCATACACACTCAAGTTGCCAGCAACTGGAGTAATTTTCTGGGAGGAATGTAATGTTCATTCTGATAGTTTCTTTACTTTTCTGACATTTTACTTATACTTTTCTTAAATCTTCCTAGATTAATTTTTATGTGTTTACTACCACACTTTTAAGCCTTTTTTCTTTCTTGATTGATCTGCTCTCTATGTTACACCTGAATGGTGTATATACGATGTATTTTATACATGCTAGCTACTATTTCTTTGTACTCTTTGTGACATTTGAAACTAGTTTTGTACAATTTTACTTTTTTTTTTTTTTTTAACATAATATCAGTGATATATTTATAGCTATGGGATTTCCATTACCAAGCACGTCTGCCTGTGTCTGTGCCACATCCTGTGGCTTCACTACTCAATAACCCTGCCGTTGTATCAGACATGTATTTCTCTACATTACATCATTATGTCAGAGCCATAAATATCTCATTCTGCTTACAAAAATTGCTACTTGCTGCCACCTATGTAAAACAGTGGTTGTGCCATACAAAGATGTTAAAACCAAAATAGACATAAACATCATGTCAATTGCAGAATTTACAGTGACAGGTAAAAGAAGTATGACAAAGCTGCAACAGGTGAGAAAAGTTTGAACTGAGCATGGCTCTCAAGCCTCAGTCCTGAGATTTTGGAAATTCCTAACAAAGCTTGTGGCCTGTTACTTCTGATGGCAATATCCTATTAGAGGGCTGCATGGTTGTACAGGGCTGAGATACAACCCACTTCATAGAAATCATGGTCTAAGCAGAGCACGATTTATTTGTTTGAAACTTTAGTAGGCACTGGCAATTGTTACAGTTTTTATTTCATGGTTTAATTAGCTATTTTAACTACTGCATAGAAACGAGGTTTTGTACACAAATTAAATGTCTCTTTGGGAACTGCAACAGCTCTGCAGGATGCAACAGGTAGCAGACTTCGTGCAACATTAGTGCAGAAGGGAGAAAGGAATGGACAGGTCTCTTTCAATGCTATCACTTGAAGATGATTACTGGGAGTGCCTAAACACTGCAGTGGCAAGCCTTGATGATAAAGCATTTCTCCTAAATCTGCAGCACCATGGAGTTAGCACTGGTTATCACTGCGTTATCGCATCAGGTACAAAGGAGGAGGAGTCAACCTCAGTCCAAAATCAGCCGTATTAATTTACTTTGTCAGTGCTCAGACCATTTCTTGATCAAATTAACAGGAAGACTTTTATTAGATTCAGGTGAATTGGGACAGTTCCTACATTGACACTTGTAGAGATTTGGCAGCAATATTTACAAATGCGTTTTGCACTAGCACAAAGAAAAATTGTGACAGTTATTACTTTTCCACAGTTGTAAAACTAAATCACAGAATAAGTAGATCTTAAAGGATTTCCAGTAGTAAGTGGTCTGTAGAACAAGCCTGAAAATATTTTTAAGCCTGGTAAATAAAAATCTGACTGCAAATAGACTTATAAGGCCACAAGATCCTAAGATACTGGCATACAATTAGGAAGAAGTATTTTTCTTTTAATAAAAAATAAAGTATTATAAAGAAATAATAAAGGACCCCACCACAACCTTCTTTGTATCTTTATTGCTCAGTTAAGAAGCTAAGAAAGTAACATGACTCAAGAGATGCTCTAAAAATTTAAGTCCCAAAGAAACCTTATGTACAAATATTCTATATTATTCCCGTATTCTTTCTGTTCTTTTTTAAGGAGTCTGAAAATTCATTTCTTTCAAAGTAAATTTTCAAATAAATTGGTTTTTTTTCCCCTACTTTCATCTTGAATAACTACTCTTTTCCCAGTAGATCAGAATTCCTATGCAACTGTAAATCATAATTAGAATATGTTGCAGTAAACAAAATCAGTCCAACTGGGTGTTCCTGTTCTCTTGTAACTCCTTCAGATGTACAGCAAATTCATCTTTGATTCTCTTTCACCACTTCATTGGCATTGAGATGATCATTATTATTTTCTGACTTGTTTCCTAGTATGTACACTATTCGTTGATGGATGAAAGTTTGGTGAGATAAGTAGAAATACAAACCCCATTTCTGCTGTCTGACTAATATTGACATGAATGATGAAAGTAGCTTATGGAATTAATATTGCTAAAACACAAATACATCCAGGCAGAACTTCACCTATACATAAGATTGCACCATCATTATATTGGTTTCTGCCAGAAGAATTATGTGAGTGAAACACTGGAGTTTAGAACTGCCTGCTGAAGTGGGAGCAGAAAATAATTGGAGTTTCTGATCTGCTGGGTGTCCTTGTTCCAGCCAGGGCAGGGTTAATTTTTGCAGCAGCCAGGAGGATCATGGCTGAGACCCAGAGATTATTCTCTACCACCTCAGGTCACTGCCAAGGGCAGGGGCAAGGGACTCTTCCAGGGAGAATGGAATCCTTCCATCTGAGTAAGCACGGCAGAGGGAGTGGCTGGGTAACGTGGGTTCTGAGCAATCACACGTTAATTGTTTTCCTATCTCGTACACTTTGGAATTGATATTGTAGCTGTTACTGTTCGTTTTCTTATCTCATTGCTGTCTCCCATAAATTGTGCTTATCTCAGCCTGTTATCTTTACTATTTGTGCCTCCAATTCTCTTCTCCAGCCAGCTGCTGGGTGAGGAGGAGGAGAGAGCAAGCAAGCAGTGCATTGTTTCAGTGGGAATATTAAATTGGGAAATACCCATCCTAAACCCTGACACTGGGGTATGTGGTTGTAGCAATTTCCTAGGCTCCCTGACTACGGTAGTTCCGTCAGAGAAGTATTTTGAAACTTACCAAGGAAAGGGTTGAGGTACTTTCAGACAACAACCTGAGTATCCTTTTTTCCTCTTGAAGTTATCTCTGCAGTGACAGATGGGACCAAGTGGCGAGGGTGATGGGAACAGGAAGCCCTGGGAGACTGAAGAGATTGAAAGGCTCAGCACAGCAGACAGTCAATCTCTGAACTGTTACACACAGCAGTACAATTTGGGTTTAGAGTACACAGGGTCTACTTCTGGCAGAAAAACAAATCACATTGGCCAGAAGCAACATCATTCTTCATTTTGTGGAAGAATGCTGATAATAATTTTTTTAAAGAGACAAAGGGAGCTAGCTGTCCTGTCAGCAATCGTATGAAACCAAAACCCTGCTAAGATAAACTTCCTTCTCAGCATTTCTCATAAACTAAGCAAAGCACTGCCTTTCTAGTACCAAAATATCAAAGAAAGAAAATGTAATTTGATCTTTTTGCTCTTTGTTGCAGGAATCTGACCATTTGCTCTGAGAGCAGAAGGACTGTTGAGACATCTCTGTATACCAGCCTCTATTGTCTGTTTAGGAGAGATGTGAACCTGAGATGGGATTATGTGGTACACTTTTATTCACATCTCTGAGTTTGGCATGCCTCTAAAGCTCTAGTCTTAAATTTTGCTCTATCTTTAGAAGACATTTCTCATTCCCAGCCACTTACATCAGGGAAAAAAATCTACCTGATATGCAAGAAAAAGAGTTTTAGGGCATTTTAAGACTTATTTTCCCAAACATTTCAAATTTCAATAAAACAGCCTAGTCAAAGTCTGTCCTGCCAGGAAAAGTAGTCCTGTTGATTCACTACGTTTTCTGGCTAGGCTTTAGGACTCAAAACAGTGACATGCCAAACAATTTTTAAGTCATGGGTTTCTCTTTTCAGAGTCACTTGAAACTGTGGCACACAGCAATTCAAAAGTGCATAGTCCATTATTTTTCAAAAGAAAAAGCTCCAAAGTGCTGTGTCTCAAGTGGAAATGATTTGGCCATTTGTAAAGCTCTACTTTTAGTGCAAGGAATGGAACATGGGATTGGGATTGCTTCATGTGCCACAAACTATTCTGTTTGATGCTAAATCCTCCCTAAATTCCTCCTAATTTTTTTCCAAAAGAGTAAGGCTTTAGAAGTTAAATCCCAGATTACCCCTACCAGTGCAAAAATCTTCAATATCATCCTACAGCCCTTTGTTTCTAAAAATAAGTTATGTTGCTGGAACAGAACTGCAAGCTGCATTTTTAGGTAAAAATTTTTAAATCTTACCCTTTGGGATGCAACTAAGTTCTTTGTAGAATAAGGTTCACCTATATATATGTGGCCTGTGACACTTCTAGTGGCTTTTTCTTCATGTCTTTCTCAATTGACAGAGATTGTGAGACTAGTTGGCCAGGGCTTTGATGTGAATCTGCCTCTCCTACCATGGTTTCTAGAGAAAGTCTAAAGGCCTTTAACTACAAAAAGCCAAACTCTATTACATGAACAACAGAACACTTTTCACATAGCAAAAGCTCAAAGTAAGGAAGATTAAATGGAAGTTAAAGTTATTAAACTTCATGCCTTGGAAGATCTTTCTAAACATCTCCATCCCAGACCACAGTGCATGTCATTGCTTCTAGGGAGTGACATAACAGCTCCCACATGGCAGCCAATTACTATCTAGGGAGTTTCTTTCACACTATCACACTTTCCAGTCCCTGGGATGGAGCCTACATAGGCACATCAAACAACTCTAGGAAATACTCCTGACCCCCGTGAGTCAGTGTTTTACATAGCCAGAGTTTTAGATCAGCCGCTGGCTGTGCTTGGTGTCAACAAAAGCCATCCCTGAAAAACCCTGGGTGTGCTTCCAGAGCTAGAACAGCTGGACGTCATTCCCCAAAGATGCACTGGACCAAGCCACCACATTTCAGAAGGCCAGAGGGTCTCATGGTGCAGACAGAGGCTGCTCCATGCCAGCTGAATGCTATGCAAGAGAATGGTACGGCAAACATCAACACAGGCTTAATCTCTGCAGAGCCCCTAAGCCTTAGCCACCCCACAGGTGCTGATGGATCTGCCCATCAGACCTTGTGGCTCCTTCCCCTCATGAGCAGCATCCAGGACAATCTCCATGTCCAGTCACAGTGCTTCCAGCACAGTCAATATTTTTTTAAATTGACCTGTCAAAGTAGTGGACAAAAATAAGCAATTGGTGTTTTTTTATTTCTATATAAAATCAAGGTGAATAATGAGTAGTGTGGGTCAATTCTGTAACAGAAAATCTCTGTGATGCATAGCGCACTTACCCAGACTAACACAGGGTGTTGATTTTGCATAAATGAGCATTTTCTCTAAGGGTTATTAGGCATTTTATGAAGAAGCAGAGAACGAAGAAACATTGCTGTATCAGACATGATTTGCCTGCTGGGATCATCTCACCATAACAGTTTTCCAACCATGAAGAAGCCTAAGGCACTCCTTTGTGCTTAGGTCTGTTGTTACCTCTAGCTACAGCAATTTGAGAACTGAGACATCTGACTTAAATAAATCTTTGGATTTTATGAAATATTTGTGTGAAGCTTATTGACCTGTAGTATATAGAAGGTCAGACTAGATGATATGATGTTCTCATCTGTCTCTTGCTTCAGCAAAGCTAGGAAAAGCTGACATTTCCAATAATATTTTGTTCAAAGTATGTTAGAAGCACTGATGAAATCCCCTTGTGATGTAACTTTTCAAGGAGCTCTCCAGGCCAACCCGCAGTCATATCTTGTATGATTACCACAAAGCAAGCATCTATTTCCAAAAAATATTCAATTATGTGAGAGCTACAAACAAAAGAAAACACCAATATACCTCACTTCTCAAACCAGCTACCCACTAAGAAAGTGAGACAATTCTTTTTCAGGGCTCTGGAATTCTGAATAAGTAAAAAGAGAGAAAAGTCCATGGTAAAGAATTCAGTATAGAGATAGAATCTTAACATGACTTTTGAGCATATGTATATGTGTTTTATATTAGTTTGTTTTTTCCTTTTTCTTTTTCACTGAATCTGCTCTGGTGTTCAATGAACATGAACAAATTTTCATCAGAAAGGACCATGCAGAAAAAATGAAACCTTCCTTTAACAAAAAATTTAAAATGGAAAATCGAGCAGCAACTATAGAGCATGGGTATACAGTGCTTTTAAAGAAGAGGAATTATGTAGGTATAAGGAGCAGATAAGATGAAGTGTTGACAGAACTGACTGGAAAGAAATCTCTTTAAAAGGCAATGTATCCATTCTTCAGGACAATGGGTATTATTCCTATTTTGAAGTGGTCTCGCTTCTTTCTTTTGCCTGTACTCTTGTTTCAGGTTAATGGTTCTGTAATGCTCGAACAAAGTACAGTCTGTTTTCTTGCATTTAGTCTAGGTTTCCAACCAAACAATAAAAAAAAAGAGAAGACTTTTCACATTGTGGTGCAGAAAATAGGAAAGAATCTTACTGTGGTAGAACTTAGCCTTATAAAGGATATAAACTAGAAAGTCAGAGAGAACTGAAACAAGAAGGAGGGAAGTAAAAAGTCAGAAAGGGACCAACGGAAAGAAAATACAGAGAAACCATAGGTAGAGAAAACAATTTTTTAGCTGTGAAAGGTTTATATTTCTGCAAAAGAATTGAAGCAGCTACAGTAAAGAGAGAGGAAGATAAAAATTTCATTAATGACATGAAAGAATTGATTTTTTCAGGTCTTTGGGATACCGAAACTGCGGAACTTAAAACAGTGAATATGTTTTCCTCACCTAGATCAAATCCTGAAATCTTGAAACCAGCTGAAAAACATATGGAGGTGTTTGGACAGGTCTGCCAATAGTGCCAGAGAAGTCACATGAATTCAGACCGAGGGACTGGGTTGCATGTGAGGACATGTTCTACAGGAGTTATTTTTTGTAACTTTTGGGAAAAAAAAGAATGATCAAGGAAAAAAAATAGTAAGCTTTGAAGCCCTTGGTAAAGAGGATCCTGTGTTTTGGAGAGAAGCCAGAACAAACTTTCAAAAAGGTAAAAACTGGTGAGAGAAATCCCCACACCAAATGTGGGAGCTATACACCAACAGGAGCAGCTATCAGTAGCATCCTCCCTGCCTTTTCTGCTTACAGCATGTCTGGAGAGGGATTGGCAATAGTGGGGCTACTGCTGGGAGTGGGACACACGGCTCAGGTGCCCCAAATGCTCATATATCCCGAGCAATGACGTTAGGAAAAGAGGAACTGTGACATAAGGAAGGTTTTCAGGTCTGCTCTGGAAGGCTGCAGGCAATTTAGCACTCAATGCTTTTGTATTCCTGCCTGAAAACAGGCCTTGCAGGAGCACTAAGGTGAGAGAAGCCTCTTTGAACAGAAACACTGAGCATTTGGGGAGAATAAAATAATGAGTGAGATGAAGTAGGCGACAGGAAGAGCAGGCTGAATCATACAGTACTTAGAGACTTCTATGCGCACAGTTACCCGTACACCCACTGAGCCTGGCTTGGTAAAACTCTTGCTACTCTTGACTACTTTTATAACCACCAGGGATCACATCTTCCCTGACTGAAAGTGTCCTTCCTTTATTGAATCCTAGAAGATTTCTTTTGTTATGAATCCCTCATTGGGAACTCTGTGAGGTACTTAATCTTTGATACTTCAGAATGGAGAAAAAAAACCCCAAGAAATCAACAAGATTTTATTGCAGCAGAAGAGAAGACATAACTTCTGTGCCATCCAAATATAAGGAATAATTTCAGACCTTGTGGAATAAGATGCAGAGAAAAAAACCATGAAGTAGGAGATAGAATAAAAGTTGAACGGCAATGAACCAAATCTAGAATAAATCTAATTTTTTATAGGGGCCATAATCATATCAGTTACTTTATAAAGCTAGTTATAGATTTATATCTAGTTTATAGATTTTTATATGTTTAAGTTTAATACCCATAAAATTAGAATACATAACTAGGAACAAAAAGGCCCAAAGGTTAAAGACTTTTCTGGTTGACTCATGGTTTATAACTGAAACTTGATATTTGAAAACCAGGACTACAGACAATTTGTAAGTTACAGCAGCTAAAAGACCAAGCCTAAGATGAAAGAAATTGACATATTAGCTAGTATGATGTGTAAGGTGTCTCTAGACTTAAAATTAGTGAAATTAACCCTATCTCACAAAAGAATTGGCACTGTATGTTGTCTCTTGAGGATGCTTATCAAATACCAGCACTGCTGCTAAAACAGGAAGTTCTGCCTACTCCTGGTAATACCCCCAGAGGCAAACAACACCGACTTAAAGTAACACTGACAATAAAGGTGAAATAACTTTCTTAAGCTGTGACTAGCATACTCAGAAACATTTAACATTTTTTTTTTGCTTTGCTACTGGTTTGTTAAAATGTGTATATCTGCATGTGCATTGTTCCATAATGAGAATTTTTCTGCCTGTATTTCCATGCCTACGTAAATTTAACAACATGTATTGTCATTCCTCTGAAATTATAAAGATGAACTGATTTTTAGCTTACCACAGAGATTCCTCACAGATGGCTTTTCAGCACTCTGTGCATAAAAAGACCCTGATTTTGAACAGCCCAGTGGGGTTATTTGTACTTATTTAAACTAAATATGCTACTGAATCAGAATATGAGAATAATGTAGAAAGCAAAAAAAAAATGTACAAGGCTGTGGAGGATCAAACATAATTTCTGATATTTCAATGAGCTTTGTAATCAAGAAAGATACAGTTTTTATTCCAACACATCTATAGAAATATCAGTCAAATATCCCTATCAATGCCTATTAATGTGCTATTCAGAAAACATATATTAAATATATTAAATGTTTTTTAGAGAAGGAAATGAATATGGAATCATGCTGGTTATTGATTTTTTTTCCAATTGCTTACTAGCAAACTATGCAGAATGATTTTTTTTTTCTAATTTAGTCTCTATTGTGATGACTCTAACTGTGTTTACTATTATTGTTGCATTTTAAGATTTGGAAATATCGATTTATAAAAGAAGAAAAATTAAAAATATAAGCAGAAAGATTATCTTTGCCACAAAGAATTTAGAAGCTGAATCAAAGGGATGAAAAAGGCAAATAATGAGTGTTTGGAAATACTGAGAAAACAGTGACTAATTAACTGTTTAAAGTCTTCGGGTTCTGGTAGGGGGATACGTGAATTATACAAATATCTTGGACACTTCTTACTCAAGTTTCGTAATGGTTGATAGAAGGCAGAATCTATGGATGTCAGTGGTTGTCTCCTGCTAGTTACAGGTAAGTATTGCCCTGCTAATACTATTGTGAAATTAAGGAACACTTTCTGTCATTGTCCAGGTAGTTTCATTAGTCCAGTTTGGACAAAATGTGTAAATGTATCTTTGTTGGATTATTCGTTATGGTGGACATTCCAGGCATTACTATTCCCACAAGGCAGTAAGCCAATGAGTAGTCACCGTGGACTCTGCCACATCGATAATCTCTGCTTTCATTAGTTTTAATAAAATCATCCATTTAATTCTGAGCATAGCAATCTCAAATTTGTGGGATTCTAAAGGATACCCTTGATCCTAGAATTATTTTCGCAACTCCTTTCTTTTCAAATTTTCCTGCTGATTCAAATATGGTCTGTAAAAAAAAAATTTTAAAAAATCCATCAAATGTTATATTTTAGAGAGAATTATGTGAGTTAGCTCTTTAGAAAGCAGTCTTTTTTTTGTCTTGCTACTCTTCCCTGAATATAATATTTTTATCACTTCATAACATTTTACTAGACAAAACCAAGACCAGGCTTTTGCTTCCATGCTAAAATAGTCCTGGGGTTGAAGTACAAATGCAAAACCCAGTGGTGTCTTTGAGTGTTTCCCTAAGGCACACATTATCTATTTTCTGAAGATGTAAAGATTTTGGTCATATTCCTCTTTTGAGAACAGTATTCCAGTCTGATTTTAGGTGCAAAGATGATTCAAGATTTTGGTTGCTATTGAAAAGATGTATAATCCAGAATATTTCCTCAACGGTCTTTCCAAGAATTTGGTTCACAAGGAATAATTTAGGGCTCTGGAGACAGTCTTCTATCTGTCTGCCTGAACAAGTAAAGATAAGAAGTTAGCATTACCAAGCATTTGCTTTTCACTGATACTCTCATTTCCATAAAATATGGAATCATAGAATCATTAAGGTTGGAAAAGACCATTGAGTCCAACCATTGACCCAGCACTACCAGGTCCACACCTAAACCATGTCTTTAAGTGCCACATCTACATGTTTATTGAACACTTCCAGGAATGGTGATTCCACCACCTCCTGCGCCTGTTCCAATTCTTGACCTCCTTTCAGGGAAGAAATTTTTCTTAATATCCAATTTAAATCTCCCCTGAGGGAGATTTGAGGCTTGAGTAACTTGAGGCTGCTTCCTCTTGTCCTATCACCTCTTACCTGGGAGAAGAGGCTGACCCCCACCTGGCTACAGCCACCTTTCAGACAGCTTTAGAGAGTGATAAGTTTCCCTCTGAGCCTCCTTTTCTCCAGACTAAACAACACCATCTTCCTCAGCTTCTCCACACAGGGCTTGGTCTCCAAAGCTTTCACCAGCTCCATTGTCCTTCTCTGGATGTGCTCCAGCACCTCAATGTCTTTCTTGGAGTCAGGGGCCCAAAACTCAGGACAGGGTCCACAATGTGTGGCCTCACCAGTGCCAAGCAGCGGGAAATGATCACTGCCCTGGTCCTGCTGGCCACACTATTTCTAACACAGTCCAGGATGCCATTCACCTTATTGGCCACCTGGACATGCTGCTGGTGCAGTCCGACATCCTTTTCCACTGAGCATCTCTCCAGCCATTCTGCTCCAAGCCTGTGGCATTTTACATCTTAAGTTCTTTCAACCATGTTGTATTATGGCAAAAAGGGATGCTCTTTATGAGTCATTTTAGATGAGTGACCATTGTAATGTCCAAAGTAATGCAACCACAGACAGTGCAGAATGGCTGAAGTGGAAGGGATCCTGGGGATTGCCTGGCCCAAACGTGTCACCTCCTACAGCTTCCTGCAGCAGGCTGGTCACTGCTGTTCTATTCAATTGGGCTTGTGAACCTCTTGAGGAAAACCAGCTCTGCACACATGATGTCAAGCCAAAACTAAAACATTCATGGAGGAATTACTTGACACTTCGCTCATTTTCTCATATACTTGAGCTACCCTCTGATGAAATATTTTGTCTCTTTTTTTTTTTTACTTGTTTAATTAAACAGTTGCTTAAATTAATTAAACAATTGCCTTAAAACAACTTACTTTCCAAGTCCTCTTTCTCATATGAAAGTCTGTTTTTCCTATAAGAAATGGATGACAGGAAAAGCTGGATGTTCTCTACTGAGAAAAGGTGAATCCGTACATTTTATTAATTACACTCAGTTATTATCACTCAAATGGAAGTATTAATTTTGTGTGTGCTGAAGATTGCCCTGATTACTGTGAGAATCTGCTCTTTTGATTCTGGGAATGAATTATTAGCGAAAATAATTGGTTTTTACCACATGGTTTTTTGACTATGTGAATGGATGGATTGAACTTCAAAGCCAGGTTATGTTCCCTGTTCTGCTTGGTATGAATCCAATTTCAGTCAGAAAAGATATGCCATGAATTCATTTGGTGCCTTGTCACTCCCATGTCTGTTGCAGATGCAGTAATAACCTCTTACTTGCTGAGGAAAATATAAGAGCTGTATTCAAGAGAAATGGTCATTTTGTTTTATACCTGGCAATGTGTGAATGCCTTGAACAACATTCAATTGCCTCATATACAAGAAAAAATATTAAAAGAAGAATAAAGTGCAGGAAATATTTCCAATTCCAAAAACAATGAATATGGAAAGTGTTGAAAAGATAATATTGTTCAGAAACAAGAATTTTGTTCTTTCATTATCAGGTTTTTACTCTCTTGACAGCTGCAGGAGTCAAGGCTGACAACACAGGGATGGTGTAGCTCTTCAAAAAGCGTCTTACATGGTTCCACCTGGAGCATCCTCCTCTCAGTAACATCTGCTGCACTCCCAAATGGATCCCCATGCGCAGTGTGTGCATCCACCTAGGAGAGCATGAGGCAGGGATGACTAGCAGCATTCCTGTGGGCCCAAACACTGAAAATTACTTCACAAGATGCAAGATGGGTATGTGGCTATTTCTGTACTTGCTATGTCACGTTTCTACATACAAAAAAAAAAAAAAAAAAAAAAAAAAAAAAAAAAAAGCCCAATTAAACAAAAAAACAAAAAAAAAAAACCCCCAAAAAAAAAAAAACAACAAAAAACAAAACAAAATTTGCCCAGTTTGATAGGCTGGCCTGCAGGGACTATAGGNAAAAAAAAAAAAACCAAAAAAAAAAAAAAACAAGCCCACAAGACCATAAAGAGGCAGAAAATGGAGAAAAGATTTTTTTCACAAAATCTTACTTAATATGTATAAAGGAGCAGATTACATACCAAAATCTGAAGAGTTGGGTTTTGAGAGCAGGAGAGTTTGTAGAAAGAATGGTAAGACTGGTGAATCTGTCTTTTCTCCCTGAGTGGAAGCTCAGAGAAGTAAGAAAAGATGGAGAATTCAAGCAGATGCTAATTACTACCTCAGGAAAAGAGAGTGAGAACCCTTAGCTCCCTGAAGATCCCTGAAGTCCCTCTTTGCTTCCAGAAGAAAGGTGTGCCATGCTCAGCTGAGACTTGTCCATTTCTCATCTGTACAAATACCGAGGCAGTAGAAAATGGCATTTTCTCGTCTTTTAGGGGAGATAGGTGCAGAAAAGCCATGGTGGAATTGATGTCCCCTAGTTTTAACCAACTAATGGATATCTAGGCTAAGCTGTTTTTAAAGATTTTTTTTATTCTCAGTGATGAATAGAGAAGGGATGCTTTGCCCCAATACAGAAGTCTCATTACTCACAGAGAGTAGCTACACAATGAATCTGATTTTCAGTGATTTGCTGTCTTTTTACTTTGATTGTTTTGCTGTCTTCCATGTAGGTTTTTAAAATTTTTTTTTGTTGTTATGCATATTATAAAAGGTACAAATGGTAGGATTAGGAAAAACATATACCAGTTCAAAAAGTCTACTAAACTAAAAAAAAAATATTAGTTTAATCAAGCAATCTCAAATATGTTCATTGTATAGGACTCTCATTCAAATCAATGAAAATGTATGTTCATAAACCTGGAAAAAATCTATGAGGTCTAATTATAGGCAGCTTAATTGCTTCTAGTAACAGCACTCTGAAAAAAAATTCACAGCTTTTCTTAGGACTGTAGGAATTAATTAAAAAATTCCATTACAATTAGTTAAAACAGAAAGGAAAGCTTTCAATATTTCTTGTAGTAGGAAGTATTTATAATTAGTGGGTTGTTAAGTTTCATGGGAATAAAGTTTTTATAGCACTTTTCAGATATGTTACTCTCTCTAAAAATAAAATATAGCTTTCTCTAAGTGAATTATAACACAAAATATGTTATCAATATCTTATTTATCACCACATTTTTATGTAATATGCATTATTTACTATTCACTGTAATGAATTTTTAAAGTTTTCTAAAACCATTCTTTTGTGAAGAGTGCATTGTTTTCAAAACTAAATTTTTCAGGACCATATGAAATTTACCTTTTGCTTGTATGGATACAGCTAATGATAATAATTTCAATAATAACGATGGTGATGATGATGATAATAATAATCTGTGAGAAGGAAAACTACCTTAAAGGTTGCCAGTTTTAACTACATAAATGATACAGCTTAATAAATCATGTTACTTCTGATAGAAACCTTATTCTTCTTGTATATTGAAGCCCTCAAATCACTAGGATAATATCCAATTTTCTCAAACATTAATTGCTGTAGTTAAAGTGGACACAGAACTTTAAGCATGTAAAGGTTTTCTGCTAGTCAACAAAAGGTATTTTGTTTTTGAAGTACAAACACAAGATATGTCATGAAAGGTTAATACTGTTTTTTATGGAAAAAACAATGTTGTGGATTTATTAAAGGATGAAATCCCTTTCCCTCCCTACCCTCTTCCCTATAAAGGAAAAAATGTGTTTTGTCAGCAAGAAAAAAGTAGGCCAAAAGGGAGACACTAACACAGGAGAAGCAAATATTTATGCAGGAATTTGGTTTTTTACATTGCTGAAGGGGAGAAGTAATATTTAAGTTTGAAAATTTTACTTGATTCCTTTATTCTTTTCTATTTAGTTCTATATGCCATGCTAAATAAAATTTAAAATCTATTTATTTTTAAGAGAAACATATCTGTAAGAGTCCTTAATACATGTTTAAACTGTTAGTTATCTAACTATTTACAGGAAGATCCCTAAGATAATTTCTGACTTTATAAGTGGTTTTGAGTCCATTAATTCTGTAGGAACAGGTTTTGGAAGGTCTCTGTTTTTGTAAATCAAATCAATTTAATAAAAAAGTTATTTTTGTGAGATGCTCTGTAAATAAGGCAGGTGATAGATGTAATCTGAGTTTAGTTACACTTGTGAGACTGTAGGCAAAATTCATACAACTGTATGAAGACTCTTACAGTCTAGAGCTCCACATTCAGTTTAATGCTCCTTCTCAGAGTGAATGGAGAAAAAAAATCTTGAAAGCAACTCACATCATCTTAAGAAAGTTATTAAGAACTGACCAAAGGAGTTGTGCATTTAAAATACCTTCTGTCTGCCAGCAATAAAGGCAACATGAAGTGAATAAACATCTGCACTGAAGACATTGAAATTGGAACGAGCAGAATTGTACTATACTTCACATGATATTCTTATAAGGAAAGGAGAGCAGCACAGTCCAAGCTGAAGAGCTGTGAAGGTGTGGTAACTGGGTAGAGAAAAAGGAGTACAGAAGTAATTGAACTCTGCTGTAAGCATAATTATTAATAGTTTTCTGTTAAATTTGATTTGTTGACATTCTGTATATATTTATCATCAAGAGACTTTTTCATCAAGGCATTTTCCCTACTGACTCTATGATGAGCTACTGAATGTTCATTACATTTGCAAAAGACACCGAGCTGGGAGAAAGGCACTACCAAGACACTGACAGAATTCCAAGTCACCTTAGCAAATTC
This sequence comes from Daphoenositta chrysoptera, assembly GCA_013397915.1. Lineage (NCBI taxonomy): Eukaryota > Metazoa > Chordata > Aves > Passeriformes > Daphoenositta > Daphoenositta chrysoptera. The sequence continues at coordinate 100,056 of VZRO01005213.1, read as the reverse complement.
AAAAGTGGGCTGAAAAAAGATAGGGGATTCAAACAGGACAAATGTGAAGTGCTACACTTAGGTAAGAAAGCATACAACAACATGAACTGAAGAAGAAGTTGGGCAGCTCCTCTTCATAATTAGAGCTGCTAGTAACATGAATTACAAGCTCAAGATGAATCTAAAAAGGTGTTACTCTTTCACTCCAAGCACAATTCTGTAACAATTCAACAAAACTCTTGTTTTATTTAGGGAAATAACCTCTTCAGTTGGTTGGCATGCGTTTATCTAGGGTAGTGTGCAGTCGGGAACAGCTCTGGAAAGCCTTTCCAGAAGGAAAGGTGTAGACTGATTGAAGACAGTGTGGGAGAGATAAAAAGATCACAATCTAGAAAATATGGTCTGTGAAGGCAGACTGTGAAGGACTCCATCTTTAGACACTTATTTCTGGAACTTCACCAATCTCCCTTGAGTTCTTAGGACATCTGCTAAAGGCATAAAGGTTGGTTTTGTATGTTCCAGAGACACTTCCTCTTTTAGTGACAAATTTCTCTCCTATGGAAGTTTCCTATTGAAACAGCTTTTACTTGTGCTTTTTCTGCAATTTGCAGATTATTTTTGAGCAAAATATCTAGCAAATAACATAAATGTACGGTCCAGGTCTTGACAAATTCCATGTGATGGATAAACTGTGCTGGTGTTAACTCATTCTTCGCCATAAAATTTTGAGCTTACTCTTAAACCAAAGAATTTTCTCCAGAGAACATTAATTTCTCTTTAGAGGTGAACAGAATGGTCTCCTCATGGCCACCATGTTTCTGTGATTTGAAGACTGAAAAATAAAAACCAACACGAACCATAGCTGAAGGTCTTTGAAAATTGACAGAATGATGAGGTGATAAAGCGTGTCAGCATGTACCAGTATTCACTCCATGGGTCCAGCTACCACCTCTATGTGGTTTTATGATGACAAATATTTCAGTTTGCAAAATACAACATGGTCGTAATCAGATGCTCTAAGTCAGAGTCCCTGCTGTTGGTGAACAGCTGGGTGCTAGCAGAAGCACAGAACGAGCAGCACCAGTTGTTTCATTTTTACTCTACCCTATAAAATTGAAGTTCTTCAGAGAATTTAGAAACAGAGGTAGTCAAAATTATTCTAATTTTGAAAATGTACTGTAGAATAGGGGATACCTTTTGGTGAAAATTATTGTAAAAAAACATTTTTTCGTTTGTTGGGGGTTTTATTTTGCTTTGGTTTTGGTTTGGTTTGGCCTGGCTGGCTCTAGACTGCAGGGGATGGATAATGCCATGGTTATTCATGTTTAAACAATAATTTTTTTTTCCTTCAATGATTTTATTTTTTTGTGAGTTGCAAGATTTTTTCCTGAGTCTAATTTAAGGAATTTTCAAAAAGCCAAAGGGAATGTTTGGATTACATAATTTAAGAAATATTGTATTAGAAATCTGAAGGCGATGTTACATTATGCTGTTATAATTGTATTTACAGCAATTGAAATTATAAAGTGCTTAAAGGGAAAACTGTTAAGATAACGGCAATTCGTTTGTTCAAAATGGAAATGGATATAGGGAATTTTGATTTGTTTGTGCTGGACAGCTTGTCTTCTTATAAATCAAACCATGTGTTTTCCTGCCAGTTCTCCAGGTAGTATGAAGAAGGTAAAAGCCAGCACATTTAAGTTCTGCCCTTTGCATCTTTGGAAATGTAGTCTAATGAAGATATGGTAAAAGTCTCTTTCTATGTCTGTCTCATTTTTTTGGTTTGTCTTGAATTGCTTTAAAGGCCATTCCTCAGCTTGAAAAGTCCTTTTCATCTATTCTCTTGGCTTTATAATTACTATCTCTCATTCCTATATGACAGAGCTTCAAGCAATAATGCTGTTGCTGGAGCGAATAAGAAATTCTGAGGTCTGGTGGCAGCTTTCATTAAGTTCAGCTGTGTGTCAGTGGTGCTGATGTGTCTTTTGGCAGTTAATCATTTTGAGTGGAGAAGTTATAATTTCTTCTCTGATAAATAGAGGACGTGAAGAAGAAAGCCATAGCATCTCACCATGGGAAGAATTTCTAGACTAGTGGGCACAGCTGTTTCCCTAGAAAATTGCTTTTAGATACCCATCTGTATCTGGTTGGTGCTAGAAAAGGCATTTCTAGGCACACGCCTTTCTCACAGCCCAATAATTAAACAAACCAGCGCAGTGATACAAGTGACCCTTAGGTCAGGAGCAGATCTCTGAAGTCTTTCCCGGTCAGGGATGAAAAGAAGTGAGACATGGGCAGGACACATCCCTGGGCAGCAGGGATGTTTCCTTCTGTTTTCACCTATGGCATACTGAATATCTTTTGTCCTTTCACTCCTCTCTCAGTCAACAAATCTAGATCCTTGCTCAGTTTTGTGTTTCCAGAAAAAAAAGTTTTCTCACCAACATATTGCTACAATTTTTAAGCAGCTTGCTTTCCACAGCGTAGCAGTCACTTGGGAAGACAAAGGGCATCCTTCTGAATGTCCTCCCCTTCTTCCCCCAGCTCTAGCTGCTGATGCCATAGGATGTGGGACATCCCTTTGGTCAGTTGGGGTCAGCTGTCCTGGCTGTGTCCTCTCCCAGCTTCTTGTGCACCCCCAGCCTGTTGGCTGGTTGGGATGGGGTGAGAAGAAAAAAAGGCCTTCACATTGTAAGTGCTGCTCAGCAGTAATGAATATCCTTGTGTTATCAACAGTGATTTCAGCAAAAAATCAAAACCACAGCCTCATACCAGCTGCTATGAAGAAAATTAACTCTATCCTAGCCAAAACCAGCCAAGACAAGTGAAAGAATTATTATATTTTCATCTACCTTTAGACACCTTTGAAATTTTTCTCCTAAAAAAAAAGACATTGAAACTATTTTACAAAAGTAAAGAAGCCGAATTGACCTAATCACTAAATATTTCATGCTAGCATTTTCATTAATTTAGGCACATGATACCAGTTATTTTAAGGTATTTTTATTTTAATGTGGCACATTGCCACGAGACTTGACACTCTAGGGAAAAAAATGCTCTAATATTCTAGTCTTTAAAAACCAAGATACTGAATACTTAACATCCATTGATTATAAAGCAATCTGAGGGTGTTTAAAATTTCATTGAAAGGGAGTTAGTCACTACAGAATCTGTCTCTTATAGAAGCAGCAAAGGAGAAAAGTGGCAGTTAAGGGAGAAGACTAATGTTCAATTTGAACATTTCATCAAGAAATACATACATAATTGTGCTGCATAAAATTCAGAGTGGATGCAGAATAACACTAATTTTCATGTCAGGTACAGCGGAAATCTCAGTGTGATTAATAAAAGAGAGTTATAGAAAAGGACATTAAAATTGCTTTGCAGTTTCATATGTGGGAAAGAGATTATTTTTCATATGTTGTATTTTTAAAAACCCTAATTTTAAACAACATAAAAAGGAAATGGAGAAAGGCTGATAATATAAGCAGTTGCCTCAATGAAAATAAGGTTTTTTAGAAAACAAGGACTAAGATTGAGTCATCTGAATTCTGAGCCTTTGAAAACTACACTTTGCAGTAATTTTCACACCAGTAATTTTAACAATTACACATTAGCATTTTTTGAAAGAACGGAAAATGTAAGTGAGACACAGGCAACGTGGTGAATGAGATGCGTGAAGGTGAGAAGAAGCAGGGTTCGTTCTAGGATCCACCTCAGCAGGCAGTGAACAGCAGAAAACCCCTGTTTCTGGTGGTTCTTGTACACCAGGTAGCAGCTGTGAGCTGGCAGCTGTGGTGGCCCTGGACACGCTCTGCAGCAAACAGAGCAGGACTCATTCTTCCTCTGGGAGCTTTAGAGGGTGAGACTTGTCTGCAAATCCTCTTCAGGCAACGCGTGGCCTCACAGGCCCCTCGTTTTCCTATGGATGGCACTGTCTCCCCACCTTGTGGATGTTTTTGGGACTATGGCCTGGCACCCCCACCCAAAGACAGTCCTTCGGTCTCCGACAATACCCTTTCCTGCACTACAGTGTTTTAGAAAATTGTTGTAATATTTTCCCCAAGAATATTAAGAATCACAATTCAGGTTCATTTCTGTTAAATTTGCCAGTCTCGCTTCCTTTTTGAGGGTTATGATCCTTAGAGAAATCCAACAGTTCCTCCCAGGTTCGAGAGCACTTGGAAAGGTCATTCCCTGGATGAGAAGGCAAGTTTTTATACTAACCTGTAGTATTTTTTGAGGTTTTCCTGAAAAAAGTGAATAACTTTGAAAAAAAAAAAAAAGCAAAAAAAAGCAAAAAAAATTAAGTTCTTTGATTATTGGAGAGAATCAGTTTTTTAAAGTAGAAAGATATAATTTACAAAACAAGGAGTTATGTTTAACATATGAAGGAGATCAGATGATAACTTTAATGATCCTTCCTGAAAATAACATTTGTGAATGTATTTCTTTTTCCTTAAGGACAAAGTGTATTGACTGTTTTTAAATATTATTGTAGTGTCATTCTTTTGCTGTACCTCTTACGTTTCTACACATCTATTTTCTAGATTGTCAGCTTATTTGTGGCATCCAAGACCATCACGGTTCTTCCTGACATCCATATTAAATTGGTTTTCTGGGGACTTTGCTTTCTGCTTTTGATGTCAGTGCTTATAAATGGGATGAGTCAACTATAATAGATTTAAACATTGCAAGGAAAACATAAGACTGATATTTTGGTATTTCATGAGCCACCCAAGATATGTTTCCAAATAATGTTCCTTTCGTTATGCTGTGTGCACCCTTGTGTATGAATTCGCAAATCTGCAGACTTCACACACACACATAAATAAGGCACCTTCAAAGATTTCCCTCCCAGTTTTTTTTCCTCCATTAAATCAATTTTTTGTCACAAATTTTCTGTTCTTTAATATTTTCTGCATGAACTCTCTTATGAATACTTATGTTACTAGCCCAAAAAAGAGGTTTGTTTTCTGAATTATTTCAAGCCAGTTTTAGTTTGTTGGTGTCATCAACCGCTACAGACTGTACTTTTTAGATTGCTGTAAATTTTTTTCCCAGGGGTAGTTTACAGCACATTCCCTCTTTGGTTCCACCATGGATTACACTAGATTGGAGTTGCATCCTCCTGGAAAGATTTATCCCAGAAAATAACAGCTATAGATTCCAACCATACATCATCAAGAATTCAAGCAACAAAAGTCAGAGGCAGAATTTCCAGCAGCCTCCTCCAAGAGTCTCAGCCGATGTTACTCTTCAGTCTTATGTTACTGTATCAGTCTTGCTGCCGTCAAGATTCTCCGTCCACAGAACAATCTTTCTGTGTTGATTTTATAGAAGTTTTCAATTCTTCTCTAAATCTCTTATTTACCAAAGTGGTTGTAATAAGTGGTCAAAGAATTATTGAGTCTAGCACAACCTAAATTTTCTTTAGATGTATTTTTGACCACTAAGAGTACTCAGCAAGGTGCTGCCAAACAGACTGGGACATCCCTTGTTGAGTGTTCACCTGTTTTCAAGACATCTCAGAGAGAATTGTTTTCTAAAAGACAAATATGCCAGATTGTGCAATTTTTTCCAAATATCTCGAGATACAAAGGCTTTTATGTGTCTGACAGAGTTCTTCTAGACATTAATCATCGTTCTAATCAGACTGTCCAACACTTCCAGCCCCCTAACAGCTGTGGCAAATGGCACAGCTAGTGCCTAGGCAAATCCCTCCAAACCATTTTAATGCAACAGAAGTAATTAAATCTATTAGCATGGCTGGATCTGTCTACACTTAGAACTAATCAACTTAATTGTCATGCAAAGAGAATTAAACCCTTTTGATGATAAAAATTCATCTCAGAAGCACATTTGGGTTGGTAATTTGGGGAACAACATGACCTCTTCGGTAAAAAATACATTGGGACAGAGTTGAAACATGCTTGTAATAAAACGCAAAAGAATGTAAAGCAAATAAAAATTTTCTGAGTTGTTTTAAATGGTAAAGCATATTATCAAAAGATATTAAAATTATCCTACTAATCCCATTTAAATGACAAGAAAATATGTTTGTTTAGAATTTATGATTCCACAGCTCTTCATTTGAAACAATTCAGAAAGTGTTCAGTATCAAATTGAGCAAAGGTTCAAATTCCATCTAAAGGCAGCTCCCAGTGAATAATTCCTGCAAATGAAACAATACCTGGGAGCTCAGTTCTGAGGTATGCAGCATTCCCTCACAGCCGTCATTAGTTTTTGGTACAGCCATATGCAGTGATGAAAGCCTAGCAGGCCCAGAAGATGGGAAAGTGGATTTTTAAGTGAAAAACCTCCTCCTGGGCAGTCCAGTAGATCACTAAGACATTTAGCACTGTGTTTTGCTCTATCAGACGGGTCAAACTTTTACCCCAGCACATTCATATTCATAGGTCTTGGGAGGAAGTATTTTTAGACTATCTTACAGTCTGCACAACTACTGCTGAATAAAAATGTGTGGACAGCAGAGTCAAGCGTGGTCTGCTGATTGTTCAAACTTTGTACACGGTTTGGGAGTGTGTAACTACCACTGTCTTGGTGCACAGGCCCGAGTTAGAGCAAATACCCAACACAGATATCGACTACCAAGACATAACCCAAACAGGCTCTTTCCATGCTCTTCCAATATTAGAATTTATACCCATTAACACCCAGATTTGTCTACATGCCAAACATCAATGAAACTCATGCTCCCAGGTTCATGTTAGAAACCGTGACAAGCTATTCACATTATCTCAGACACACTGAACTGACAAAACTGCCCTAAAAAAAATGACAGCATATTGGGCCTAGGTGGGTGATAGGTAGAACCCATGGGAGGCTCAGTGTTGGTCAGTTTGTGCCACTTGGCTTCAAGGCCAAAGAGTGACCCCTGGCTCTATTTTATTTAGTAAAATAGATACAGCCATACTTATTTTGTTTCTTTTTCAAAAATTTGCACATCTGATACTTTCTTCTGTTCAGAACCGCTTTCAAAACCTCACTTTTTTTACTCATGTTGCATAGAAGAGAGAGTATAAAGTAAAGATACAGACTTGATAACCTTGCTGCAGTAAAATAAGATATTGCAAATTCTGGTAAAATATTGTACTTGACATCTTTGTGTTTCCGTGCTTATTAAACTTTGTATTCAGAATTTGACTATCAGGTTTCTGGCAGTCCTGCTCCACCACTTCACCTGCCACACATCATCTGAAAGCTAAGAGACTTTTCAGGAGGATTTTGGGAAAATGGGTATCAGGGAACTAACAAATTGACAGCCATGGATAAGGACCATTTCACAGTCCACAAATCCAGGAATACAGTGGTCACACAGAAGAATAAAGAGAAAGTATTTTTTGTAATTGAACACTGACAGGCATTAAATTTTTTGAAATGTTTTCTTTTTCATTATAAACCACCAGAAAAGCAATTAAAAATATTTTTGATGTAACATTCTTTCCTCCTAAATTTTGTATCATTCTCCTTCATTTGCTAAATCAAAATTGTTGAAGAATGAAGTGAAGGTTAGAGAATTGATAAAAGAGATAAAAGAAGAAAATCAGGAAAACATCCTGAGAATAAAATGTTCAAATTTAAGAATTGCTGCAGAAATTTCATGCTCTTTCAAACCTCACAGTTTAGACATGTCCTTTTATTTCCTTCTTTTGACCAATTCACAGCATCATTCAGACCACAGGCTGAAAAAAAAAGCCTACTCAGTAATAGAGCAAAGATTTCAGAAACCCCATCTCTAAACCCAACTCAAGCAAAAAAAAAAGACAAGAATAAGAAGAATTTACTTTTTTATCTCCTCACTAACTAACTGATTATACCACCTTTCATATTACTGAAAAGTTCTTCGTGTCATAGGCACCATCACTAATACATCAACACATTAAGTCTTCACTGACTATGAAGCAAGAAGGTAAAATGAGGCTGCCATAAAAAACATAAAGCTGAAGGAACAGCCATGGTATGTTATTAACTCCAGTCTTCATCTCTTCAGGCTATGATATGCTTAATTACCCTGATGTCAGGAAGAACTATTTTCTCCTTTCCACTTGCATTTCAAATCTTCTGTGTCTGGTACCCTTCATTATTTTCCTTAATTACAAATACAGTTTTTAAAAACCTTGTTTGTGTACCTTCCTGTTTGCTGGCTTTAATAGTTTGACATTCTGTAAATTGGAGAGAAAGAGGGAAAGCATATAGGTAATATATATGAATATATATGTCTAATGGAAGAGAAATCATTATGATCACTTAAACAGGATTTAGTAACACCTGGTTTAGATGGAGCAAATGATACGAGAATGCACTACTGCATTCATTTTGAAGAAACAGTCATCCAAACTCACTATGCCACAATAGGCAAGTCACACAGAATAAATTAACAAACATCAAATACAGCTTTCCTCACATCAAAACCATTGGCTGAATTAACATCAGGCTACTGCAGGAAGGACAAGAATCATCCAGCTGGCTCTTGTATTATACAAAGACACATTATCACCTCATTATGACTGTGAAGTAATAACTGAGAAGAGCTAATTTTGAATGACAATACATAAATATTCAAATTTCATTTGTATGTCCCTAAAATAGTGATGAGTAAGAAGTAGGAGAGATTGGACTCTATTAAAAAAAAATCAAAAAGAAGAAACATTTACCTCTTGAAATTGTCTGAAGTACATATAACGTTCTGTAAAAACTCAAATATTTTCACCTTCAAAGAGTAGTGTTTTAGCTAAAATTCTGTTAACAGAGAACAGGGAGAAACTACTCGTGAACATCTGCTCAAGAAAACAAGCTTTGTTCTAATATTCTTTAGGACTAAATTTATTCACACAATATGAATCATGATTTTTGATCAGGAAACTCTGTCTGGTAAGAGAAAATGTCAGAAATGTTTGTTCAAGCTTCAGTTTGCATTGGTATTTGTGTTTCTAGTCTTAATCTTTTCCAAATGTAATGAACCAGAGAGCAGAAATAACACAACGTAAATTAAGTACCACACAGCATAAGTAACAAATTACTACGTACACATTTACAAAGTGATCTGTGTGAGAGGTACTACATGAGCGAATGCCAGGCTAAGCTCTACAGGCACAAACCATACCCCGAATCAAGATGGTAAACAAATGTATCATCACAGACTCAATCACTAATTATTTGTGACTGCAAAACGTGATTTTGTTTGTCAAGCTAACTGCTGTGAGTCATTTGCTTGCTCTGAGTGGAAGAACATGATCAAGGCATTGATGCTTAACTTAAGCCAGTATTTTCTGAGGTCAGTGGAATTATGTCACCAAAAGATGTGGGGAGTTGGACCATGTGATGCTTTCTTACAATTTTAGTATAATTTCTAAATTTGTGTCCTCAATTTGTGTAAATTGATTGAATCTTTAGACTGTTGCAGCACAAGGCTGTATGTTGTTTTTCTTGTAGAAATGCAAACTTATAAAGCAAAAAAATCAAATCCGTATAAAGGCCACGGATCAAGCTATAACCCCAAATGCAGAAATCCCTAAAGAGATCTGTGTGCCTGTCCATTTGAAGGCAACAAGAAAACCTGGTGTTTCAGTCTCCATGCATTGTCTTGAGTCAGAGATGTACCTGAGCTCCGAATGCTCCGATATTCACCCAGGACATATCGCAGTAGGATTCATCTCGTGGCTGAAGGAAGAGAAGAAATCACACACAGACAAGGATCACCGTCTGTGAGGTTTGTCCAACAAAATTTTCGTATCCGCTGGTGGAGCTCAGCAGACCGTGGTGGTGTACCATGGGCCGGTACAAGTGTGCCATGAGTTTTTCATACAGCACAGAGTGTAGCACAGCAGCAGTGATGCAGCAGTGCCAAGTGTTCATCCCTGGCTTGGGGACACTGCAGAGTAGGGTAAGTGCTGTCACAGCTAGCTACACAGCCATCAGAATATGACTTCTGGTCATCTGGAAGATGTTGCCTTCCTATTTCTAATGGCAAAATGCCAAGAGGCCACGACATGGAAAATGCAGCCCCTTCAGGGACTAGATCAAAATACACCCCCAATGTCCCAGCATCCAGTGATGATGGAAGGCAGTGATATTTCCTGTCAGGCCAAAAGTTTTTATGTGGCTCTGGTTGATGACATACTGCTTAGACCGATTTCTGTGGGAAGATAAACCACTTTGTTTTGACTTGCTCTCTCTCTGATGCAGCTTTGGATGTGAACAGTGGGTTTGGCACAAATCCTACTTACAGTAAATGATGTAGATCAGAAATAAAGTTACCGCATCTTTCAGTTTTTCTGGTACTCTGGGAACAGCTCAGCCTTTCATTCTCTATCTTATTTTTCAGTCATGTCAGAGAAATAGAACAGTTAAAGCAAGTGCTGCAGTGTTTTTACCCACGGTCCTCAAGGGAGTTGAAGAAGAGAGGCACTGGAACACACACAGCAGTCTAGCTCTCATTCTGTGGAAATACTGCAGGCTGTGTAAGTCTGTCTGAAGTGGCACGTCATTCTGCTCAACTCATCAGATGACACTGTCAGTCTTTGATAGAAACAAAGGGATTTAAAACACAGTATGTGTTAACATCAAACAGGCCAACTTAACAATTAACATGAAGCCTAGTAGAGTCTGTCATTGGTAAAATGCATAAATAATGATTAAAAATGGAAAAAGGTTTGATTCGAACTTCCAAATTGAAAATTAAAATTCTAGTCAATTTTTCATGTCAAGATATTTTCCTTCACCAGAGTGCGATAAGAATACCTATTGAGACATAGTAACACAAAAAAAGCTCATCTGTTCATTGATTAGACCTTTCTTATGAAGGGCAGAAAGTCATACTGATTTGTTTTGGGACAGCCACAGACACAAAATATTCTACTGCAAATGATCCGAACATCTGTTTTTATTTTTTTTACCCTGCAGATCCAGCAGTCAGCAATGTATAGAATTGCCTAATGGATATTTTCAGACTAAAGAAAAGTTTTGCATGGAAATGCTTTCTAAGCATGGTTTTTGCATAATGCAAAACTCTTCTTTTACAGAATATGGATACAGGGCCATTTATTTAAAAATAATACAGAACATGAATGGGCTTGTTAATTAAATTTATTGTAATGGTATTTTCTTATATAAATCTACTTAATTTCAAAATGTTTTAATCCAAGCACTGTTATCACATGTTTATTGACTCACTCTGTTTTTATTAATTGACTTGATTGAAAAACCTCTTAGGCATCAACTGGAAGAGATGACAATAAAAAAATTAATAGTATTGTAATTTATAACATTGTATTAAGCTCTTTTACAATGGATAAAAGCACCATAATTTTCTCATAACAAAAATTAATATTTATTTATGATATCTTTTATGAGAGCAGAACACTTTTTTTCTCTGAAAAGACCTCTTGAAAATTGCACATGTAACTATCAAATATCTTTTGACTTTTCAGCGTTTCCCTCTACATTATGTCTTCCTGACCTTATCAATTCTGTCTACTATTTCTAACTTCAAAGCTTCAATTTACAAAAGTGCATCTTAACTATATAAAAATAATGACAATATTTTCTAGGAAATGCTTGTATGTTTCTCAAGATAATTCAAAGGCTATTTATGAATTGGAACAACATGTTTTGAAGCTGATTGCTATACATATAAAGGCACTTGCATTCATTCAAAATACTATGAGTGTATGTGACTCCCAGTGTGTAAAACTGTCCAACTGAACAAAAACAGTTCTGAAAGAAAATTGGAAATTCTCATTGGGTATTCTAAGAGCTTTATCTACCTGCGCTTATATTTATATACAATGCATTCCCCTTTAAAAGAAGAGGCTCTTCTTTATTTCAGCTCATTTTTATTCCATGACAAATATAAATATTGATGGGTTTAATGGTATTTGGATATGGTGTGCATCAACAACTCGCAGCCCAGAAGGCCAAATGTGCCTTGGGCTGCATCAAAAGCAGTGTGGGGAACAGGCAGAGGGAGGTGGTCTCCCCCTTTGCTGGGGGAGCACTCCATCTGGGGTGCTGCATCTAACACTGGGGTCCCCAGCACAAGAAAGATGTGGACCTGTTAGAATGATGCAGAGCAGGGTCACTGAGTCACTCAGAGGGCTGGGGCACCTCTCCTGTGAAGACAGGCTGAGACAACTGAGGTTGCCCAGCTTAGAAAAGAGAAGGTTCTGGACAGACCTCTCAGCAGTCTTCCAGTGCCAGAAGAGAGCCTACAAGAAAGCTGGAGAGGGACTTTTTACAAGAGCATGTACAGGACAAGGAGGAATGATTTCAAACTGAAGGAGAGTAGGTTTAGATTAGATATTAGGAAGAAATTCTTTACGGTGGATGTGGTGAGGCACTGGAACAGGCTGTCGAGAGACAGAGGGGATGCCTCATCTCTGGAAGTGTTCCAGGTTGGATGGGACTCTGAGAAACCTGGTCTAGTGGAAGGTGTTCCTGTCCATTCTAACAGGGATGGAACTAGATGACCTTTAATGTCCCAAACTTTAAGCCCAAACCATTCTATGATTCTGTGATTCTAGGTGAACATTATGGTCATCTGCCAAAGAAACACACAAGGCAACTGCTTCCTTCCACTGCCCCGGGATGTCTCCTCTTCAGTCTATTTTGCTTGGCTTTGACTATGAAAGGATTTGCTAGCAGCAAAGAGGTACAAGTGTCCAGTGCAATTCAAACATTACTTTGGGTATATCTAACATCCATTTCATCATCTGAAATACAGAGATAACAGTTTATACCAAGTTTTGTATGTAATGCATGCTTCATTAACGTCTTAAAGTTACTTTGAGTTCCATAGCTGGTAAATGATAAAATGAAAGTAAGTATAAATTCGTGACAGTAATTTTTGGGATAATAGTCCCTCAAATCCCATAAAAGCTCTCAACTGATGTTTTAAATCAAAAAGAAATGCATAGGTAGATGCATTTTTCCTCAGTTTGAATATCCTCCCACATGTTCTTTCCTTTTAAAAGCACACTAGTTTGTTTTTTTTAACTCTATTGTGTGGAAGACATGAGATGTGCTGCTTCTGTCTATAGCAGTACAAAATTTTTTGAGGGCAATTGTATTATAGTTCAGTTCTTTTACATACATTTCATGGCTCATGTTTGTAAAAAGAGGCAATATAAATCAAAATAGCCATTGAAATAGTCCCCTATAGTTTTAGCCAGTTAGGTTTTTTCTTTCTCATGTTTACACTTAAGGGCAAGACACACATCTGAGAGACAGTATTTTTTGGCTAAACCAATTTTCTTTCTTTCTTTGCAAAGTTTGTCTTGGAACTATCAACAAACTTCTAATGAATTAAAAAACTGGCTTGTTATTCTGAATACAAGTAGCAATGTAAATTAATGTACAATGAGTTTCAAACACTGCATGTCCATAAACAAATTTTAAAGTCTTCAGGAAATTTTTCTGACATATGCCAATGTCAAGTAAACCAGTAGAGAAAAAGAGCAACAGAACAGGTAGAGCAGATGAATTTCCACAGCTGGCAGCAGAGGGTTACCCAAGCCTTGCTACGTGATCTGAGAAATAAACACCTGGAGGAGTGAGGTTATTTTTATAAAAACAAAAAAAACCAAAAAGCAAACAAACACAAAGCCACTAACAAAAGGAAGAAAAAACCCCAACACAACCCAAAACTCAACCAAAATAAAAAACCCCTACAGAATAACTGCTAAATGTCACCACAAAACAAAGAAAGTTAAAGTCAAGCGTGGCAAACAGATAGCCATTCCTTCCCCAGGGCACGCCATGAGAGGGCTGACCAAATAAGCCTTTTTTCTTCCCTGAGGAATGTGTGGCTCTGTTTCCAAAGAGTATTTGTATGACTTTGAGGGCTGCTCACAAGGACCCCAGTGTTGGTTTTTTGCACTATGTGCCTACAAGAGGTGCTTGGTGTGCTGGTGTGAGCAGAGTTCTTGCCCTGGAGTCACAGCGCATGTATCCAGTGCTATAAACACTCCCACATTCCTGAGTTCTCCATTTATACAAAAGCCAGAAGAAAAAAAGTCCTAATTGGAAATGCTTTTGCGTTTTCATGCATAATTGCAACATAAAAAGTTCATAGCTACTAATCAAAACTCCAGTTCGTTATGCAGCTTGGGTTTGGCCAAATGCAGGCAAACTTCCATTAAGTCTGTACAAGCCATACAATTCTAGAGGATTTTCTGCCTAATTTCAATTCCTGCTCCAAAGAGTGGTCTTCTCAACTAGACCAAAAAAAAAAAACAAAACCATCAGCAGAAATTTTAAAATGGAGATGCACTTTTTCCATCTTCCTTCTGAAGAATATTGGTTGAAATTACTGTCATCAGTACTACTTTACAATAATTACCAATTCATGATGAGACAGTCTTCTGGCATAGAATATTTCAGTATAAATGGTTCAATTTTAGGAAAGACCTATCCCACTGAAAACAGGATCTTTCTCAAGTAATGAGTTGGAAATGAGACTACGCAGTGCTAGCAGCCCTGCCAATAATATGATCAAGAGTATCACAACTAAAAGAAGTCTAGAAAAGCAGATTCACTTTAGTGAGGTTAATTACATAAACTCACAATTCTGTTGCTGTATTACAATGGTGCATTGTAATGTTTCTCAGAACTTGTTGTAGTGGCTTCCTCCAACAAAAAGGATTTAAGAAAGAATTTGGGTTTAAATAGCTTTAAAATACTTACTCTTTTGAGGAAGGTGTTGGAACCAGGAAGAAAAGACCAACAAATTAGTCTACTGCTTTAATCTGAAGTAATTCCATGTCTATTCATGTTTACTGCCTGCTATTGGACATTTGACACAACTCAGACAAGCTACTCCTTCCAATCAGGCTCATTGTAGGACCAGTTCTAATTACACCATGATATTTGTAAATAATTATACGATTTGTTATTTTCACTATAAAAAGTAAAATTTAAAATGTAAATATCAAGAATATGAGACAAAAACTTACTTTCAAAACATGAACACTTAGAGAGAATTTTTTTTGCTGCTTTAGTACACTTCCACATATTGAAGTGCTGTCAGAAGGCTAATGGCATGAGGGATGAAGATGGACACTTGATTTCCCTAGTCTTCTTTGCTACCAGGCCTCTTGTGCCAACCCTGAGCCCAATCTAGAGCATAGAAAAATAATTTTAAAAATTAGGAAAACAGTCTTTTGTCACAGTAGTGCAGTAGTAGTAAAGAATATAAAGAGTTTAAGAGACATAACCCTGGGATTTAATAAAAGACTCTTTTGCACTCTTCAGTATGCTCTAGTGGAATGTGGCCAGTCTTTCATCAACTCATGACCAGAGAAGTGGAGGTTGTTTGCTAATTTGAATTATTCAGTGTGTCACAGGGAAACGCAATTATTAACTTCCCTCATCTCTCCCAGTGGCATACTCATATCAGTCTCTTTGCCTCTGTCATTTCACACAACAATGTCCCAGTGGTGCTTGTCTCAGCTTTTATGTAAAGCGGCAGCTGACTGAGAGTCCAGGACCCCTTTTTTTTTTTCCTTTGGTGGCATCCTAGGTGGAAAAACTCCTGCTTACTTCAACAGGATCAAGATTCGTCCTGGTTGAAACATCAAGACTTATTTCAGAGCACAAAGTAGCTGAAGAGCTCGTGGCAGATGGTGGGGATGAGCCTGCCTAATCCAAGTTTGGTGCGTTTGTCAGGAGTATTGCATAATGTAAGGGTTTCAGCATAATTTAAAGTGTAATTCATATGAAATACATTTGGGAAGCTTGCTATTGCTGTTATTTTTCATGCCAGTGGACATCTTGCTATCTATGAAACATCTGTGCATGATTTTTGCCCCAAATATTAACTTATTTATGAAGAAGCACATTTCATAAAACTTCTCATAGTGAATGCAAAATTAGGGCTGGGCTGCTTTTACTGTACAGCAAATTTCTTGAGTGCCTGTACTTATTTAGCTATAAAAATGATGCAGGTATAAATCTCACAGGCTGAGGTCAGGCAGGACTTCCTACATGCTTGTGAGCGAGCTATGAAGAAGGGCCATATTTCAAGGTGTGTTGTTCCATTTCTCTCTTCTGTGCTATTTTAGTAACCATCCTGCTTCTGGGCAATAGGAAAAAAAATCTGTGAAGCTGTGTCAGCTCAACGGACAGAAGGGAAATGGTTCAGCAGACTGTAAAAGGTTCTTCCTTTTTTGGCTAGGAAGAGTCCTTCCTTCCTGAGTCTGGCTGGAGAATTCTCCTGCGGCACAGGTCTCCAGTGTGGTGAGTGCTGTGCACTCCAGAGATGTCCAAAGGAGCTTCCCACAGAAAAGATGAGTATCTAGAGAACTCAGATGAGAGTAAGGAGCCCCCTGTGAGCAGGCAGAGTGCGTGGGGAGGTCCCACTGATGCAGGACACATGGTTTGAGCTGACCAAGCCAGCAGGGGCAGCTTCTGAGGCTGCTCGCTGCTGGAGATGGGCGTGCGAGAAAGAGCAGCGGTGTGGGCTTGGGGGCTCTCACAGCTCCTGGGACATTTTTGAGGATTGGGTTCAGGTCATTCTAAGCTGGTACAGTGTAATGACATCTATGCTGCTTTTAAGAACAGAGTTTGGATCTGATACAAGCCATGCCCTGTGTTTAAGTGTCCTTGGTGGCCAAGGCCCCTGGGGCATTTCAGAAAGGCCAAGATGAGCACAGCATGTAGGAAGTGTGGGATCCTGGGATTGGTTACATGCTCTTTCCTCAGGTAATACAGGGTCTCAGGCACTGCTGCAGCTGGACTCATACAGATAAGCTTACACCCATTTTAATATGAATATTAAAATGGATATTTTTGCAGAATCCGTGTGATCATCAAAACGATGTTTAAAACTAGTAGTTCCTAAGCTGTATCTGAAGTATTGAGCATAGAATTAGCATAGCCAGGCATTCAGCCAATATTAAAATATATGAAAATTTCCATTGTGCCAATTTCCAGCTGAAGATTAGCAAGATTAGTAGTGAAATTTGCACTTCTCACTGTTGTTTACTGATGCCCATGACTGCTAGGCAATGCAGTAACACATCTGCTGAAGAAATGGAAACATTCAAGTGCTATCAACTTTGTGAGCAATGCCATATGGGTTATATTTACTCAACTGGCTTATACTCAGCTTACCACTACTGTTAAGCATTTTACACAGAGCGTGTTATAAAGGTCACTCAGACCAGCTGGATTTTAAAGGTAATAAGGAAAACAACCTTGTATTAATAAATCATAATAATTCTGTGTGTGCAATCGGATACATTTTTTCTAGTTACCAATAACAGTATTTTGTAAGCACCAATAAAGACACTGATACCACTCACTTACTGCAGAGGAAGTGTAGAGATTTCCAACACCATAATGCTGCTGAGTGCGTTATGAGATTGAGACTATTTGTGCCTGCAATTGGTTACTCAGGCATTAGCCCAAAGGAAGTGACATTTCACTGATCTGCATGCTAAACACAACGGCCATTATTCACAATCTTCAAAGGAATAAACATAAAACTGGCTTCTGGAGAAAAAATTTCTGAGATGACATGTGAATTCTATTAGTAGCTTGTGGTATAGACACCGCTCGTCATTCTGATAATCAGTTTTGACAGGAATTTCTGAATTAGGAAAAAAGAGATAAACATCCAATTTAGTGAATGGTGGGAATTCAGTTAATTAACTTGGGAAAAAACCTGACTATTTCATTTAAGATGTGCAGTATTAGAATAAAAGCTCAGAGGAAGGCTGTGAAACATTATGTCTAAAAGACAGAAATAAATCATTTAAATGTATGTTACATTGCAACAGAATGCATAACCAAAATAATGCGTTATTTAGCGATTTTTCAGACTGCATTTCTAAAAGAATAAATACAAGGATTATTTTGGGTTTGGTGGTATTTTTGGGTTTTTTTGGGGTTTTTTTTTGTTTTGTTTTTGTTTCTTTTTGGGTTGCAAGGTCTTGCAATTAGTACATGCAAACATGTTTTTTAACAACATGCAGAAAAAAAATTCAGGAACAATGAATTTAAGACAGCAGCCTGTATTGCAAAAGAGCTGTAAAAAGGTAAGAGTTGTAACGAGGGTAGAACCATTGAGATGGGAGTATTCATAGCTCAAGCAGACAGATGCACTCCCCCACTGAGCACTGATAGGAGGTAAACAAGGTGAAAAATGGAAAGCCCAAAATTCTGTTTATTTACCTGAATATAGTCTTGGGAAAATTAATAAGAGAACCCATAAAGAAAGTCATCTCAGTCTATAAACGGTAATGGATTCTCTGATGACAAGAACCAAACCTGATGTTTTAAGATAAAAACATGAGCTTGGAAAATGTAGCAGGGGAACAGAGTTTGCAGTTCTCTGGAGTGCAGACATAAAGGTCTGGTTCATAACTCAAAACCCATGCACAATCTTCACAGCAGCTCATTTATTTATGAAAATAATGCATCATTCAAAGAGGCTTTCCTAAATACCATTTTTCACAGACTTCACTTGGGTAAAGCCAGTGCCAAACATGGGATACTTTGTTCGTTTAACCTTTACAGCACAAAATTTTAAGGCATTGTCCCCGATTTACATGCAATAGCAGAAACAGTCAGAATTTGACAGGAATTTCTAAAACCAGCAGTAGCATGTAGCCTACATGGAGAACTAATATGAAGAGCAAGTTTACAAAGCTTTGGAATCATTCTACCATCTTACTAAATCAGTACAATTGGGACATTTGCAGCGTAGTCATCCTGTGTCTTGAGATCTCAGCTGATGGGTGTAGACCCTACAGAGTGATCAGTGGGCAGTGGAGAGACTTGCCTGCCATGTGTACGAGCAATAGTTTGAAGTTTTGAGACTTGGGGCTCACATAAACTGAAAATTTAGGAGACAGATATTAAAGTTAAGAAAGAAAAGTGGAAAATTATTAATATAGCAGCTTTTATATGGCTAAACAGATGCAATTATTTCTATAAAGAAGCATAACTACAGATTAGAAGACATACTGAAAGAGATATAATTATCATTCAGAATAGAACAGCTATTTTAAAATCAGGCATTTTACGTCAGCTATAGTTGTTAGTGTTTCTAGCACAATAAAACTGCTTTGAGAACTGTTTGCATCAGTAAAAAAAATCACATAGAAAGAGAACCCACGTAACTAGGTTAAGAGCCATAATAAGCCGAGATTTGCTAGAAATCACATTGCATTTTATTTATCCTGTTTAAAATTCCAAGTGTTTTTGTATTCCATTAACAGCCAACATTATTAAAAATTTGCCTGAATACTATAGTCAGTAGACAAAATTTCTTAAGGTGGAAAAGACATATTTAGTTTGTTTTCTATTGATATTCTCATAAACTGACAATAATGGTCTTTCAACCTAATTATTTGAAGTAATTTTCCATGTTTCTGTGTTTTCTTATTTCGAAGTCCTTTACATAGTTGCCCTCCATGGATTCCAGTAGAGTTTTTTAAGTAAGAAAAACGTAAGAAAAACCTAAGAAGAGTGTAAGAAAATCATGCTCTGCCAAATGTCATATTTGCTGTAGATGTTACAATTTCTGTTGCTGAAGGATTTTTATTTTGTTGTACTCTAACTTAATTGAGAATCCTCACTGCCTTTGCACACCATCCATAAGATAAGTAAGGCTGACAAGACAACCAGGTCTTCAAAGAGATCTAGGTATCTTACTGAGATTAAAATATACAGGATCTTCCTGGACAGAACAGCACTTCATTGACCAGTCCTATCTCCATTTCTACTGTTTTCAGCTGTTTGGGGATCTCCATGGTACCTCTTCATGTGCTTTGTCTCTGGGCATTTCAATAGAACTTGTCCTTTCCTGTGTCCTGGCTTCATCTTAGCTTCAAGTGCAGCTCCAGTTTCAGCATCCATTTATCAGTTTGTAATTACCAACAGGATCCAAACCCCTCACTGCCCTTTCTACAAGCTCTCATTTTGCTTTTAGCAAGCCCAGAAGCTTCTTTCTTGTTCAAACCAAGTTTCTTCATTAAGGATAAATGCCTTCTCTTCCTCTTCGTTTTCAGTTGCGCTTTTAAATTTTGGATTAGTAATCTAAGTAAATAAACAGGCAAAAATTCACAACAAAAGTTTTTGATTTTAGTATCTTTTTAGTATTTCTTTTTAAAGTGTCTACAGTTGTGGAAACCTAACAATTATAGGAAATTCATATCCTACCCCTTTCCCCCCCCTTTTTTTTTTCTCTCTCCATCGAAAGAAGGCAATCAGTTCTATAGGTTTTCTGGTGCACTTTGGTAGAGTGCTAGCAGAAGCAAATAGGGAGGAATGATGTCTAGAGCTTTCAGAGCAGGAACACCTCTTTGGAAATTTTAACTGGACATCGGCATGAAAAAGATTTCTTCACCAACGATAATAGTGTAGCTAAATAGAGCAGTTAAGATGGGGGAGCTGTTATCACCAGCTCCATTGTCAGAAAAATTGGAAGAGCTGCTGCGTAATTGTTTCTGAGATCACAACGTTGAAAACGTGACAAACCACGTTAAATACCCATTACTGCTCACTCAGCATCATATATCAGATTAGTAAAAAATACTTCATTTATGTGATGATTACGTCCCTCACTCAGAAATCTATCTGTATCTACTGTTAAGAAGAGAGACCTTAACACCAGCCCCAGAATAACTTCTGCATTTCAGAGCACCAGCAGAGAAGCACAGCTGAGTACCTCATCAAGATAAGTATGAGCTATTTCATGAAGCACAATGCAATGGGTAGCCTGGTCACACAGTGCTTGGGAAACTTGAGCACAAAGTAAATAATAAAAAAGTTCAGATGCTGTCTATTTCAGTGTTACTTAAGCAAATAAATGGAACATTTCATGAAAAGAGCAAAGCTAAACCAGAAAACTTCTAATCAGTTCCTTCCACAAATGCTGTGGCATCATATCAATTATATAAATGTTCATCTAGTGAAATTTTAATCTGCCAAAATAAATCTATTTGATCAACCTTGAATAAATAACCCCATGGAGGTTTTGTGTTGGTTTGGCTTTTGTTTTTTAATAGTTCCTTCCTGATCCTAAACTGTGTTATCAAAATGAGTTTGAGTGCCTAATCAGACACATCAGTCAAGCACCTTCAAGCACTGTGCCACCCCAAGTATGGATATCCCTCACTCAACAGCCAGCTGCAGTCACTTGCAAGTCCTTCAAAAGAAAAGATGCATGTGTAGAGGAAGAGGAGAATTTACAAGTCAAATTATGGCCCTGACTCCTACAGCTGATCAGCTGAAGCCCTGAAGAATGAGATCTGATTATAATCACAGTGCTAATGTAAAGCTGAAGTGTTATGAGGGCATGATGAGGGCAATGAAATCTATCCTGCTCTATTTGGACTTAATAGATGAAAAGAGAAGCAGGATGACTCAGTCCCCATGTTTTTTTTGGATGCAGGCAGAAGAATGTCTCCCCAAAGTGAGGTTAAAGAATAACTGAACAAAATGTAGGCTTACTTTATTTAAAGTACTGGTTTTAAAATACACATCTTTTTGGAGATGGAAAGAGATAAGGATTTAATGTTCATTATATGAACACTTCTTTTGCTTTTTACTCTCTTCTTTAACTGGGAATGGGGATAGAGTGACTGAGAGAGTGAAAAAAAAGAGGTATATTCTGAAAATTTGCTATGTACTTGAGTTTGAAATACTTTATATTTAAAAACAGGCTTGTCCATTCAATTCTGACTTTTATTGTTCCATTAACACTGTATATTTGAGTTACTACTTCTCTGTGACTCTGCTCCCGACTTATTCTGTTTTTTAATTTTATTGAGATACATCTCTCCCACTGGCATAGGAAAAAGGAAGATTTTCTTCAAGGTAATTATTAATTAAGCAATTATTATTTATGTTAGTCCAGCAAACTAGAGACATTAGGTCTAGACCAGAACCAGAAACTGTTAGCATTAAATTGAGGCACAACATATAAATTAGCCCTGCTCCAGAAAGTTTGCAGTCCAGTCACAAGACAAGAAACAGGCAGCAGTAGATGAATAACTGAGGCGGTCATTGCTCATGCAGTTCAGTGTGCAAAAAGCACACTCTTGCTTATCTGTTGTCAACATTTTTTTAGGTATCCTGGTAGAAGGCATTTTTCATGTGTTTCAAGGCTATTTGCCATTGGAACTAATGAGTGTCCAGAAGAATCTAACAGACAACAGATATATACAGAATGCAGTGTTTTCCCTTTTTTTCTTAAACGCCTTTTTCATAAAATGGTGTTCCTTTTTTATCTCTCTCCTTTGAACAATATTTGTGGCAGTATTTATAATAATTGAAGATTATGTAATTTTTGAAAACCCCAACCAGAGATATATATGTTCTTCCTACTATTCATCTCACAAATGACATACATTTTTTTTTGTCAGCATTTTGCCAGTCTGTTGTTCAGAAAGTGCCAGGTGTGTTCTAATGCCAGCTGAAAGCCATCTTTTGAAATTATTTATCCAGGAAAATGCGCTGTTAAACACAGTGAGACATAACAGCAGTCAATGAGCCACCTACAGTGCCAAGTTTATATCAAAACTATTAGGAACTGAGTGGAACCATTAGGAACCTAATAGCCTTTTCACTCTGCTGTGTGTCTTCAGGTGAGGGATACTGAGGATAGTCACAAATTTGTAAAAGTAAAAGTCTTATTAGGCCAAAGGTTGTGTCTGAACAGCACTGTCTTTCTTCAAGAAATGTCTTAATGCAGCCTGGATACCCCAGCCTGTTGATAAAAGAGTGATCAATTCCTGTGAGCTGTCCGAATCCTTCACCATTCATGACTTGTTGGTTTATGCTTTAAAACATACCACAGGGGAAACTCTCTCAAAAGGAGGGTTTAAAACATGAAATAAAGACATAGGATTTGCTATTAATCTGTTAGTAGCTTAGTTAGAGAAGTTTTCCTATTACTTGTAAGTTGAAGATAGTAAAATAACTCTACTGTGATGCCCAGGTGGGGTCTGTCTATACAATTGAAATCGTGATACTCATTTTTAAAAAAGTGTTCTGAGAAAAAGCAATGTGTTTATTTGATCATTTGGGTTCTGTCAGCCCATCCAGAGCAATCCTATTTCCTATATTTATTTCTGAAACTAAATTGAAGCAAATGATCCATCTAGGTTTTGCTACATAAATTACTAGCAGGTATTAATAGTTAGTCTGACTTCTCCTTCAGGTAATAAGGCCATGATTTGGAGTTAAAAAGATACTTATGCAGAAGTTCTAGATGTCCTGTAGCAAAGCTTAACCCACAGAAAGCTGTCATTTGGGTAGGAGCAATCAATAACTCACATGGGCTAAAGAATCTATTCACAAAGCTTCTTTTCACTGCTGTGCTCAGGGACATCTGGCAATAAATCTGTGGTCTTTTACAAAAGCTCTAGAAAATGCTAATAATGGAGTTGTCGTAAGAACTGGTGAATCACTGGCAGAGAGAAGAAATTTCTCATTTGTGTTCCCACTCCCAGTGGAAACCTAGTAGAGAAGTGCATGTAGAAAGTTCATTTTCACCAAACCACTGGATTTTTATCGAAATTTTTCTTTTCGAAAGTTTCGCCATGATGTTGCAGATGTGATCTGACTGTAGCTTTGGCCTGTCTATGCTGCCGTAGGGAAGGTGTGGAGTGGATTCTGCTGCCCTATTTATCTGTGTCTGCTCCTCAGACGGAAGATTTTTTAAGTCATTTGTCACTCCCTTTACTGTCAGAAAAGAGGGGGTTTGCTATCTAAGCTTTTAAAACCTTTATGCATACCCATAATGTCATGGTCTTTGCCTGTCTTTGGTGGGCTGCTGAGGAAGTGCAGTTGGTCTGGTACATTAATTTTTAGAAATACTTATTTAAGAAATAGGACCATAAGCATTAGTAGAGACTGTTGTTTGCTCATGATGCTTCAGTCAAGAAATGCTTTTTAACAGATGCCTCATAGATAAGCTTTCAAATTTACTAGGCCACATTTGTACTACCAAATAAGATTCTTGACCGGGAAAAATTTGAGGAAGTCCTTTTCCTTTGTATTGTGTTTTTAAAACTGAAAGTTGCCTGGAGCATAATAAGATTCTTAATCCAAATAATGTATAACATATCACTATCAGTGATACCACTATCAGTGCAGCACACTTGTTGAGACAGGTTTCCTTCCAGAACTGTGAAGTACAAGGAATATGAGTTCTTCTTCCCTGATTTAATTTGAAATCTTCAAATGCAGAGATTTACTGTGTTGTAGCATTTATTTAATAGAGATTGTTTCTACGTGGGGGAAGTAAGAACAAAGTACACCCAGTAATAAAATAGATTCCGGTGACTTCACCAGTACCTGTCAAATTTGATCATAAATTATATTTGGGGACTCAATAAAAAGAATAATGCTTTGGTTAACTGACTTTGCAGAAAGTATAATGTCATTAAGCTGACCTTTTCACTGAACAACTGAGTATCGTATCAGATATGTCATATCACATTAAAATATTACACTAAATTTCAAACAAATACCGGCTTGGAAAAGAACTGAGATTGTGAAATGTAAGATGTCAAATGACAAACATCTGTGAAATGTTTAGTTTAAGCCTTTGTGCACATCTCAGATAAGCAGTTCAGTATCAACAGGTTGATAAGCTGACTTCCCACAGGTATGTGGCAGAGCACACCTTCAGATGAGCTGCCTTATCTGTAGAAAAACTCTTGCTTGTGACATCCTCACCTGCAGTGTTACTGACAGCAGAGAATTATTTAGAAAATTAAACAATTTTTTTAGGAAGATGAAGTTTGTTCTACCGTGTGGTGTATAGCTCATATAGCTCTACAGCCATTGCACATTTGCAGATTTTGGGACCAGAATAGATTTTAGCGGTGCTTCATAAGTACATGTCTGGGATCCTCTAAGAATCTGCCATTTGATACTTAGATGTTTACAATGGAATGGTCTTATATTTCGAAAAATATATATGGAGAGAAAAAGACAATAAGAAGAGAAGAGTTGAATTGCTGTAGTAAATAAGGCATAAGAACACAAGCTGATGACAAGATAAAGCAGAACAGTGAAAGGCCATTGAGTCACTCACAGCCTGAAGTCCTGAATATGCAAGCTTGAGCAAAGTGAAGCCTAATTTATAATTCTGATAATTCATTTTATTAAATATAAACATTTCAGGTGCTGCTGCTTCAGAGTCAATGTTATGAGAAAGCAAAGTGTCAGTTTTCTAAGATATAATCAACTAAGTTTAATAAAGGCAAGGAACAATTCAAGACTTGCCTCCTAATATCTTTGAAGTCATAGAAATGCACTCTGTTTCCATCTAATTTTTAAATAAAGAAGACAAAAAAAACCCCAAACCAAAACAATTAAATTATTCATCTAAATATTGATTTCCTATTACTTTTTGGGGCCTTTTCATGTGTCAGAGCACATTCAACCCATCAGTAAAGTCTGTTAGTGTGGCAAAAAACAGTCCTCGATTCTTAATTTGAGAGAAAGACAAGGAAAATACTTTAAAAAAAAAAATCCTTTAAAGAAAAGATCTAGAACAGGAGATAATCCTTCTTCCATTGAATATGTTTTTGTATTTCCAGATAAGCCAGGTGGCAATCATGAGGGTTCAAAATTTGTCTGAACATTTCCCTCCAAGTGTGACTGTCCTGTTAGTCACATTACAAAATGTGATAATTACAAAAATTGTATTACAAAATTTAAAAATGACAATAAACTTTGTCTTCAATTCAGGTCTCAAATACAGAATTAAATTTTGACTAGCCACACAATCACAGTTCCTTTTTAGTCATCAGCACCAAGTTGCTGCCAGTAAAATATTGGTCATCAGCATCATCTCATGAAGACTTCAGAGGAGACCTCCTAGCAAATATTTTTCATCTTAGAAAGTATACTGACAGTACAGACTCTAGTATCAGACACTCAAAGATGTGTCAAAATCAAAAATCACTGCTGCTATCCAGATTATAAAATTAACGTACCAGAGGTATACTATCCATTACTCAGAGATGGTAATATTTTTCCATGGTGCTTACAAACTAATGCAGTTACTTCTCTTTGTACAACTGTAGGTTTTACATG
Organism: Daphoenositta chrysoptera; assembly: GCA_013397915.1. Lineage (NCBI taxonomy): Eukaryota > Metazoa > Chordata > Aves > Passeriformes > Daphoenositta > Daphoenositta chrysoptera. Next base: position 73,995 of record VZRO01005213.1, on the reverse strand, counting down.
TTGGTGCATGTGCACATCTCACTGCCCATTAAATGTCTTTTGCATCAGTCTTGAATGTGAAGCCCACAGATCTGGCTTTCTTGGAATGTGAGGAGCCCTCTAAAGTCCTGGGATTTTTTGTGCGTTTCCTTTTTTTGTTATTGGTTGTTTGGGGTTTTGGTTTTTGGGGGGTTGTTTTGTTTGGTTTGGTGATCTTCTTAAATGTCAATATAGATACCAGGTGTTCTCCTGTGACAAATAATTGATGTTTAAGTGATAACAGAGTGCCTGAGAGTAGCAAAAGGATAATTTAGAAAAATGTAGCTGTGGTAGCAACCAGAATACTATTTATCACCATCTTGTCAAATGAGGCATTTAATTTTGAGCAACTTCAACAGTATAATATATCAAGGCACTGGTGAGGCAAAATGATATTCTTCTATAATTTTCCTACTACCATTCAGGTGACTACAGTTATAAACTCCACACAAATTCTGCTTTAGAGTCATTCCACATTAAACTGTGGCCTCTAAACCCTAAACAAGAGAGACACCTTAAATACCATAAACGCTGTTGTACTTCCTTGAAAAACTATCGCACTTTCTTAGCAATGTGTTGAGATTGTCGTTGAAATACCTTTTTCACTTCAGAATAACTTCTACATCCAATAAATTTAGGTGGTTTTAGTTTCTTCTAACCAAGATGTGCTCAAGTATCAAATGCACAGATAAGCAATTAATCATATTTTCTGTTATTACATACACATGTATGCAAAACCAATTTAAAAATTACATTTAGTTCTTGATACTCTATCTTTGAATGTGTCTCTTATAACTTCAAAACAAAACAGAAAGGCAGCCATTACAAATGTAAGTTTTTAATCTACAAGATACTGAAAAGCATATATATCTGCCACCATCCGAGAAAACATGAATGGATAAACTCTCTGACTTGAAATTTGCTCATCTGAGCCAGATGAGGGTATGCACTATCATTATCAGAGTGTGTGTCATCATATGCTTACATACCACTTACAGAAGTTTATTGTAAACAAATCACTATTAGATAAAACAGAATACAAATGCAAGACAGAAGAGTTTGTAATAAATTAAAGCCGAAGATGAGTTTTGGCATCTGTATGAGAGGAGAAAAGGGAAGGCAGTGGGACACTATGCAGATGTACAACAGTACACAGATTCTAAAAACAAGTATACAGCTTTAGTGTCAGATCTGGTCCCAGGTTCTTTAATATAGAAATTTAAGTCTGCAATTATTCTGCTCTGCAGCACAGCACAGTCAGTAGAGATTAATACATGTAAATTTCTGGGATATATAAACTCAGTAAAACCCTACTAAAGTGTTGAAGATTCAGCACAGCAATTCATCTCTCTGTGTTTTCCTTTTAATTTATGTTTACCTAATCTATCCTCGACTAGTGAAATATATGAAGAGTTTGCCTTTAAACAAAAAAAAACTTCTAGTGGCTTGAAAACTTTTAGTTTTTGGGGTTTTTATTTCTTTTTTTTTTTCAGTTAAATTTTTTATTCTGACAGACAAGCCTTTGCACCACCTTAGTCAATTTAAAAAAACCAATAAGACAAGAAGAAAAATAAATATGTGTATACACTGAGAAAATGTACTGCATCTTATTAAGAAACCAAAAAAATTAATCAGTGGGTACTTCCTGTTAATCTTATATTTTTATTAAATTATTAGTTTTAGATGATTAAATCATTATCTCAAATAGAATAATTCAAATAAATTAGATTATGAAACATAAATGTAGATTATTTTCTGTTTAATTTTAAAATAAGAATGGAAGAAGAGCGAATTTTCTTTCCAACTAATACATCCATTAGAATTCCTTTCAGCAGGTTTTATAAAATTACTTTTGAAAAATCTTGTAAACACAGGCAAATGCAAAACTAATTAGTCTGATGTGTGGTCCAATGGTCTTGCACACATAGAGAAAGTATAAAACATCTGGAATTAAAAGGGTTAGATTAGATCACAAGAGTAACTCTGGGCAGTTCAATTTCCATGATAAAGAAATACTTAGTATTGTTGTATAGAAATGAAAATAGCAAGTTGAAGCAATGTAAAAATCCCATTATGACACATTGAGAAAGGGTAATCAGGCTAGCTAAAAGAAAGTCTTCAAATTTTAAAGTAAAAACAAAGTACTGATTGAAGAAAACGATTTCTTTTCACAGATACAAATGGAGAATTTGTCAGCATATTTAACTGAGCTTTTGGGAAGTCTAATGTTGATGGAAAACATTGGTAATTTCACTCTTACGAAACAAAGGTATATTTAGTGGAAAGTTGATCAACTAAGTACATGATACCTAAATTGCAAACATTTGGACCTATTTGAACTGCCAAGACCTCAGTGCAAGGAGTTCAGTTTTGTTCATTATCCCCAAAGCTGAAATGGCAGCACACATTTTCATTTTAAAAGAGATTTTATCTGATGATGAGAAAAAGCTCTGGTATGGAAAGAAACCACTTTGTGCAGTTGTTGAACTGAATATTAAACAGTCCACACATGAGTAGCTTACAAAATCCTTGCTACTGAGAAAGGGGATTTTCATGTTCAGTTTTAGTATCAGATTTAATTCACTTCCATAAAGCATATAAAAAGTTTTCCAGCCACTGCTGGTGTCTCTACTGAAAGTGACATGTGCCACAAACAATTAATGTTGGAATTGATATTTGAAAAGGGGCCTTGACAAACAAATTACTCTTTAAAACTTTTAATTGGTTTTTAGTATTTTAGTAACAAGCTGAGTGCAAATCACTGAAAGAATATTTTCCAGTCATGTAAATAGCTGTGTGACTCATTCTGCAAATAAAACAGTGATAAATGGGAAAGACTAACTTTCATTATTTTCTATTCAAGTAATTAAGCAATTCCATATAGTTAAATATGACAAACACTTGGAAAAATTTTTATAGACAGTCAACAACAGCTTAAAATAAATTCTAGAAATCTATAACTTTGTAATTCCCTGAAACCTCTAAAGATAACATAGCTGTAAGTAATGAAAAAATACCGTTCTTATAATATTCAATATAATGAAAAATACCGAATAAACAGAGTAGCAGTTCAAAGCCTTTTTAATGACCAATAAATTCAATAGAAATATTCCATGTGATTTAAAAGAAGTTTGGATCAATTCCTGACTTTGTTTTCTCTTTCCTTTTATCTATGTTTGCTGTGTCATAGCTCAATTGGAACTAGCCTGCAGTGCAGATAGGCTGTTTCATCTGTCTTCAGGCCATAATATCAAACCATGGACCTGATTTTAGAGACGTCCACATGCTCGTGTAACTTTATGAGAAAAGCTTTCTTCTGGGTAATATGGTCGCTTAGGAAAATTTATCTGCACAGTGAAGAAATCATGAGACAACTGGATAAGAAATGTTCAGTTTACAAAACCATCATCATCTCTGCCTGTCATCTGCTTTCAACCTCTTTTGTAGGAATGTCAAGAACAGTAGTGTATAGTATATTAAGATGATAGGCGTGTTAGGCAATCCTACTTTAAATTCTTCATCAAAATTAACTTTTTTTTTCTATTGAGAGCATGAAGGAAATTGTTAGATTTACCAATTCACAGAACAGGAAAATTGTTTAACTACACAGTAATGTTAAGGTGTTCTCTCAGAGAAAAACAACAAAATCTCACTAAGCTAATTCCATCATTAATAGACAGGTTAATGAATAAATGCTGAAAGCAAATGCAATACTTTGGTATGATAAAAATGTAGATAATGTCTTGCAAAGGAAATACATAAGAAAAAAATCCCAGATGTTACATGTGAGACATTAATCTACAACTCATCAAAAGAAATTTGATGGTATATTAATGCTCAAAAAATTTTATTGTCTAAATGTATTTTGATTGTTTGCATCCAGATATCTTGTCAAGCGCCATAGCTTGATGACTTTAATGGTAATTTTTGGTTGTTTCCTTTTCCTCCCACCGCTCAGATCTACACACTGGATCATTTCAACGTCCTGGATATATTTCATATACATAGAATTTGCATTGTTTCCCGTTGCAATTTTTTTTCTTTCATGTCTAGGTTGTCTATATAGCCCTTAATTTTAGCACATTTCAGACCAGGACAACCTCGCACAGGCATTTCAGAAGAGAGATCTCAGTGACTTTTATGTCTCACTGGCATAAGCACACTCATCCTCTTCCTACTCACCTTCAGGTTAGTGCCAAGCACAGAGACTGGTGAGACAATGAGTTATGGTCATATGGTCCTTTAGAAACTTTATTCACATTTGTTCATCATCTCCTTTTCAAAATAGAAAAACTGTGTGCAGTTACTCCTTACCTCATTCCTCTTCTCCTAGCCTGTTTGCACCCATCAGCAAAGCATTTCAGTACTTGCCAGAGTTGATGTTTCCTTAAGCAAAAATGTAGAGGCAAACAATGTGGGACTGAAGAAGCTCCCCTTCCTTGAACACTTTTCAGTGTGGAATCCTTGGGATTTTTTTCCCTGTCTGTAGGTAGGATACCTGCCTCAATCATAAAACATTTGCTGAAGTATTAACTAGTGGAAATTTCTATGTTCACCTGCCTTCATTAATACCTTCTTTCTATTCTAAATTTGAAGCATATGTGTTTGATTCTCTAACGTTGTAACCTTCATTCAGTATTCTAGTTTTGATAATCTACTCCAGACAGAGCAGAAAAAGCAGGAGCAGTGTCAGCCCATCTGTAACATAGAGAAAAAGCACACAGAAAGCCATGTATAGTTCCACTTTTTATTAATCTTGATGAAGAGCACCTATGACAACTGTAAATGCACCTATTCATTTTAAATGTTTTAGGATTATTATAAATTCTAAGTGTATTTTGTGTTTATATCTATAGTAAACAGAGTTTTCACAGATGGAGTGAGGTATTTCATTTGTAAGAGCGAAGTAGCAACATGTTTATTGATATAAAATGGTGATTTAGCGAAGTTTTACAGTAAATATGACAGTGGTTTAACAAGATTCAATGGTAATGTAGAGATTTTTTTACTGCACAGAGGACAGGGTCAGACAAAACTGTCAGGGAGACCCTCTCATTGAGTCATGAGGCTCAGAAAGGGACCCCACTGCATTCCAAACTCCCTTTTGAGGTGAGTTTTGGTGCAGCTGGATAGAGACTTAGTCACAGACTTGATCAACAGTTTATATCTAAATGATTGTATATGCACAGTCCATCCTTTGTATCACATGGCTAAGATTTGAAAATTTCATCATGCTTATTTCCAGTTCACTTGCTGGGTATCTGGTGCAATAAGGATTTTCTCAGCCTTGAGAGTAATCCTGAGAGGCATCCCTAACGGAGGAGAGATCCTGGCATGCAGCGTGCTGGTGTCAAGGATAGCTCAGTGGGCCCTAGGCTGTCAACAATTTATGGACTAACAGGATTTACTGGCAGTCATATTTGCATACCAGCCATATTTTGGTTGACACTTGCACAACCAGACCTCAGCTGCTGAGCAAGATTTAGGGCTCTCTGCTGTTGTTGTTGTCTGTCTTCCCAGAGATCAGCTGAAGTCCTATGCAGCCATCATGACCATCATGACCATCGTGACCATCGTGACCATCATAACCGTCATAACCACCAGGACACTTTTTTTGAGCCGAAAAAGGGCAGGGAAGGGGGACACACCCCCACAGCAGGAGTGAAAACAGCCTTCCTCAATGCATATCTCTGCCAGGCTCAAATACTTTGTGTATGTATCTACTACTCCGTGAGTATTGTCAAACTGCTGCTAAAACTCTGACAATACCCAACACAACCCTACGTTTTGATAGCTTGTCTGCGCATCAAAATTTTATTGCTGTTGATCAATCAATACTGGTTTCAGCTGCTGTGCTTTTAATATAAAGCACCTGAATTCTCTAAAATGCCTTTTGTCTATGAAAACATCAAGACATCCAAAGCAAGCTGTCTTGCCTGGAGATAAATCACATTATATTATACATTTACAGATAGAATTTTATGTTTCAAAAAATGTGATTTAGAGGCAAAATTTTAATGTACATATAATCTTAATCTGTTTTATTGGAATTCACTATATTATTCAAAAATATTCAGACACTGAATTTATTTTTTTTTTTTTTAGTGGGTTTTATATTTTTTCCCCATTTTGCGCAGTGGAAATTCAACAATTCTCATCATAAACTCTGCTGGTCATTTTGTTTCTTGGATTTTTTACTTATGTTAACCTTGCAACGTCCCAGAAATAATTGACTTATATAAATGAATACCTCCTGGTAAGTTCAAGAATATTTTTTTTGTCTTTTGCAAAGCAAGAAATATATATGACAATTATTAACATTGTTTGCTGTTTGACCTGAATCATACAAGTGATGATGCAAAAATGCGAGGGGTAATTGATAAACCAGATGATTGTGCAAACTGAGAGGGAGAAATGGACTGACAGAAACTTCATGAATTTCATTAAGTAAGAATGCTGAACCCCAGCCCTAGGACAAATAGCCCCCGGCTGGGTGCTGGATGGTTGTAGAGAAGTTTGGCAGAGAGGTTTTGGCGATGCTGGCAGACACCAAACAGAACCAAAGCCAGGAATATGCCCTCATGACTAAGAATGACAACAGCCTGCTGGGCTCCAGTAAGAGGAGTGCTGACCACAGGTTGAGGGAGGTAATCTTTCCTTCTGCCCAGCTCTGCTGACACACATCCAGGGTGCTGAGCTCACTGCTGAGGTCCTCAGTTCAAGGCAGCAGTAGGAGTACTGGAGTGAATCCAGTGAAAGGTTGAGAAGATTAATAAGAAACTGGAGAACTTGTCTTAAGAGGAGAAATTGAGAGAGCTGGGACTGTTCAGCCTGGAGAAAAGTGATCCTATCACTGTGTATAAATAATTGATCAGAGGGGAGTAAAGAGGAGAGAATATGGAATCACTGAATATCTCAAGTTGGCAGGGACTGATAAGGATGATCGAGTCCAACTCCCTGCTCCTTGCAAGGGCTACTTATAAGCCATATGACTATGAGTATCATCCAGATGCTCCTTGAACTGTGACAGACTCGGTCTTATGACCATAGTGCCTCTCTACCCTCAAGGCAGACCACAGCTCCTCCAAATTTAGTATTGTTGGAAAACTTACTTAATGTACATTTGATTAGATGTATGTGATTCAGTGACTTAGTGGAGCCAGTGACAGGATAAGAGACAATGGGCACAAACCGAAAAAACACAGAAAAAAATCCATTTAAAATTAAGAAAGTACTTCTTACTGTGAGGGTGATCAAATACTGGCAAAAGTTACCCAGAGATGCTGTTGAGACTCCATAACTGGTGATATTCAAAATCCAGTGGGACACACTGTGAGCAGCCTGGGTTAGGTGATGACCCTGGTTTTTGCAGGAGGTTGGATTAGGTGACCTTCAGATGTCTCAACCCACTACAGTCATTTTGCAATTTCAAGTTTATCACCAGAGGTCTCTAAGTGTGCTGTGATTAGTAACCAAAAAATTACAGTAAAGGTTAAAGAAAGCTTCTCTGGGACATTAAGGACAGTCTTTTGCCCTTATGCAATAAGCGACCTTATTGCAAAGATGTTTCAGGGCTTGCAGTTAAAATGATGAATGGTCTTAATCAGTTTAAGATGTTAGTTTCTTTAGTTGGAGCATTCAAAGCTTTAAAAATTTTTAGAAATCGTGATAATTTTGAATAGACTTCTGAATATCATACAGTTCCACATCCCAGAGTCTGTCAGCTTTGCCTTGATTTAAGGGTTATATGTGTAAAATATACTTCTTCATGTAATAAGGGTTCTCTTAGCAACCAAAATTACAGTCACCATTAGTCATCAAGCTCTGCACCAGGTACTAAATAAACAATAAAAAGGTCCAGATGAAAAATTGAAAAAAAATACATTTTGCTTTGTTAGTCACAAAAATCTTGAGGAATGTCTCTATCTCTTCATCTATGAACTAACAAAAAATAGAAATAATTTTTGAAATTATGTTATTGGAATAAACCAATTTTTTATGTGGACATTTATACAGTTGTTCTTATTAGGTGTGCAGATGATGTGTTGAGTTCTGGGAACCAGCAAGTGAATCCATGCCTTGTCAGGTGTGGCAAGCTGGGTTCATTAAAAAAAAAAATAGCAGATAGAGAAGGAGAACAGACAAGACAAATGTAGTATTATAGGGTATAAAGTGGAGAAGAAAACAGAGAACAGAAAATGCACAGGAAATGGAGTGGATTTAGATAGTCCAGAGATGGAGAAGGATCAATATTTCCACTGTAGTGCTGAAAGAAAGTTGAAAAAAGGCTGTCAGCAAGCACATGACGAAGTATTTTTCTGACAAGATATTTTCCTGTCAGTAGTTAATAAAAATGTGGAATATCTCAGTTGTGAGAAGGTCACTTTGATATTCATCATAGCACAAGAAAATCTGTGCATGGCAAAATGCTCTGTGATTAACAATGCTTTTTCTAAAGGCATCTGGAGACAGACAGTTATGTATCTGCACAATTCTAAGCTGTAATAAGGGAGTAGCTGTATTCAAAGAACACAGCTTGACATTTGTCTTCTCTGAAAAATAAAAAGATTGATAGCAAAGAGGTTTTTTGTTTGTTTTTTTTTTTTCTTTTGACATCATTGAAACTCCTTCATGATTAGTTAGAGAAAGGAATTAAATGTCATTAAAAGGTCATAAGAGCTTGCATGGTCTGAAAACTAGGGGGAGCACAAATTGATGAAGAGCCTTTGAGAAAAATATTTTACAATTAATGTAGTAACAAATGACATTCTACTTGAACCAAAGCCACTGATAGAGATGAGGAAGCAAAAATTACCTTTCATTTAATTTTGAAAAAATCTCTGTATAGAAAAGAAAAAAACTCTTTCATGAATCCTCCAGGTAATTTTACAGTAATGTAAATAGGTGGTGTGAATAGAATCTCAGCCTTCATTTTGTTACAAAAAGTGACATTTCTCAAATAATAAATCAACACATCATAAAACCTCCATCCCCTTTAGTCGCTCACAAATTATAGAATATAAATAAATATTTTAAACTGTCTAATGATAATTTCATAGGTTTTGCACTTCATAAACCTTCTTTATATAAATATAAGCTCAACAACTTCATATTTTGATTGTAGATATAAAAATGTTTTGACATTTTATTCTCTACAATTTACTTCAGGTTCATCTGATAAAAAAGGGAATTTTTATGTTTTTTAGAGATTCACAGTCCTTTCTGCTTTATTGAAGCATTATTCTTTCAGAGCCAAGGGAAATATATTTCTAATTTTGAACTTAGGAGGCAGAAATTTAACTCTAAGCACTGGGAGTTGCTGAAAATTTAAAATCCTTTGAATCAAACATTGTTAACACATAGAATAAGTTAAAACTAACTTGACTGAGATTGGCAGAGCTATTTTATTGAAATAAATATGTATTAAGTCAGAATTTATAGAAATATTAGATCAGGAACGTATCAAAAGCCTACAATATAACTCTAAACATTTTTGCCAAGGGATTTCCCAAGAAGGTGTGAGGCATGAAGGAACTTTTGTAAGTCTGTAACAAGTTAGAGAACAGGATTTCCTCATGACAAGAGTTTTTAAACTCTGAACTCAAGACCTTCTCAAATATTTTCCTTTCATTTTTCTTTAACAAAAATCTCAACAGTTCCATCTATAACTATCTAACAGTTCTATCTATATCTATCTATATTCATATATCTATGAACTATCAGCTCATGTCTTCATAAAAACAAAAAGCAAAGAAGATCAGAAGAGCAAACTATCGAATTACTTGATTCTTTGCTGTCCATTAATTTGTCTAGCTCCTTTTTAACCTGAAAATATTTCCTCTTTCCATGAACTCCTGTGGCAGCACACTTCAGATGTTCATGACCTGCTCTGTAAAATCATATTTTTGTTTCAGAGTGACTACCTAAGAGTTTTGTTAATTTCTGTTACAGAAACAGAATGTTTCTGTTGACTTGTTAATTTGTGAAAACTGTAGACAGCTCAAAGACCTGAGCTGTAATTATTAGCTCCAAGTTAGAGAATGGTTTGTATTATTTTCTCTTAGATATATTGATTTCATTTTTCTATACTGAAATTGTTGTTTCACCTTTTGCCCACTCAGACCTCTGAGGTTCTTCTAAATTTCTTCTACAACAGGAAGCAATGAGTTACCAAATGTAGTTTATCCTAATCTGAAGGAGATGGATCTTTAATAGTCCTTTGTCTCTTCCAGGGAATTGTGGAAGAAGATAAACAACCCCACTCCTTGTGAACGTGCAGCTCCAGTTGATTCTTAGCGGACAAGAGACCTTTCTAGACAGGCCAATAATGACTAAAGAAGGAAAAATAAAGAATAGGCTAAAACAGGACTTCAGAGAATAGGTAACAGAACTTTCTCAGGCTGTGTTCAATGCAGGAGTTCAGTGCTGTGAAAAGTTGTAAATACAGACATAAAGTAAAGACAAAAATGGAGCTCAACAGCGAATCAATAAAAACTGATTTTCTCATTCAATTACTCATGAAAAGAAGAGAAGAAATAAAAAAGGGAGGAAATAGAAAACAGAGGGGAAAAAAAAGAGAAGGGAAGGTTTGGGAAGGGAAGGTTTGGGAAGGTTCGGGAAAGTTTGGGAAGGTTTGGGAAGGGAAAGTTCAGGAAGGTTCAGGAAGGTTCGGGAAGGTTCAGGAAGGGAAGGTTCAGGAAGGGAAGGTTCGGGAAGGTTCGGTTCAGTTTGGTTCGGTTCGGTTTGGGAACTTAAATTTCCAGTCAGGAAAGTTTCTTTAAACAAACTGATTTTCATTTGCATCACCCCTCTCCCTTCAAAGCTTTAACTGGCTTTTGTCTCCTGTTTATTCACTATAAATCTTGTTTCTACAGCAGAGACTAATATTATTCTGTAATTCCAAGCACTTAAGTTGGAAGATGGTTTACAGTCAGTTTACCATTACATGTGCTTATCATCATATCTAAGTGCCATTTCATTTTTCTGTGTTATATTTAGCCTATCAAATTTTCTGCTAGCTGAAATGCTCTTGATCTCTGTAAATAAACTGTTGGTTTTATTCATGCATCACTAGTGAAAGTTCCTTCAAAGTGTGTTAAACTGACCATGACTTGAAAGTACCAATCCCTGAAGGTCTGAAACTGATCTCTTCAGAGACTAAAACCCATTTTGCTAAATTGTTTTTGCAGAAATGACTGAGTCCTATAAAGTGCTTTCCTTTTGCATTACAGTGATAAGACATGAATTAATTCAAAGGACTCCTGCTACCTAGATAGGAAAATGTTATCTCTGTTTTCCAGAAGGAGAAACAGAAAAGGTGAAGAGGCTTCCTAAGGCCATAGGGTAAGGTAAGGATAGAGCTGGTGCTTCAACTCTCCGGTGTCTGGCTTCTAGTCTAGAATTATAAATGTGAAATATCCTAAATAGTTATTGCATATTTAATATTGCGGAGAAAAGTAAATACATTTTGCTCATGGAAAAATAATAAAATAAATAAAAAATTTTATACTAAGTTACTCTGTCTGACATTTTGAGCAGATATTTAAAGTGTGGCAGAAGAAGCAGACGGGTAATTTTCATCTTCCTGACATTAAAACAGACTTTTTTCACTGACTGCAAGCTTAGTTCCATTACAGAGTCCAGCTTTGAATGAAATTTTCTTCTTGACATCTTCTCATTCATATTTGAAGATTTTCATTCTTGTGGTTCTCAAGTGTGAACTTACATATTATTAAGAAGTACCAGACTAACAACCATGAAGAATAAAGTTTCATGTTGGTTTCTAGACTAGATATTGTGCAGCTTTCTCAAAGGGTGGTTGATTTTAGATGTAAAAATGACCCGGATCAAGAAGCAAAGTGGTGATGAAAAGACTGACTCTGTCTTGCACATCCCAAGGGTACTGCTCAGCAAATATTCAGACTTCCTTCTCAGTGTCAAAGTATGATACCAAGGATTATTTCCCTTGTAATAGTTATGTTTAAAAGTATTATTTTTTCAGGAAAGACATGAAATAGCAGAATTTAACTGAATTACCTAGAACCTACTCTACGTAGAACATGAGGAACTGCAGAAGCCATTTAGCCAATGCTGCTTGCACAGAAGCCAGGCTTACTGTCACACCAGATCCAACCCAAACTGAATGTTCCAACATTCTGAGAAGGAAACAAAGGGAATAAACACAACCCACAGACAAGAGTGCTTCCATAAATGAGTGCAAAGTGGCAATATTTGCCATCACTGGAACCAGACAGAAATTTAAGGACTGTATTTTAAGAAGAATATTAAAGCCAGCTATAAGAATTGAGGAAAGAACTTCGAAAAGTAAGAGAAATTATTTTTTTCCTCTTCAGCTTCTGATCAATTGTTAATGAATACCTGGTTGTAACACTTTTTGTGGAAGTGGAAGTCGCATTTTCGTATAAGCAGGAAAAACAGGCAATGGAAAAACTTGTCATTCATAGATGCAGGCTATTAAAAGACTGTATTGAAAGAGAGAAAAACAATTCCATGCAAGGATGCTCATGCTTTGGCAGAAATATTGTAAATATTGAAGTGCTGCATTCAATTTAAACAGTACTGAAATAAAGGCTTGATGGTTCTTTCTCCTTTCTATTGGCCACCCTGAGGAGGGTTTGTCATTTGAAGAATGTAAGAGAACTGACTTCACAGTGATGCCTTGAAGTGGCTACCTGAAAACAGAGCCTAGACAAGATTAAGAGAATAAAAGCAGGTATTTATTTGAAAGGCCTTCAAAGGTACACCTTGAGCAGTCAAAAGCCTCTGAGGGTCCCCACCCAAGATGAACCCTGGGTCACGGGTTCTTCACACTTTTATAAATTTGGTCCATTTGCATATCAGGGTTAATTCTCCAATTATAATTTCAAGTAATGAGGTAATTAACCCAAGTTTGTTCCCCCTGTCCAGAGGCTCAGTTTACGTATTTCAGGGCCTGGGACAACAAGGTGTCCTTGAGTTCAGGCCCAGAGAGGGTGTTTTATGTCTAACCAAAATGTGAGAACTGCAGCTAACAGGCTATACGAAGTTTCAGAGTTGCATGCTAGGCAATACAGGATCTGAAAAATATAAAAGCTAAAACCTAGGGCATCAGCAGAAAGGCATGCTCATATTTTAATAAAGAGTCTAAAAACCCAGGACTTTTCTTAAACAGCCTTTTGTAACTGGTACAAAATATGCCAACACTGGTCTTTGCAGAGTAGGATACAAGCTCTCTGCATGCACACCACTTTACAAATGCAGGCTGACACATCTCCAGAGCCGCAGATTACTGTTTCCCTCTAGAAAAGTTTCCTGAGGGTAGAGTCATTATGGTCAAAGTCCAGGCACTGAACTGCACCAGCAGTGTTCAGAGAGGCAAGTCAGAGGCAGAAGGATGTGCTCCTTTGGCAGCCCCCTTGTGCCCTGGGGCCGGGCGGGCAGCACGGGCTCCCCAGGAATGCTCTGAGCCCTGCCTGACTGCGTGGCTGTAGGACTGCGCGGGGGCTGACACTGGGCAGCTCCTCGGCATCCAGAGGTGCTGTGCAAGAGTTTGAAAGAATCCAAAGTCGAGGCCCATAACGAAAGAGGAGATACAGTGCAAGTGTGCACGAGATAATGATTTAGATTCTAAAATCTGCACCACAGGAAATTGCCTCTGTTGCTGAGTTATTGCCATATCGTTATAAGTTTCTCATTAAGGACTTCTCTGTGACCATGAGTGAGACTCGATCTTGCCTAGTCTGTGGTGGTTAATGAGATACTCATTTATTGCACCAGGGTCTGTTAAGAAAGAAAAATGAAGTGCTGAAACTCTTAAATTACGTTGACCTACATAGGAAACCTCAGGCACCTACAGTCCGAGTGGATTTATGGCCTTTGATAACATTGACAACAGCTTTCCCCTAGCTTTTAACATGTGGCATGTTCTTCCTGAATATAGCATATAATCATTCATGGGCTTACTGTTCATCCCTTATTAGAGTACTAAGTATTTTTTCCTATTATTGACTAAACCCATTTATTTTGTCTTTTTCCAAGCCACAGCATACCTGTACATTCACACCTTGTACTTAAAGATACTTACTCCTCCTGACGAAAATTGCTATTGTGTTCTTGCAGCACTACTTTCAACCGATAGAAATAGCAATTCAGTCACCCTTCAGAGATGCTAATGAAAACAGAATTTAGCATGAGCAGAATTTCTTTTGTTTTAAACAGATGCTGTTACATGGAGCACACGGTGTTCTCCATAGGGTATTCCACACAGTTTTTTCTGAATATTATAAAACAAACTGACAGTGATTAATGCTAATAAAAAGAGCTACAAAATTATCAGCATGCAATCACTGAAGATCTCTTTGTTAAACCTGACATGCTGTTGGCACAACATTTCTGTTTGGGCCACTGACACTGGAAGGCTTTTGCACACCATGAACATTTAGTTAATGCTATCTAGGTCATTTCACAGCAATATTTGATCTTTGATTAAGATATAAATTGTGAAAGATATAATTCATATCAAGGCCAATTAGAATCTTTTCAGTACAGAGTACATAACATGTTCTAATACCATTAGCATTTAATTTTTTCATCAGAGGCATGAAAGTCAGAATTAATTATTCTACTTAACAGTGTAAAGGATCTTAAGATCAGAGAATAGAGCAAAATTCAGAATCATAATTTGTATCAACAGCAAATGTCAGGCTGTATTTGATGACTATCTTTTGGGGTTTTAGTACTTCAATTCCAAACTATTTTGGTATTATAGGTGGTGGATATTGGTATTATACAATATATAATAATATTTGGTATTATTGTAGGTGGATAATTAGTCTTCTCTATAATTGAATTTGATTCTTAAGAAAACCAGTCAAGAAACAATCAAAAATAAAAAAGGAAAAATAAAAGAGAACTGCATAATAATGTTAATGGAAATAATGATGATAATAATACTAACAATGGTTGTACCGACATGATAAAGAATTAATATTTTATGTATTGTCTCATTTAACTGGTGTGAAAATCTGTTGAATTATTGTAATAATATTAATACATCTTCCCCAATTCTAGAATTCTCTGTTATATAAGTAAATGGTCCTGTCACCTAAAACATCAATTTTACGTGTTGGGTTAGCTTTTTCATTCATTACTACTGCAATGACTTTGAAGAAGCACAGCAGCTTATTCAACACCTCAAAACCTCCAGGACTGACTTACTTGAATAATTTTAATAAAAAATATTAAAATAATTATTTTAATAATAGTTGGTACTCTTTTCCTAGATTTCCTTTTCAATTTAAAAGTACTTTTACTGATTGAATGGTTTGATTTTACATGCATTTCTTAAAACCTTCCTGGGTTTGCTTTCTTTGTTGCTCTGTGTTTTCAAGGTGGTACTGAACTTTTTTAAAGATGAAAACAATTACAGATTTTCAAAGGTGTTTTCGGCTGACATAATGCCAGCAAACACAGAATCTCACTGGGGATTCATCAAATATCTTCAAATAACCTGAAAACTTAAAAATGTTAGGATCGTTTGCTTTTGGTCATGTAGCTGAATTGCTCGAGGTTTATTCACTATTTAAAAAGAATAAAATACATCAAGCAGGCGTGGGCTAATATTTCCTGTGACTATGCTGTAAGCTGTGCTATACAGGTAAGCCCTAGGAAAGAATAAAAAGTAAATTCAACCCAAATAGATTTTGTTGTACGTACTGTATTGTCACTCTCTGAATGTCAACACAATTGCTACTACCTTATCAGTAATTAACTTATACACTGTCCATCTTTGTTATCTGCTCTCATCTTTGTTTTTCATTTACTAGGAATTCAGTAGTCTTATTTTAGTGGTAAAGGAAGTATTCCTTGAAAAATTCAGCTAAGTAAATCTTCCTTTCTTAAAGTAAAATTTGAAAGTGCCTCAGAACAAGTTACCTCGATAGTAGTCCCACAGAAAAACATAATCACATCATCTTCATTATCATAAGACTTTGACTAGATGGTAATCCTTAATCCTCTCTAGATATTCAGAGGATGTCAGCTGAAGTAAAGGTTTCTCTGTAGTCATTTCACATGGGTACATAGCATGTGGATTTTGTGGCATACTAAGTATGTGCACTTATTCTTCAGTCATCATGATCCAACCCAGGGGCAATTATATGCTAAGTTAGAGCTCTCTCATGATTTGAGCATGTCCTGTGATTAAGAGGTCTCTTATCTAAACATTGACTGTTCATCCTGGTTTAATGCTATTGGAAAAAAAATTCTGTAGTAAATCAGAAATGAAACAGAAGATATAATTTCCTTGAACCTTAGGTTCTCAGGCCCAGAATTAGGCATCTGTCAAAGGATTTGGCATAGGTCAGGGGACATCTGCTTGAAGCACTACAGAATGGATGACAAGCAACATGTATTCCTTCCTACAAAAAAGGAAGGTGGAAACTACTGGGATCACATTTATCTTACCACAGGAGTGTTTCCCCACTTATGAAGAAGCAGTCAGCTGGGCAGAAAAATGTATGCTGATATTTTGTGCTTTCAGCTGGATCTTATCTAAAGAAATGGAGGAGTAAAGTAGTATAGAGAAAATGCAAACTGGGTTAAGTCAAGCTGGGGAAGGCAACCTCAAGCCAATTTTAATTAAAGCCCTTGAGACCAGTTATACCAGATTTCCAGTTTATTTATTAAATGGATTTGCCTCCAAACCAATAACTTTCATTATATTCTTGTATCCAGGTGAACCACTCAGTATAAAAATTAGATAAGGATGGTTCTCAGAAAGATCAAACAAAAAAAGTTAGCAGATTCCACATCTTTCTAGTCCTATGTTATATATTATTGTCTAGGTAAGTGGAAGCTGTGATGTGGAAATACACTTTCTCTACATTGTTACTTTCCAGACTATTTACTGTGAACAGCCAGTGCCAAGAGTATAATTAGCCTTACTTGGAAAGTGGAAGGTACAATGGCAGCTGTCCATGTGTATAATCAAAATGCTTTTTAGGGAAAAATAAAAGACTGATAAAATAATCCAAAAGTGTTTTAGGAAAATAATAGAGTTTTTATATATTATACACCACCAGTAAACTCAAAGAATGGAAAATATGAGTTTAGGACTTTAAGGAACTGTTTATACTGTGAAGTATATAAATATCAAATACCATTATCTTGCTGTGACTAAATTTAAGATTTCTATTATTTCAGAGTTTCTAAGATTTACTTCAATGGAGATCTCAGATGGATAGGCAATTCAGTTATGTTAATGTATTTCCCTTTGTATTTAACATGTGGTTCTAACTATTTTGTTGTCTAAGGATTTTTTTAAACCCTCAAATTATATGACATAGTGTGTAGTATAAACAAGATTAACATCTTTGCAAGATTTTGATACTGATTCATCAAAAACCAGTTCAAATTAAAAAAAAAAAACCAAAACAGCCTGTAGACTTTCATTACTAGAACACCAAATTGCACAGACTCATATCACTTACTTCTAGGAGGCTTTGTTTAGTCTCCCTTTCCTGTCCCAAATGTGGCACTAGCAATATAATTGAATCCATATTAAACATGTTTTCAGGACAAGGAGTGGTTAACTAGCCAAGTTAAAACTATGAGTTAACTAAAGTGTTCACAGAATGATTCAGAACTGACGTGCAAAAGTGCGTACAATCTATATATTGGGCTGAAGTGAGGTAAGATATGGTTTTAAGTAGTTCTAAGAGGTAAAAATATATGACATTTGCTCATTTGACATTCAGTACAAATGATACAGTTTGGCAGCGCGATAAAGCAGATTTTGGGACTCCTTCTGCCATATCAAATATGTTGCAGTCACAGCAGCTGGTGCTGGTTCAAAGTCACACAAGGGCCAGCAGATCAGTTTGTATGACCACGCTTTTTGAAATGTCAGGTAACATCTGTCCACAGCAATGAATCTTCATTATATCAGGTTTCATATGTCTTCCTACTGCCATATAAAACCATCAAAAATTTTGATTTATGTGGTTTAATACGCACCAGTGCAGCCACATGTCCACAACTGGTCTGGATCTCATTGGCTCTGTGGTATCTGTGACTACCCAAGTGCCATTTTACAGTTGTGGAACATGAGGGTTTGATAATTTAGAAAATTAACCCATTGCAATCAAGAAGATGAAAAACTATGCTAGCTTTTCAGTATTGTTTCCTTCCTTTCTGTTCATTCCTTATATGACTCCATTGCTTGCCCTGACTTGTATAAATCCTGTACACTAAAATGCAACACCAGCTCAAGATCTGAATAAAGGTGCTCTCTGCAGTTATATCTCATCATCATGAACTTGAATTTTGTCCAGAATGTCGTATAATCAATGTATAATGAATAACCAGTGTTTTTTGGAGAAGGTTTATATTTAAAGAAAAAAATAAAAGCAGTAGAATGAAGTAAAAGATCCTCACCTCTTCTTAGTCTTGTAATTATAAATGTCCAACCAAGCATTATTACAGATATCACTTTTCCTTGAACCTATAGGATAGTCAAAAAATTGAACCATTCTAATCTATTCTTTCATTTCAACCACATATTTGAACTGGTGGAGAGAGAAAAAAAATGCATTTCAGATTGGAAACTCAGTAATTGTGGAAATGGTTAACAGATACCTTAAAACCGTGAAGGTTCAGGGGCATGACACCTGCCTTTTGGCTCCAGTGATTGACAGATTAATGTGGCTGCTCTCCTAATCTGCATTCCTCTCTCTCAGACTAATCTTGGCAAATCTACCAGAGGAAATACTTTAGCATGCATCTTTAATAATGATAGAAATATCCACATCCAAATGCTTAAACAGTGGAACTTCAAAAAGCAAATTGCACCGTGTACCACAGTTGCCCTTCATTTATGGGTGTCATTTCACTCCGTGACCAACATACCAACTGTGCTACCAAAAACTGATATGCACTAAATTAGCACTGAAGTACCATGGTAACCACTATGCTCTGCCTGCTCTTTCCCTGGTCACAGAGTCTAACAGTTCGACAAATACTATTCTCTTCTTGTACCCCATTATATTTTTACCCTTTCCAGATTAATTATTTCATATGTGTTTTTTATTCTGGAAAAAAAAAATTTTCTTGCTTGGGTATAAGATTATATAGCCAGCAGAAATATTGGTTTACTGTGTGCTGTGTTTATACTAAGTCTGCTTCAGAGCCACTATATTAATTTTAATTGTCCCTTTCAGTATGGACTTTAGTTCCTTTAAAAACCTTAAAAGAAAGAAAAAAACCCTCAGTTTTTAGCGATAAGCTGTCTTGTATCAGCAATCTAATATCTAGTAGTCTGTTTTAATGAAAAATTTCAGCAGAAAAAGAGGAGTTGAGGTTTCCCAACACATAACAAGTTGTACTTTTTGAGTTTTCTGTGCCAGAATAACATTGGTATAAAAATAAAATGCCAAGGTAAACAATTTGATGGAAGTTCTTCTATGTGAAATAATTACTTTCATGTAAGAATATAATTTTTAGTTTATTATTCTAGTTAACTTCAACCTGTCTTGAAAGAGCAAAGATTCAGAGTATATATATATATACTCTGAATATATATATAGCAAAGTATATATCAGAGTATTTATTCCATTAAATGCTTCCATTTACATCTAAGAAATCACCTTCCTACTGTGTGGGTGGTGAAACACAATAGATTACCAGGAGGGGTTGTGGAGTCTCAGACCTTGGAGATATTGAAAATCTGCCTGGACACAGATTTTGTGCAAACCTGCTGTAGGTGACTGTGCTTTGTGCAGGGGGACTGGATTAGGTGATCCCCTGGATGGTCTTCTCCCCTCAACTACTCTGTGATTCTCTGAACTGCAAGTTCTTTGCAGATGTTCTGATTTCTGTCACCAGAGCAAAGAAGAATATCCTCAGGGGCATCTCTCTGGGCAGCCTTGGTGTTGACCAAGTTGGAGGGAATTATCTCAAAAGCATCTACCTACACAATGGGTGAAAATTAGATAAAAAAGGATGTAAAAAAATCCCCAAAAAGTAAGATTTAGATTAACTCTCAATCTTCTTTACTGTTTCATACCGCGTGTCTTTTCCCATTAGCTCTTCAATTTTTTCCTTTTCCTGGGAAACAGTGCTTTTGTCATTTAGACAGGCTTAATGAAAGAAATCCACAGACAAGGCTACAGAGACAGAAAAGTGGTGTCAAAATAAATTGCTTAAGTGAAATAAAAGTAAACAACCTCTGTTTCCATAGTTCTTGGGTTTTTTCTACTTATCTGGTTTTTTCAGGCTTTGTATACACAAATCCCACTCTGAATTCTAGCTAAGTCACAGTAGAAGGGCAGAGATAAGAAATCATGGGGGTAGCCAGAGTTGAAGGATGCCTCTAAATAACAGGACAACTTTCAGGAATAGTAAGCTTGTGCTATTTAAACTCAGTATACTGTAGTGCAAAATGTTTTGAAGATTTGCTGGGAAGATAGAGGTCCACCTCTCCATGACTTATAGAGAGAGAAGAAAGAGAAATGTGCTGTGAAGCATAAAGCCAGGAAATGCAGAAGAGGAAGATACAGAGAAGGCCCATGCATTTTTAACTGCTAAGATGAGAACATTATGCTAATGAAAAATCAGTCTTGTATTAGAAATTGAAGGTTGATCTCCTGTGGCCACATGCTTTACTCTGCTCTTTCCAATCAGATCTTGCCATCACCCCAAAGATACAGGTGAATAAAAATTAGCTACATGTTACCTGCACACAGAATCACAGAGTTCTTCATTTTGGAAAAGATCTCTGAGACTGAGTTAAAAATTTGACCAAACACCACCATGTCAACTAGACCGTGCCACTAAGCACCACATCCAGTCTTTCCTTAAACATCTTCAGGAATAGTGACTCTACCATCTCCCTAGGCAGCCATTCCAATCATCCCTTCTGTGAAGGATTTTTTTCCAAGGTCTAACCCAAATCTGTCCTGGCACAGCTTAGGACCTTGTCCTGTTGTCCTGTCGCTGGTTGACTGAATACAATGTGGAAGAAGAGAACAGAAATTACAAATTTAGTTAAAGCACCATGAAGAGCAGGGGAACAGGGGAGCAAGAGATGGAAAACAAGTGCAATATTGCATCTGTTCTGTAACAGACAGAGAGACATTCTTCTTCAAGGTTGTTTTGGGCCATTATACTATCAGAAAGTTTTCTTTCTACAGAAAATAAAACCAAGTAAGAAACTTTTAATCGCTACCTTCAACCTCCATCAATTTAAATCATATGTCAGACAGTACTTAAGACAAACAGAACAATTCAGGTGAAAAGTTTCCTATTTAATCATGGGCATTTAAACAACAAATAGCTCGTAATTACCTTGGTAGATGCTGAATCAGCTCAGCAACAAATGCTGCAATATTAACTATTCTCACTCAACCTTTTTCTAAATCAGACAGAGGGACGCAAGGACAACACCGATAATATCACACATTACAAACGCAGCACAATACCACTTCAAGTATTTATTCTTACTTTTTTCTGAGGTGCTTCTCTTTAACACACACATATAATTTCCATGCCCACTGCAGGTTGCTGAGTGAAATGTTCTCTGCTGAGTTAACAGCACGCTTCTTAAGGCAAGAGGTACTTTGTCCTCTGCATACAACTTAATCTGTGTCTAACAAAACTGTTCTGCCTCATTTCCACAAGACGGAATTTTCAGAAGTAAGTCACCAGCAAACAGCTAGTTAATAACATAAATATTAATTCCATACAAATTGATCCATAATTTTCCTTATAATTCAGTGGGCAAATCCAAGGTTCTGTGAAGACCCTTGACAAACTGTTCCTTTTCCAAGCTCTCAGACACAGTCCTAAAGGCTGCTTGATTGTTTCTATTGAACTTCCACTTCAGCTGGTGCAAGACTTTCCTGAAACCTCCTTTTTTAATTATTAAAAATATTCTTGCCAGTTTGTTTCAGGAGCTACTGGGTTTTTGTGTCTATGTTATCTCTGACTTCTTGTCTTCCTCCTTTGGTGCTTGCCCATCCAGAGTCACTCTTAGTACCCTTTTTATCCACTTACACAAGCCACATTATTTGTCTTCTTCATCCCCTGACCACCTTAGTAAATCTTATCTGCATCAGTTTCCATTCAAAGAGTTTTACCTTGACATGGCTAAATAGCATTGCAAAGATTGTTTATGATTATATTTTCCCAACAACCGACATGACAGCAAATATTTTTCACTGTACTTTCAGTGTGAGCAGTCATAAAGATGGCCTCGTTAAAAAAGAGAAAATTGCTGAAGAGAAGAAAATGGCTCCTGGAAAATATTGTCAGGGAAATTGTTTGCCAATGTGGGGGCTGCATGTTTGGGAACTAGGCCTGTGAACCAGAAATGTCCCTAAAAATTGCATCTGGTAACTTTGAGGTATAGACGAAGTATCAAGAATCCAGAGACATCCTGATGTACCATGAATGAGCACAACCCCAAGAAACTCTACTGGCAATTTATCATCTGAAAAAGTAGAAACAGCCTGGGAAAATAAAATTAGTCTGCAAGTACTGAAAACATACTTTAATCATTTAATAATTGGCTGTTATAGATGAAAAATTGAAATTACCATCACACGTTGACTGCTTGAAGTGGTGTTGTCCTACACTCTCTTATGTCCCTAAGCTACAAAAAGAACTGAATTTTTAACCAAACCAGAGGGTTTTTCTCTTAGAACTTTCTATGTCACACATACTTTTAATTTTCTAAGCCAGTTGAATTTCAGATGAATATTCTACCAGATCTTGGACCCTCACTGAAAGTGTGCAGATGATCTGGACTCTGACATGGACCCTCTTTGAAGTGACACTGTTATCTCATTGTTTCCCCTGTTTCCCCTTTGGTCCTATTTGATTTGTCCTCACACATCTGGGATGGTTGGATCAAACTTTGGGACTGATTTGTGTCCCCCTTTGGGATAGTTTCACTCCTGAAATCTGTCTAATTCACTTGATACCCCTACTATATATATATATATAAAAGTAACCTATCATAAGCATATCTCCTCTTACATTGTTGTTATACAATGCCAACACTGCTCTTTGTATTGTTATTATAAGTTGATTCCCTAATAAGTTTATCATAACCTGTAATATACTTATTTGGTTTCTGTAATTATATTGGTTGTTGATCTAGGATTGGTTGTTGCTGTTATTGATCACTACCATGATATTGATTAACCATTAATTGCTGATAGTAATTTGTAATAGATTGATATATTTATATATATTTGCTTTATTGATCTAAAGTATACTTTCTGGTGATGATGTCTGTGGCTTTGTAATAATCTGCAACAAAGGAGAGAAATTTAGATAACAAAAGCTTCCAAGTCTTTGTGTATTTGAAATTCTATGAACCCAAGGTTGCAATCTCTACACACACACAGTTTTGGGTAACCTTTTAGGTCATAACAGCTGTCTATATGACTATCCACATTGTATATCCATACATTATGTATGACTTTTTTCTTTGTGTATTGTGTCTTTCTCTGCTCTTGGTAAAAAGAGGAAGAAATGTTTTGATAGAAACTCAAAAATCTATATGGTGAAGCTACATCAGTGAAGATCCTCTTTACACTCCAGATTTGAATTTTGCAGCCTAAAATTTTGATTCAACCTGTAATTGGCAAGCTGTGTATTTCATAGCCAGAGTTTGGTAAGTCTCCCTGTTCTATTCTGTTTGCTCTCGCAAACAGTAGTTAAGTGTAATTATGTGGAAAAATGTTGATTGAAAAACATGTATTTGCAAACCTGAGTTTTGAATGGACCTACGTGACATTTGAAATATAGCTTCTCTAATCCCTTTATTCTCCAAACCTACCACAAAATTGCGGTGCATATTATTTTGTGCAGTGTAACAAACCCCGGGGTAGCAGGGGTTTGAAACAAGTGTTCTGTTCTCCTCTGCAGTCACATTCATCTTTGAAGTAGGTATTTAATTGGGAGTTCAAAAATGAGTGCATTCATTGCAGAGAGAAATTGGCTTGCACGTTGTAGGGATAAAATGATGCAACTATAAAGATACAATTTTCCATGTGGATTTTTTGTCTCAGTTTAGTTATTCTGTTTCAGAAGTCACTTATTTGGAAATTTTTTCTGTGCCAGAGGGACAAAATTACTTCTACAGCGTATTTTTTCGTGTAGAAAATTACCTATGCTTTACCTTTCAGTAACAACGCAAACTTTCCGTATGGACTTAGTAAGTATCCATTCCGCTATCTTACACACACACAAAAAAAAAAAAATTAGAAGGAACCTCCTGTCTAAACCATAGCATATTTAAGAAAACATCTGATGTGTGATGTTTATAAAGTTCATTTTTTGTTGCTACAGTAGAAATAAATCAGAATATAAAATGGCAGTAATTTCAGGTTAAGATGAAATAGGAAATCCATATACAACTAAAAACTAAAGGATTTTGTCTACTCCCTTGATGTCACCTTTGAGATCTCAAGAAAGTAGTGATGGACAAAAGTGCAAATATTCAGAACTGGTTTCTTTGTAGCTTTTCTATACTTTTCTGCCCTTTAAGGAATTGAAAAATAAACAAAAAAACTTTCATAAAACTTTTCTGTTCTATATAAAAAATGCGAAATAACCATGAACCATCTCTTTCCACTGTGAAATTAAATCCATTTGAAGAAGGAAATAATAATTTTGGTTTTGCTCTAGAGAAATATCTTTTTAATATGTTTGTTTCACAGATAAAAAAAACAGTTTTGTCTGTTTGAAGAAAGAGTTAAAACAAACTTATTACAACTGAACTGAAACATCTTACAGATTGTAAATATAACCCTACATATAATGAATACTGTAGCTTTACATATAATAAATCGAATTACTTCTGATTAAAGATGTGGCAGTACAGAAAAAAAAACCCAATACACTGGAAAGCTAATAGCATATTTATTCATGTTTGTATAACATTTCAACAAGCTATTGTTTGTTGCTGTAAGCTATCTCTTCTGTACTGATATAAGTGGCTATAGAGTTCAGCCCAATGCTGTAAAAAATTTCACTTGAAAATTAGCTTGTAATCAAAGTTTTCAAACACACATAATTTAAGTAACATGTTCTTAAATCTGAAAGTATTAAGCTGAAGACGGCATCTCTGTAAACCACTACAAATCGTGCAAAACATTGCACATTGTCTAATGTAGCAATTTTATTTTTAATCTACAAATGAAAAAATGGTACCCATTACAATGCTGCACTCGGTTCCCTTATTTTCAAAATATAGCATATTGGCACAAATACAAAATAAGAATTCATGAATTATGTCATATATGACAAATAATTTTTGAAGATTATTAGAAGACCACATGTATGGTGAAAGAAGGTAAATTTTTATGCACTTTTTTCTGTCTTGAAACACAGCTTTGATATCTGACACAAATCTCTTCAGAAGCATGTGAACACTCAGGGTCCGGACAAAGAAGATTATGTGTGGAGATCTTAAAATGCTAAACTACCCATGGTGAACACTAAGTGCCAGCAATAAAGAAGGATCAGTTAGAGAACATTGAAGCAATGGGAATGGAACCAAATGCATCCATGTAGAAGCTGATCAATGTCACTGGAAGTTTGCTCTCTACATTTTTTTTTCAAAAGGCCATGTAAACCAGAGAAGAGTCATGAAGACTGCGAAAAGACATACATCAGGCCCAGTTTCCAACAGTAATTTGGAATTCATTCTAATTTTGAAGGTGGCCTTGCCTTGACTTTGCAGATTGGAGTTTGTGATTCCCAGAAATTCCTTCTGACCTGAAGCATTCCAGTGTTTTGATAAACCTTGTAGTCAGATTTTGAGACAATACTTCATATAGGCATGTAGCTTGAGACTTGAAGCAGCACTTACTTGTGTAAAACAAGACATCACGTTTCAACAATTTGAATATTGCTGAAGAAATTGCCTGCACAAATTGCCTATATTACTGATAAGAGTGAACCACTGTTAGAATGATTTGTGGGTGGAACTGTGGTTAGCAATAAAGTGGTTTCCTCACTTGCTTTGCAATAGCTACAGATCTATGTCTTTTTGTGCTAAAATAGAAGTTTATCTACATGCCCTTTGTAAATCTGAATCCTGGATTTGCACTTTGTTGACATGATTTATAAGTGTTTGATTATAGCTGCAGCCAGCTGATGGAGAGAAACATTTCCTGAGTACCATGTCATCACTTCACCTTTGTGCTTTGAGGTAAGAAATAGGCTCAATCTATTTAAGTTCTTTGACAGTAAACACTATCAGATGTTTTTCCCTGAGGGGCTCATTATCTCAAGTGGCAGATTTTACCACTAACAGCTCACTCAAAAGGGGTTTGAGAAGTCAAGGTAAGGTAAAAAGCTGCTTTGTGTAATGAGCAATCCTGCAGGATATGAACAAGATAGTTTTCAGAGCTGTGCGCGTGAATACCTGTGACTCAACTGTGAACTATAGTGGCAGCAAAAAGAAAGGTGAAAGCAATTAATTCTTTCCAGTTCTTGTAGATCAGCTTTTTCTATGCTGTGCATCATCAAGGTATCTGAAGCATACTGACATGTCAGAGGCAGAGGACTGGTCTGACATGGAACAGCCACCTGCCTGCTTACGGTCAGAAACCAGAGTCAAGAACCTGAGAAAGCAGGAGAGGCCACTTTTGGAAAAGTTTGGGGAAAGCTCTTCAGTGGACATCTGAAGACTGATCTTTGGGTGATACAGGTTTACTTTATCCATGTTATAGGAGCAGCCCATGTACAACAAAAGGCATTCAGAGAATTCTAGTCATGTAAGGCAAAAAGGCAGGGTGTGAACCCCCAATACGTGAGAAACTCAGACACAAATGTGCTCAGATCTGAGGGAAGGGTTACAACTTGTTTTGTATTTAGGGACAGTGGTGTCATTGGTATTCTACTCCCTCTTCTTTCAAGTCTCACCGAGAATGCCTGTCCAATGGTAAACCCAGGGCTGCTATCCTGCTCTGCTGAGATAAACATATCTGCAAGTATCACCCTTTCTCTGTTTGTAAAGGTCTCTTTGACTAAATTCTCTGTATGGAATAAAAAACATTTAGGATGTAAGCAAAATATTTATATATGCATTTCACCTTTTTTTTGTTCCTCAAGGAAACACCTGTTTTAGAAAAACAAATCTGCTTGCTGAGTAACTTGCTAAAAGAGAAGCTGTGAGAGCATTTCTCAGGAATATTATATATTCAGTTTAATTTGTCAATATTGGATAAATACCATCATGTTCTGTTTGATACTACTGCCATTGCAAAATGCAGCAGCATAATAATTTTGTTCTCTGCTATGGAATATTCTACCAGTTACCAAGGAATTAAAGAATAGCAATGAAATAGTCAACTACATTGTGTCAACTGCAGGAAATTATTGTCTAGATTGGACAGTGAGCTATCCTAAACTCTCAGAAAGAATTATTCTGAATTTATTGAAATCTATTTATGATAGGTGCCTTAACTGGAGCATATGTTTACACCAGGATGAATGATACATATAAATATGATTATCACTATAAGAAGAGACTGAGAGACAGTATATTTTATACCTGAAATGGTGAATAAACTTCTTCTTTCTTTCCATAGTCAGAATTACACTATCTACAATGGAAAGGGGGCAAACATTAGAAAATTATTTTGAGTCTTACTCTATAGAATCCAACTTCAGCAATCATCTTAATCTGCTTAATTGTTTCAATAATGAAAATATGAACTGAACCCCTTTGATCTGAGTAAGTGAAACATAATCAAATAGCACTGTTGTCAAAGTAGCTGGAAATCTAGCAAGCTAACAGTGCAACTAGGTGGTTGGACTGATTTAGACAACATTCAATAAATAGCATCAAGTTGCAAAAGAATCTGAAGGTTTTGGTTAACGGAATGAAAATTTGCCAACCAATGTTCAGGCCCTTGGAAATTACAATATTCTTGCAACAGTTTGACATATTATCCATAAATATAACTTAGGGCTCAGCTAAGTTAAACATGTTCAGTCTGAGATTGCTGGGAAATGGGAAGAGTCAGGAGTTTCTTATGTGCATACAGAGAAGAAAAATCTCTTCCATTACAGTAAAGTACTTGTGATGAGATGGGTGCTGATTACTTCATTTAATGTGACACAGAAAGGCCATAAAATGCTGCAGTTAAGAGAGCGATACAAGACCAACACAGACTGATTTAAAAGAAAATTGTGCTCTTCTTCAAAGTCGAAGTTCAGAATTTACAGCTCAGATAAGCCCTTTGTGTAAATGGAGCTTTCAGTGTGAGATTCAACTCCTTCAAAGAGAAACTGTAAAGAAGTAGCTGACAGTAGCTTTCTTGTCCTGTGTAGGTCAAAAAGAAAAGTAATGCTAACTCTGCCTAACACAATATTTTATGTACAGAAATCTCTAAACCTTTTCCGTCATACTAAGTTTTAGAGGTCCTTAGACAAGTGTATTCAGTCCCAGAAGAAATTGAAATAATCTGGTAGACTACTACTTATTCAGATTAAAGTAATTTTCCCATGAACAGAACTGCAGATGTCAAACTTTTTCACCTTTCAAGGCAGGCTGTTACTGTGTATTGCAGAAAATGCAGAAAGCAAGGACAGCTTTATTGACAGAAGAAGTTCCTTCAGGTTTGTTTGGGTTTTTTACTGTGTAACATTATAATTCTTTGAAAATCCATATTTTCCTTGAAAGGTGTTTGAGTGACCACTATGGCAATGACAGGAGTTTAGACCATGGGGGCACCACCAGCCTTGACTGTCCCTGCCTGTCCCCTCAAGACCCCTGCTGGTGAGCCACTGGTCTTGTCAGTTCTCTGGCAGTTCATTCTGTCAGACCCAGCAGGCATGAATTTCCCTCCCTCTCAGAGAAAGACAGGAGTGGTAAAAACCTGTCCACAGGAGGTGTTCAGAGATCTGATGGAAAGTGAGGCACTGGAAACCACATTCCTGTGTTGTGTACTGCTGAGAGGATTGGAAGAGGAAATGTAGTCACAACTTTGTTTATGTTAGGGAAATATAAACTAATAAAATAGCAAGAATTCTTGGGGTTTTGTAAAATTGTAACAATTTTATTCTAATTTACCTCAAGAAATTGTGATTGAATAAGAAATCTAGATGTTGGTAAAAAAGTTCTTTTTTCTGTGAAGCTCTTGAAAAACCTGAGCATTTTGAATCTATGTTTTATGGCCTAAAACTATTTCAGGCATTCTCTTATGCCTCTACATTCTTCTATTTTTTGTAGAGAAAGGGTTTCTGGTTTTCATTCAGCTTATTCCATGCTTCTTTCTTGAGTCTATTACCCTTCCTCAGTTGCACAGGCAAGAGCAAGGCCATCCTTACAGTATCCCAGTCCAGGAAACGAATACTATAGGGGTATTTGACTAGTGAAGAAGTTTTTCCACGATGCCTTAGGCATCCATTCCTCACCTGGTTTAGTCAGCAGGGTTGCTGCATGTGACATCATGTGACATCATTCAAAGGCATCACAAGAAGGACCTGGGCTTTGATTAGAGCAATAGTATGTCACTGCAGTAACCATGAGTCATAAAAGGTGTGTCTATGTCATAAAATGCAGGATTATCTACTTTTTTTTGACCTGAAATAACAAAAACATAAGCTTTGGTGTAGCTGCTTCTAAACTATAGTGTCTGTCTTCAAATCCTAGTTTGGAATTCAGGCCTGTTTAATAATCTTGTTAAAGGACACCCGAAAACTGTGTGTGAAGATCCAAATATCAGTACCTTAGGTTCGTTGACATTATCATGTCTCATTAAAACACGTCCATCTATGAAAGATGATATTTGAATAACAAATCAGCTTCCCAAACAGATGTCTAGAGCCATCTGAGAAACAGCTGAGAAATTTTAGCATTTAGAAATATGTTGGACATGCACAGTATCAGTTTTTCTGTAGTTGATGTAATGTATTAGCCATTATGTTAATGCAGCTGGTAAAACTGAAGTGTAGTAAAATGGAATGGAATATAAATATTACTTAATACTTCCTTGCAATATTAAGATTCAGTTCTCTTTCCATCAGAATGAAATACATTTTGCTCAGTACATGAACATTCTAAATTTTTTTCAGTTGATAAATTTCCTTATCATAAATGGCAATGAATGAATCTTGTTTAAATTTCAAGATGCAATAATTTAAAAATTGGCATTTGGACATATTATCAAAAGGATTTAAGTGTATTTTTTTTAAAATACCAACTTCTGTTTAAAATACAGTATTATTAAATTTTGCCCTTAAAAGAAAGACAGTTTAGTTTTCCCTTAGTGTTCTAATTAAAATGGAAATTTACTCTCCAAAGTACCTTTCAACAATAATAAAATGATTTAAAATCACAATTTAAAGAAAAATCTTGGGGACTAACATTGTATTTTCTTGACAATATACAAGATCAATACACTGTTTTCACAGTTGCCACTCAAATATGATATATTATTGAAAATATATTTTGAAATATATTATTGAAAATACACTCAGTTTAACATTTATATAAAATAATACTTTACAGAACAATACTACTACTACTACTACTACTCTTCAAAGATTTGACTACATAAAGACTATAATTTACACTCCTGATCTTGCATATATATTTATCACTGAAAATAATTTATTGGCAAAAGAAACCCCAAACAACTAAGGAACAAAAAATGGCAAAGTCTGGATCTTACCTTCCGAACTAGGGCGCTAACACGAGTTCTGTAAGACAACAGAGAAACACTTGGGAACAGAATCACCAGGAAAGGCAACCCAGACCTTTCATGAGCTATTTGTCTCTCTTAAATGCTCTACTTAAGTGACTACAACTGGGTTTTAGGAAAACGAGACTGAAAAATGAAGACGCAGAGGCATGTATGTTCTTCCTTGTAACAGAATGGCCCATTCAGGAAAGCAGAACTATTCATGGTTCAGTTTGAGGATCCATGAAACTTCTGGAAAATCAGACTGCATTTACAAGAGTTTCTCCTTGCTAGTCATCATTTTCCAGGAAGATATTAGATGTAATTGACATATATTATTCCAGGCAGAAGAAGTCTCTCAATGTAAAAAATTATGAATAGTTGTTGTGATTTTGATTCTAAATTTCACTTCCAATTTCTTTATCATTTTCTATTTTTTTATGGTTACTCATAACTAGTCCTTTTCAAGTCATATACACTGGAAAGAGCCAGAATTTCTAATGAAAATAAATCCGTGGGCTATTTCTGTGTCTTTTATATCTGACTCTTCTCTTACTTAATGAATCCTCTCCTCACTCACCTAAATATTCAAAAAATCATTATTTTAATTTTCACTTTCTCTGACAGCACTGAAACTACTAGTATGCTTTTATATTATGCAAATCAGCATTTTACTATGAATATTTGGACCATTTCTGTCAAAGGCAGGATCAAAAGATAGAAAGGAACATAAAATGCTTCTTAAAAACTAGGACACTGCTAAAAAAATGTTGAGAGATCAATTAATGATGGCAATTATTTTTCTAAGGACCCATTCAAGAAAAGTGGAGTATACATTTTCTTACTGGGAGGCAGAGATGAAAGTTATCTTTTCAATGATATCTTAGCTTTAATACATTTCAAAGAGAAGTTTTAAATGTTTGACAGCCCAAACCAATCCACAGACACAGAAATCAGTTGAGTCCTCAGAAAATGTTGAATTCAGCTGACTCCTCTGAAAATTTTAATTTATTTAAATCTCTTCATTTACTATTAAGTCTTAAATTTAATACATAATCCTACGTCTATAGGAGTATGTCCAGGGTTTACTGGATGTGTTAAAACTTTAAGTAAAAGCTAATTTCAGAGAAAGTCATATATCAGGTGACACATTTGTTTCTATTCTTTGGATGAACATAAATATATTTCCATGAAAAAAAAAAAAAAAAAGACATACAATTTCAAAATATGGTTTTCTGGGAACATTTCATTTCTTTGCAAGACAGGTAGAGTTAATCATTCAGAATCCTCAAAAATCATCACCACAGAAAATATATATAGCAACACGGGAAATAATGACTGTACATGAATATCTTTGCAGTTACCCAGTATTCTTCCAGATACAGTAATCAGTAGACAACCACACAAGAGGGCAAAAATTAAACTGAAATCAAATCCAAAATATCTCAGATTTTTGTTCACTTCAGAATTTTATAGGAAAAAAAATAGCAAATATGGTTGTTATTATGAATATAATTGAGTAGTTTGGCATTAATGCCTTCAAATGCATTTTGGAAAAGGAACTGCAGGAAGAAAATATTTGCCTCTTAAAAGCTAAATTATTGTACATGTGTTTGTCAGAATAATGTGTCTGTAAACACAAACGTTGTATGTCTAGTGGCTTCTTGCCCTCCTGGCTGTTCCTAAAGAACATTTACACATTTTGATTTTGTACACAGGCTGAAAAAATCAGACATTCTTGCATTTTCTCTTCTGCAATTGTACTGTACAGCTATTACTTTATCGGCCAAACCTAGATTTAGCTCTCTCTTTTCCTCTTTTCTTTTTGAGCAACTACTTTTATGATTTCTGAGCTCTGATGTCCCAGTTGGCACTTTGGAGTGGCTGCTCTCCCAGTGAATCTAGCTGAGTTCCCTAAGGGTTAGGTCATGGCCACAAGGCTGCATTCCCAGCCTGGGAAGCAGTGGAGCTCAGATGTGTGCAGCAGTGGGTTTGCTCTGCCACCACAGGCAAACACTCGAGCTGCAAGGCAGAGCCTGCCCTTCCTGAAAAACCACCGGATTTCCCACAAATATGGGGTTCCTCTTCCCGGTGTGGTAGCCAGAGGTTTCCCGGGGTCGCTGCAGGTGAATACACAGTGATTGGTAGCTGTAATGCAGTAATGAGATTCCCCTTGGAAGCTGTGAATTTTAGCAACCTCTAGAACTTATCCTTCTTCCTATCACATAAAAGCAGTATTAACACTGTTACTAAATTCTCAGAGTAATGCAGAGCTCCTCAGAAATGGGTACAGCATTCAAACCCTTTCTGACATTGGACTAAACTTTAAAATAGAAATAATTTTCAGTATTTCGAATAATTTTAAAATACAACCCTTAATCTAGTCCAGCCACAGATGATAACCACAAGTCTGACATGACAGAATAGAGCCTACAGAAGGAAAGTCTTCTTTAAAACAAATAAGCATTAAAAAACACATTTTCATTTTGAAGGTAGCTGGTTCAGCCACTGCATTTTGGAATTAAAAAATTAATATTGAAGAAAATTAGTTATCTACCCACAAGACTAAGAAAGAATCAACTCATAGCACAAAATCACCTAAGCACTCTTTATATCTCATTTCAGTTTCACAGAAGAAATTAGAAGTAAATGTTTGGGGAATGAGAAATTCCATTTTAATTTCACTTACAACAGAGAACAGTAGAAGAACTGGGTTCAGTTACCTCAGGCCTACATTTACAGGCAGTTTACAGTGCAGAATATTGCACTATTCATGAGTTTAGGATATCACTCCATTACAGTTTATTAACTAAATAAAACCAAAAGCAGACAAATCCTGAAGAGATACAGTCTTGGGTTCTCGAAGGATTATCTTTTCCCCCAGTTCATTTCACTTCACCAAACAGAAGATACTGCTTTGTCTGGAAAACCTTGTGCCTTTGGAGTATGACAAGGGTGCCTCAGTTACCAAATGCAGGATCACTGCGGTAGCAGTAAACTTGTGAGCTTTTATATTTGAGTCTGTTGGAGTGAGTACAGCTGAGACCCACAAAGATGATCCAAGGTCCAAAATGGATCTCCTGTGAAGACAGGCTGAGAGAGTTGGGATTGCTCACCGTGGAGAAGACAAGGATTCAGTGAGACCTTGTAGCACCTTCCAGTACCTAAATGACACTACAAGAGAACTGGAAGAGGGACATTTTGCAGGACTTTTTACAAGGGCATGTAGTGATATGACAGGGAAAAATGGCTTAAACTGAAAGAAGGTCGATTTAGATTAAAAATTGGGAAGAAATTCTTTACAGTGGGGATGGCAAAGCACTGGAACAGGTTGCCCAGAAAACTTGTGAATGCCCCATCCCTGGAAGTGTTCCAGGCCAGGATGGATGGGGCTCTGAGCAAGCTGTTATAGTGGAAGGTCCTGACCATGCCAGGGGGTTGGAACTAAATGATTTTTAAAGCCCTCTACAGCCCAAACAATCCTATGATTCTGTGGTTTTCATGGCACATAAGGGCCTAAAACTGAGGGTGGTTCAATCTCACACTGCTATAAGGGAACCTGTCTCTGAGAAAAGCCAGGCAGTATCGCATGCTAAAATTCAGCTTGGGCTTACTCTTTCCAGCATTTGTTGCTGACTTGTCCTCACTGAGAATAATAGAATCGTCATAGAACAGGTGTAATGGAAAGTGGTGAGGGATGAACATCACTGTTATGTTTTGAAACCCTTTGTACATTCCTAAAGAACTAGGCTAAAAGAAGCTGAAACAGGCTGAAAGAGGCAGCTGGAGTCTGGCATCCAGATCATGCAGAAATACAAAGAAAATTGGATTTATTATTAATGTCTAACTCTAAAATAATAGGGTTTTGTACCAATGTTCACACCTACTGTATGTACTCATGAGCAAATATATAAATACTTCAGGGAATCTCTTTGCTTTCACAGATGAGTGTGGTTTGCCACTGACATAGACACCACCAACTGTTCAGGGGTTCCCACATACATATTTTATTTCCAGTCTTGCTCATTTGCATGGCACCAATGCAGCCTGCTGCC
This sequence comes from Daphoenositta chrysoptera, assembly GCA_013397915.1. Taxonomy (NCBI): domain Eukaryota; kingdom Metazoa; phylum Chordata; class Aves; order Passeriformes; genus Daphoenositta; species Daphoenositta chrysoptera. The sequence continues at coordinate 39,218 of VZRO01005213.1, read as the reverse complement.
CAGAAACCCTCTTGACTTAACAAAGGCACTGTAGAGCACGCAGAAACTGCAGACTTCTTTCTATGGCTGCAGCAGCAACTGTGGGATGTTTTCTCTGGTGAACTGAATACAGCCATTCTGGATACATATTTGTCTGAGAAAGTGAATATAATCAAGGAATTTCTTAAAGTCCTTGATACTGTGACTGTTCCAGCTATTGTCAGCTAGAAATCCCAGGCCAGACAGATGATGTCAGAGTGGTGGGACCATTTCATCTTAACCATGAGGAAGCCAGTAGTGTGAGAAAGTCTCTTGGATGTTGAATAGAATGAACAGGACCATCTGTTGTGGGTGAGTTACGTTGGTTTAACTCCTGTTGGGTGAAACTGGAGAAGTCTATACTTCTGTGCAACAGCATGTCCGTTGTCCTATGAATCCTTTTAGCTCCCAGCTCCCGACAGTCAGTGGCTAATAAATTTGGAATGGAGAAGTCCATCGTGGGAAAAGTCATGACTGAGATCTCCAGAACCATTTTCTAAGTATGATTTAAAAACCTGTTGCAGGCTCTTTTGGAAAATAGAAATGGAAGGGATCAGTAAACCTATACAATCTTTCACCCTAGAGTGTTTCTCAAAATGTTTAAATGTAAATGACAGGGTACATATTTTCATGCAATAACCATCCAGTTGGTGAATTCTGGACATCATAAATCTTACAGTAAGGCTATGAATTCCTCCTTTAAAAATACACAAATACGTTAAAAGAAAAAAATATTTCAATGCTATGCTAGGATTGCTAACTATGGCCTTGGAAAAAGCAGTTGAAATGGATAATAAAATAGGAAGGACATATTGTAGAAAAGTTTTGCTTCACAGACAGCTATCCATGAAGATGGAGAATGTGTCTTTTGAACTGTCAAATTTATTTTTATTTAAAATCATTTGGTTTCAAACTCCAACTATTGGTTCCTTGCCAGAATGAACTGCCTTTAAGGACTTTATAATTTCTCCCTGTGAAGAAAGAAATAAACTGTAATTGTGTCTCATTACTCTTCTCTTTGGCAATCTACATAAAACTCATTAATATTTTGTGTAACTAATCTTTAAGCTATTTCTTCTGTTCTTCTTTTCAATGTATTTTTAAAAATGCAGACATCATGCTGAACGTACCATTGCAGAATTAATCTCATCAGCACAATTGGCACAAGTCATGCATACTTTTGATCAAAACTTTCCTGGTTTTTCAAATAAGAATCACTTTTCTTTCTTTCATTTGAAGCTTATATGTCTTGTCTTTTATGAACCCAGAATCCTCAGCAGAATCACTATTTTCCAGTTTCTCTTTTCTTTCATTATTATGATTTATGTTGCTGGTTCCTAACTTTGCATTTTGTGGAACTAAACCAGTCACAGCTTTCCAAGTGGAAAATGGTAAAGTGATCTGTGTCACTGGCTCATCATAATCATGACTCCTGTTCTGGTAATTTCCTGTCACTAATAATGACACTTCTGCAGGAATTTCATATAAATCCTTCTCTTCATCCTGCTAGTATAATTATTCTTTATAATCCAAGAACAAAACCCTTTCACTTTACTATTTATGACTTCTAGGTTAATCTTTATTTTTTTTCTCATGTCCTTATTTCCACTCTTGACTCCTTTACAGTGGGGAACTGCGAATCACTGAAAATCAAGTCCTGAAAGAGAAGAGAAAGAACAATATTTAATGTAAAAAAGATTAAGACTCTGCTCATCCTCGTAAATAGGGTGGGGGTTGGCATTGAAGGCCAGGCATTCGAATTCTAGCTGAGTTTATTACACCTTCAGAAGGAAGCTTAAAAGTAGCAGAGTACTGTTGAAGCAACTGAAGGAAACACTTGGAGATGAGAGGCTGATAACTGGTATTTCATGGTTCAGGAATTCACTGAGGGAATATATCCCTCCACTTCGTAAAACAGCCCAATGAAATGTTTGTTCTAGTCATCAGTGTGGTCAGCCATGTAGATACAAAGCCATTAAGTCTTATTGGAGAAGCATTTGGCATGGCTTTTTGTTAGTGTGATAAGTTCTGATTACACCCACACTGCAACTTCAACACCATTTCCAGCCACCTGTGCCCTTTCTGCAGGCTCATCACACAAAATGGACCACGTGCAATGGAGCAAAATGTAAAAAGTACTAAAGCAACTGTGCTGCTATTTTCGTTTACAAATTCTTCATTTTTCTTCTTCTTTTCATCCTTTTTAAGCCTTCAGCTCACTACAAGGCAATTCCTAGTTTTCCAGAAATCTCATTACTTTGTGTTCTGCGTTGATAAGTTTTTTAAATTGAAAAAAGACCCCAATTTTGAAGAAGTACAAGGATTTTAGATCAAGAACTGAATCAAGTATTTGGATCAAAAAAAGCAGCTACTAGTTTACAGATATAACAAAACAGGTGTATAATGAAACAGGGAGAGGGTTGAAACCTGCCCCACTACCCTTTTATAGTCTATTTGCATTTTATGTAAGACCAAACTGAGAAAGCAGAAGACATGGCTCCCTTCAGTTCCCCTCTTTGACAGTGAAACATTCACCTGTAGTGTCAAATTGTGGCACAAAAAGAGCTGCAACTTTGGGCAATCTTTTAGTGGGTTGACTTGCAATGCATAGACATAACAAAAAAGATGTCTTCACTTATTTTAAAATCTTGCCTAGTGATAATGTCTCTGAACTACCTGACTAACCCAGAGGACTTCATGCTCAGAGGAGTGACATTTGCTCAGTGGGCATCCTTAGTAAGTTTACTCAACCACATGAACTATATGTTCTTCCTAATTTAAGGCATGTGTTTTATGGCTGAGCATGAAAAATGGGGTCCTGAATCACAGTATCAGATGTCAGCAAGCATCCTGAGGTGTCTCTCAGAGTAAGCCTTAGCAGTGCATTTTCAGAACGCTTTAATAAAAGATACTAACAGATGCTGTGCTGTCACACTGTTTGACCTGTTGAAATTTAATTTTTAACAGTTTAATTCTCCTTATTGCAGTGATTCAGACACAGCATTCTAATCACAGAGGCACAGCTTCAGATATAATGTCATCTGACCTGTCTGTGTTCCTGAATGCAAATAAATGAAGCAGCACAGGGAATATTTCTTCTATTATACTCTCTCTGATTACAGGAAGCAGACAGTAACTTGGGAGCAGCAATAAGTCCCTGTTTCTCCTATAAATATAGCATTGACAGCCAGACGTCAGGTTTCAGGGAGACCAGACCAAAACAGAGTAATATCAATGTTCCTAAGAGGTAATTTATGCAGTAAGGTCTATAGTCCAGCAACCAGAACACTTAATAAAATAGCATCTAACACAAGCATGTAAAATGAAAAACAAAAAAAAAAAAAAAAAGAAAAAAGAAAAAGAAAAAAGTCTGAACCTTCAACATGACAAATGATACATAGCAAAACTCTCTAGGTCTAATTACTCAGTTCATAGATTAGGGAGAGTGAATTTTCAATTTACTGAAGCAACAATATTACCAGGGTTGATCTGCTGTCAGTCTTCCAGAAGCTGTGTTCCTTACCTTTGATGTCTCTTCAGAGGTCCTATCTTCTTTTTTTGTTTTTTTTTTCTATGGAAGGGGAGCCAATTGGAGTTCTTTCAGCAAGCAGTCAGAGAGAACTTCATCCACTAAACAGACGAGTTTTGAAGCAGGGTTCATGAACATGAAGGTGAGGCCCTGCATTCCAAGTGATTCTTCCAAAAAAATTAAATGGTGCCTATAGTTATTAAATGAGACACTAAATGAATCCTGTTTTGTGGGTGCTGATAATCATTCCTACACACACAAAACCCCACAAGACACCTCAGACAAGGCAGAGTACATCCTTGGAAAGCAATACCAACTTAGAGGTAGAGTTTGATATGCCATACGAGAGGTCTGCCATTCAGAAACGTCTTAATAGGATACAGAATTGGTCTGACAGCAACCTTATGAAGTTCAGCAAAGGAAAATGTTGAACAAAGGCACTTGGGACAGAAAAATCCCCTGTAGCAGAACAGGATGGGCGTTTGCCAAATGGAAAACAATTTTGCAGAAATGCACTAAGATACTGATGAACAGCAAGCTAAGGGTGAGTCAGAAGTGCAGCCTTGCAATGAAAAAAGTTAACTTCATATTGGATTTATTAAATAAAGTGTAGACAGCAGTTCAAGGGAAGTTATTATTCTGTTCCCTTCATTATTTGTACAGCTTCGTCTGGAGCCTTGTGTCCAGTTTTGGCCTTCCTTCTTCTTCCTTTAGACTAGAGAAAGTCTAAAGGAGGGCCACCAAGATGGGATGCATATGATGTACAAGGAGACACAGAAACTACTCTGGTTTACACTTCTAAGAGAAGCCTAAGAGGGGATCTTCTCACCATTTTTTATTGGGCTACAAAGAAGTGTCAGAGACATTTTTTGGACACTAATGGTGAAAAGCACTGGACAAAACTTGCAACAGTGGAAAATCAGTAGATATTTTTTCATACCTTGACCCTAGCCTTGCAATCGGTCCTTCATTGGATCAAATTGTTCCCAGATCTCCAAACTATTATATTCTACCTATATTCCTTCCAAATTTATTCCATTATTTGCTGCTGTTAAAAAGAAGTATTTTATATTTTGGATGGTATTCCCAGTGCTACAATAAAAAACCTCACATAATGTTTTTTATATTTTTATCCTTCATCATAGATGGGTGCTGTATCATAGAAGAGGTGTATCTTTTTGAGATCGAATAAGCTCTGATTAATGTCGTTACAGCACATTAGAATGAGAAACCTTTATTTTAGGAAGTTGACACATGGGAGAGTGAATATTTCCCAGAATAGATAACAATTGATTTATTTCTGAAAACTAGAATAAAAGTTCCCAAAAATGGAACTACCAAATGGCTTCTTGGAAAATATTACCAAAATATGACAGGATAATTTGTAGAGTAGACAGTCAGAGCTAACTCATAATAAAAATAATTTTTAGAATACTGTACCTTTTTCTAGCCTACAGTTCAGCCAGTTCTGGAACTCTAAATGGGTGCCTCAAATCACCTTTTGTTCAGAGATAAAAGGCTTGTAACCTAAATTTGGGGTTCTTCTTGGGAAAGAGTAGATCAGGACCTAACACCAGAGCCCTGGCATCCCCTAAGAGTAATGTGGATGTAAAATACAGGTAATGCTCAAAACAAGAGTAATAATATCTCTTGATTATCTTTACTCATGTGAAAGTCAGACTGACCAATAGCTACTCTGTGTCTTTTCTCACAGGACATAAATTAACAGCAGGAAAATATCTTCCATTTCTACCTTTCTTGCCCCCCTCTAAGCCCTGGAATCATCAAAGGCAAAGAATAAACTACCAATGAAATTGCATTCAACAGCAAGATGCACCCAGAAAATTCTCCACCTGAATTGTCCCCACCTGACAGATTTGTTTGAGATAGAAAGGGATGAAGAATGGATTGATTATTCACAGAAGGATATTTTGGGCAGTCTGAATGGGCTTAAGACTTAATAAACATGAGACCTGAATAAAAATTCACGATGGTTGACACTTCCAGTGTCCAGGCCTCAGTCATTCAATGACTGTACAGACATCATAAGAAATTTTACATATATAACCTGAAGAAAGCAACTTATGGCAACAAGAAACTGAAATCCTGTGAAGGATTAGTCAATCCCTGCTGCAGGATAGAGCAATTAAATTCTAGTGCTAGGACCATAAAAGTTTTGACACGTTTTCCTAGAAGTATCCTAGAGTGATTTTTCCTAAATAAAATGGCAAAACTGAAGGGGAGCAGGAGGGGAGGTATTTAATTCCCTCCTCCCAAGAGAGATACAGTTAATAAAAGTAGTATTTTTCTTCAGCATTGTTCCCAGAAGTTTCATGTCTATCATTCCGTACATAAAAAAAATTCCGTTTTTTTTCTTCATATATTCAAATAGTTTTTTAAAATCAATAGTAAAAATATGTGCTCTGGTCAAGGCACATTTCAGCAACTTTTACAACTGTTATGCAGTCTGGAAAATTCCTTCATGGCAAAAGGGATCTTCCTTTCTATGATATGTGGGATTTAAAATAGGAATTTGTATAGAAGAAAACATATCCCCTCTGAATTTTTAGATTAACTATTCTGCACATTTTATTCCCCAATTCACAAATATTAGTATTTCACTTCTACAAAATGAAACTTTTAGACAGAAGCAAAATAAGTACATTAATTTATAATGAATTCCCAAATAAAACACCGTATTTCCACAGTATTCAGAACATGCATAACAGGACATGCATTCTGTTATCTGCTTATTTTTGACCTTTACATTGGTGGGATCAAGCCATTTGATCTCCACACAGGCAGACTCTCACCCCTGCTCTTGTGAACCTTCCAAAATGTGACGCAAAAGCAGTCGAGGCAGAAACATCCTTTACAAGCCTCTTACTTGATGGACAATTTTCCTGTGAGACCACCTGAACCAGTTCTAAGTTCTGTCCAGCCACAACTCTGGGCCCAGCCAGGGTGCTGGACAGTCCTGAAGGGAAGGCAGCAGGTCGGACCAGCAGGAAACATTGCAGCACCCTTGGCTACCATTCCATGCCCTCTCTCCCAAGCTCATGATCCAGCCTGCTGTGTCTGAGGTGGTGTTAGTGGGAGCTCTGCCTGCGTGCCACCTTCTGCTGCTGCTGGGCTTCATTTAAGCAGCCTGGGGACAGAAGGAGTGCCTCTCTGTCCCTGCTAATGGCATATTTTTTTCCCTCTCTCCTATCTTCAAGCTGAGTGCCTATCAACCCACACTGTGCTGATTATCACTCCTAAATCACAAATCGCCAGGAACCCATTTTACCATTAACTCTGTGCATTATTAGGCTCATTTCAGACCATCTGGCTTCTCAACATACTGGGAGCTGGTGGCAAAGTTGCCAGTGTAGTAAGTAAATTCAAACGGATTTGAATTTTACTGTCTCAGAGCAAACACATTGCTAAGAGGAACTAACTGGAATCGACCTGGCAGGACAGTGACTTCCCATCTCTTTGCACAGCCCAGTCTGCATCTGAACCTGTGCATGCTAAGCTTAAGCAAAGGCTGGAGCATGTGCTTAAAATATGAGAGATGCTGCATCTGTTTGGGTCTGTCTGTCTTTGGGCTCTCTGGACTTTACTGATTTGGAAGAGCTGTGGTAGAAGGCCTCATTCCTCTATTCCTCATTCTCATTCCTGTTGCCTTTGAAATGAAGCAAATTGATAAAGGTTTTTGTTGCCTTACATTCCACCGAAACCAGGATTCACCACGAAGTTCTAAAAGTGTAATTGACTACTTCAAATTTTAATAGCTTTGCAGCAATAACAATGAAAGTCCATATAATCCCAAATAACCTTCTTAAAATGAAGGCTGGGATTTCTCATGAAATTTGGAAAAAGTACTTATTTTGTGTTTAAATTCATGACCCCGTCATGGTCATTAACATTCAGGTCAATCAAAATATTTCATCCAGACAGGATTTTTATTTTTCTCTTGGTTTCTGAATATTTTTGTTAAAATCTCCATTTTAATTACTTGTTCATTGCAAAGCTAAAGTTCTAACTCAATTAAAAACTGTACAGATTTTTTTCCAACATGAGAATTAGAAAATAACACTACTCTAAGAAAAAAATCAGTTTGAAAAGTTCCTACTCAGCTTTTACTTCCAACATTTCACTTTTATTTCCCTACTTGTTTAGCATAGTAAAAATAGACCATTCTCCTCCAAGTAGGGATAAATGCTCTGATACAAGCTTAAAAATGAAAATCTGGTATAATTTCTCTCCTCAAAGTCCTGACATAATAAATATTTTCATGACATAAGACATTATGCTATTAATACAATTATCATATGTTTACAGAATGATTAATTTTCAAAATTTACTTTTAATCAACCATTTTAACAGGTAATATATGAGAAGCACATAGAGGGAAAATATAACTTTTCAAGAAACAAATATTTCCAGCTTTGCTTCCTCACCTTGGTTCTTATAGCTGGCAGGGTGTTAAATCTTTAAATTTTTGTAGCAAAAATAAAGGCACTTTTATTTTTTAGGAAAAGTGACTGAAAAATTAACAGAATTAACAAAGTAATGGAACATTTCAGCAGAAAGGGTTCCTTTTAAGATCTTTTAAGATGAAGAAATGTCTTCTTGTCAAATTACTCTTCTCTTGTAGACATTTTCAAATATTTAGTTATTTTTATTTTAAAGTTTTCTGACTAATTTTTCCTTCTGCTCTTTTGGTTTTGTTGGCTAGAAAGTAAGACTGGTTGCCATCCATTCGTGTTCTCAGATCTAAAGGCTTTCTGCACTGAGGGTGTTACAAGCCCATCAGTCTGCCCCTCTGGATGAGCCTGGCTTACAGAGATACTGCCCATCTCAGATACTATTATTGTACTGGCTTCTTCTTCCCTTTCATAAGCTGATGCTTCTAGTCTCAAAGTCATTCAATTAGTGTGACAACAATTTCATTAAGTGGCATTTTGAGATCCCTTAAGGGGTGGGTTACAGTAAATACGATATATTTGCAAACATAAGATTAATTACTGCCACACATTAAAACGGGGAATTTAATATGAGAAGAAGGAGGGATTGTTGACTTTTGTTTGCCCATTTTAGAAAATTAATGTTTTTTAGTCATTAGTTTTTGCATGCTTATTCTGACTGCCTCATTATTTTATTCTGAGAGTGTGGTAAACTGTGCATTACAGAGGTAAAATAACACCATTTTGTGAGGAGAGGAGTCACTGAAATATTTTCAGACAAACATTTTGATCACACAACTATAAGCAGACATTTATAAAATGACATTCATAAACCAAGTAACAATTTCCAAAAGAATCAGAAATTCAATTTCAAATTGCCATTAGCAAAATATTAACAGATGAAATTTTGGTGCACAGTCTGATGTGTCATGATTTTTAAAGGTATCCTTTATCTTCAGCAATTTCATCATATAGAACTTAAGAAAGTCCAGAGAAATATATCATAAAGGGAAGCAACGCATTCTAAGCAACTGTATTATAGAACAAAATGACTGTTAAACCTAATGAACACTTGGAAGTCCTCAGAAACGGCTGAGGTAATTTGGTTTGTTCTGCCTGATGAAGAGGAGACTGAGGGGAGACCTCGCAGCTCTTTGGAACTTCCTTGTGAGAGGAAGAGGAGGGGCAGGCACTGATCTCTTCTCTGTGGTGACCAGTGAAAGGATCCAAGGGAATGGCCTGAAGTTGTGTCAGGGGAGGTTTAGGTTGGATATCAGCAAAAGGTTTTTCACCCTGAGGGTGTTTGGGCACTGGAACAGGCTCCCCAGGGAAGTGGTCACAGCGCCAGCCTGACAGAGTTCAAGAAGTGTTTGGACTATGCTCTCAGGCACATGGTGTGACTCGAGGGGATGGTGCTGTGCAGGGTCAGAAGCTGTACTTTGGTCATCCTGATGGGTCCCTTCCAGCTAAGGATGTTTAATGATTTTATAATTCTATCATATATGAAAGGCAGAAAGGGAGTTTCCTAAGATATACTTCTACACAGCAAAACTTAGAGTCTATAAAAAAAAAGTCCAGTTAGAAACAGCCCCAGCTAAATAGACTTATTTAAAATAAGAGAGCATAGCATTTCTGTGTAATTTTGTGAATGATTAAATTCAGGGACTAATTATGTTACTTCTTTGCAATTCCAGTTGCATCCCTCATTAATGTCTGGATTATGTCTAGCTATTAATCGAACAGGAGTGAGATGAAAGACCTCCAGATGTCCCTTTTGCTAATTCAGGCAGGCATAGTTGTGTTGTTTTTCCCCACGAAGTGCCTGCGCTTTGCAGAGGCTGTCTGTGTCTCAATGAGCTCTTGCAACCTTGAAGAGCTAACAAACTGCAGCTCCAAATTGTTCAGACTACTAGTTTGCTCTCAGTTTGTTAAAAGTCAAGGAGCAATGAACTGTACCCCAGTAGAGGGTGGCAATGTCATCAGTGTCATCATGCCAAACTTCAGCCTTCAGAGCTAAAAACCTGGCCCATCGGTCAGATCATGGGACTCATACAAACAGCTAGGTTGGGATTGTTTTCTTTACTAACTCATATCTCTGTCTCTCTGATTCACATACACGTAACATAGTGAATAAATCAATGTTTAAAAGTTGCCACGATGGGTGCTCTGTAGTATACAGGTTATCACAGAATCTCAGAATTGTATGTGATGGAAAAGAAATTTAAATTATCTTCTAGTTCCATATCCCTTGCTGTGGGCAGCGACATCTTTCCTTAGACCAGGCTGTTCAAATCCCCATTCAACTGGACCTTGAACACTAATGTCTTCCCTACCTTTTCCACCCTGTTTTTCTTGGTTATCTCACTCTCCAGTGGGAGTGGACAGGAGCAAATAACGGTTTGTGCACATCTTACTTTATAAAATTTTTGATCTTATGGGAAATGAGGAATACTTTTGCACGTTCTAGAAAGCCAAAGTAAAAACACAGTTTAACGTGATATGAACTTACTAGGGGTTTCAGGCTTTTAAAAACACGCTAGTATCCCCTGATTTGCCTGTGGCACATCCCACTATTTTATCGCCTTGGGAAATAGTATTTATACTTGAAAAAAAAACGAAATTGTTTTGCTGAAACTATTCCCATTTAGAAGCGTTACCTTTCTCACTTAAAAGCAACTGCACAAATCCTTTCCATACTCCATATCATCCATCTGGCTTTCAGGAGATGAGATATCAAAGTATTTATTAAATATAAAAAGACTTCCAGGATGATTAGTAAATTATAGGATTGCTAAAATTTAAAAACACAGAGAGAAGCTGCAATTATTCTGGCTTCTTATGCTTTTGTGCATTGTACATAACATGATAGAGTTCTCTGCCTTTATTTCAGTCTCTACTCTTCTGGCTAGGAATTATTCTAGATACTCATACCATAATTAATAAGCCATATGCACTTTCTCCCCATGAAAACATTCTAAAAGTTAATGAGAAGAAAAATATTTCTTTAAGCCCTAGGAATCATGAAGATAAATATCACATACTTTTCAGTGATCACTCTAGAAGATTGCATTGGGGGAATTAGTTAGGAAGAACCCTGCCTGGGATTTAACATAACCTGGCTCCTCAGCACAGGTATCCTTACCCCTAGTAAGGTGCAGACCCATAGATTTTTATCTTCAGCATCCACCTGTGTAAATGATATGAGGCTGACTCATCTCAACACTGAATTTCCCAACCCATTCTGGTACCACTGGCTGGAAAGATATGAGGAAAGAGTCCGAGGACAGTGTACAAGCAAACACGCTTGGGCCCTGGCTTTGTATGTCAGCTACCATGGAAACCAGGAAACAAATTTATAATAATAAGAAAAATTAAACACAGGAGCTAGAGTGAGTGTACTTCATTCTTTATTATTAAATAGAGATTCAGTGCCTTGGTAATGCAAATTTACTCTCTATTGCAACCCTGATTCACCAGCTTCGACTGCTGATTTGTATTTCATTTGTTCAGTATCAATTTACAAGAGTAGCCCCTTCTTTTTCAAAGTGAACACAGCTTTGTGTATGTTTAACGATTTATTAAATTTGTGCTTATTTTAATTTCAATTGATGTCAGTGTTACTGATGATAAACTGATTTATAACAGAGAGAATTTAGGTTAATTCCAAGCTATTTCACCAGTCTTTCTTGCCCATGTCATGTAATCAGTAAATGCAGGACCTCAGAATATGCTGACCATGGAAAAAGTCAGACTTGCTGTCTTTCAGCCATGAAAACATAGGATCATACCTTTTCCCTGTTCCTTTTGTGAAACAGTAGAAAAAGAAGTTTGGGGGGGCACGCAGAATATGATAATGCCAATCAAGATCAATATTGATCAATAAGTCTTTGGAAAGCTTAGTAGTATAAACAGGGCTGGCAAAAATACACGTAATATATAAAAGTAATAGAGATTTATTAGACTCTGACTTAGAACTAAATAATATACTAATAGGAATAATATAACGCAAAATGGATGTAAATAATAAATTGTTTATCAAACATGGAAAAGATGTCATCTGTTGAGGAATATCTACAGTATTTCTCTCAGATTTATGACCTAAATTCTCTAAAATAACTTTAAAATTAATTGAAAGAAGATATAAGTAAGATTGCAGATTATGTGGCTTGATGGAACATCTAAGACAGCTAAAATGTCCATAGATATATGACAAGTGTTAATAATAATATAAATCCAATGTGAAACAACAAAAGGTAAAGAACGAATGAAAAGAATGAAAAAATATAGCTTGTATGTATTAGATAGAGAACTATCCTTGAATGGAAGAATTGAGTCTAATTCCAGTTCATCTGAGATGGTGAGACTTAACTATGGTGAAAGAAACTTTGACAACTCTGGTTTTTTCCAGACTAAATTGGAGAGGGTAAGGGCTGATTAAGCCTTATTGCAACAGAGAATACAGTGAATTTATAATCTTAGAACCACATTCTTTTTTCTCTGAGATACAGATGAAAAGAAGAAAGTGTACTTTTAGGCTTCTGCACAAACACAAGTATCCCCTAAGCCTTCCTGTTTAATTATGACGTTTATTTTAGTACTCAGACACATTTTTGTTTGTCTTTCCTGCCATCAAAAACACAACACGGGCATGTCTTAAGTAGTGAGAAGCAAATAAACCTGAGCAGAAGAAGTAATCTGTCTACAATAGCAAATCAATACTGATTTATTCTCATTTTGGAGCTGTGCACTCTTCCTTCCAGAGTTTTAATTCTATTAGTAAATTTCTGTGTGCCCAGGTAAATTCCAGAATGGTTTGGTTATCTCTATACTGTAGTGTAGTGATCAGCATTAACACACTAAGGAGAAAATGCTAACTGAAAAAGCAGTGCTTACTATTTTTAACTAGGATCCTGTTTCATACACATGTTTCTGAGTGAATGTAATGGTTTTAGACATCTCACTATCAGTAGCTTGTGCAGACCATTGTCTCTCATTATTCTGAAACAGGGCCCCTGGTTTATCAAAATGTCACCAAGTGTCTGAAACCAATTGGATGGAATTTGTTTTGAGGGTATGTAGACTTAATCAAGCATAAATTCTTTTATACAATTATTTTTGTCTCATTAAACAGTAACTGTGGGGCCATTAAATGATATAAAGACTCATTTAGGAATCTCCTAAAATTCCCAAATCTTAAAAATACTAAAAGCATAGTCCTGTGACTGTGGTGCCCATTGCAATTGGCCCACATGAAATGATGCCAACCTTTCACCTTCGTTTTGAAGACAAGTTACCTAGAATATGGAGATCTGTGCTTAATAACCTCTACAGGTCGAAAAGCAGCAAAAAGAAACACATGGGGACTTCTTTTACCTCAGAGCTGCTTTTTAAGGCACCCAACACTGCTGAAACTCGATGTTTCCGAGCGATAAGCAGAGTAAAAGAAAATAGGGTTTTCATAAGGGATTTGGGCTGAAATTTCACAGACTGATTAATAAGAGAACAAGTGTTCTACACTAAATAAAATTTCATATCTAATCTAAGACTAGATGGAAAGGCTGGGAAGGCCTAGAATTTTATCTGCATTACAGAGGGTAAATGAAAACTTTTTAACAGTTTGTGTCAAATTTCAGTATCTCACTTTTCAGGGTATGTCTTGACCAAGATGAACAGAAGTTGTATTGAATGAGGGAAATTTAAAAGTTTCTGTAATTAATTTTGTTTTCATAAAAATATGCAAGATTGAGATCTAGACAAAAGGAGAACAACAACAAAAAAATAAATATTTTTTTGCTTTTGAATATGTTTTTAGTAAAAGCACATTGACTTTTCATTTTGAAATTACTTTGCTTATAGATTTCATTTTGGTTTGTTTCTTTGAAAACATTTGGAATCAAAGGAACATATAATTTATGATTGAGGAAAACATTTTATTTTCTTAGAGCTGTCATATAGAAAGTTACCTTTATGGTGAGATAGCTGGATCTATTATCAGCAGCTAGATGTAAGGAGTCATAACCAAATAAAGAGAGGATTTTCCTCACTTTATATATTGTTTTTTTTAATTAATTGTCCTTCTTGAATAGAAATATAGCAGAATAATCCTGAAAATAATCAGTGACTCTGCCAAGGAATGGATAAAACAAAAATAAATGCCTAGAACTCTATAAAATGCTTTGAAAAGGGGATATTTATTCTTCACTTGCTCAAAATGTTAAAAGAGGTATGTTAAAGTCATGTGTGGATTAACTACCTTTATCTTCAGATGCTAAATACCTGTCATAAATTAGGAAATCAAACTAATTTTATCTGTCTCTAATTCTCTGATATTATCAAGATTAGGTTTGCAAGGCTTCATCCTGAACACTGCCATTGCTCAGGCAGAGCAGAGAATTGCTGGAGAGCAAACTCCTCCCACGATCTTGCCTCTGGCAGCATCCAGCACTGACAAATTAAGGGCTGGTATCTCAGCTCTGCAAGCTGTAAGCTGATTTCCCAGCAGCAAGACAATTCTCTACTGCATATATCCAGTCTATTTCAATTCATTTTATGCAACTCAGTTTTATCTGACAAATTGGTGACCACAATTTATAACCTCTTGCATTCCATTGTAATATCAGCAGAGCAGCTTTTCGGGTTTGGGATTGGCCAGGATCTTTTTCTCACAACTGTTTTAGATTAATAATGTCCTTTGTATTGCAGACCTTGATTATTTTCAATACTGCTCTTTCTCAACTGTATAAATAAGAAACACCTAATTCGTGTTTATGGAGCAGGGAAGGTAATTCCTGTGGCACAGCTCACATGGTGATGAACGCAGCAGGTTCTTTCCTGATGTGCAAGACTTTTGCTTCCTTTAGAGGAGGTAAAGACACTGTTATCTTCCAGCCCATCTAACAGTGAACTGAAAAAATTCTCTGGGCTACCTGCTTACAAATTTCCAACATGTTCTTTGATAAGATCAACAATTTCCGTGCTTCTAGGAGAATAGCTAGTAAATTGTTATATTCTCTGGTAAGATACTATCATTTTAATTATATTTTGTGAGAATAAGTAAAGGAATCCAAGATTTCCACCTGACAAAGAGAAATGGTCCACACAAGTTCTAATGCATCACCAAATGCTTGAAATGGAGTTGTAAATCATATAAAGTGATCCTAAACAGGGATTAATCTCTGACAATGTTAAAGGCAAGTAAGGTCATCTCTTTTGCAAACAGGTTGTCTGTAAACTAGCAGCTAATTACCTGGGCAATGGCCCCTATCACTGCATTAATTTTGCACTTTGACTTACTTTCTGCCTAGGAAGTTTGCATAGATCTTATATCATGCCAGTGTCATGCTTTTCTCAACAGAAGTCATGCTGCCAGCCTACAAAAGAAATTGTAATTACTCATCACCAAGAACTATCAAGAAGTTGTTGAGCTAGAGAAAAATCCCAGTACTGCTGTAAATGCAGTGCCACTCCTATGGATCTGAAACTGCTTTCCAATATTGCAGCCAGACACTGCTTGGTCCTGTAGCATGGACAAACTGTCCACCAGGCATTCTGCCACTCAAAGAATTTTGCAGACCTAGAGAAGACTGCAAAATTCTCTAAGCCCTATGAAACCTTTATATTGTTGGTATCTGAATTGGCTATTAAATAAATGCAAACTATCCTGCTGTGGACATCCTTATCCAATTCCAGGCCTTTCTCATTCTAGAAAAGGCATAAGAATACTATTGTCAATACAGGCCTACCCTAGATTAATTTTTCTTTCTGTTTTTCTAATAAAAGTTTGATCACAAAAAGTGCTACTTCAGGTATTTCCATGTTGCAAATGTTCTAAAAGCAAGGTTTGTTTTCTGGACCCTATTTTTCCTCAGTTTCTGGACACTATTTCACTATTGTTCTAGTATGAACTTTTTGGCAAACTGTCATTCATTGTAGGGCCCCAAACCTCAATTTTCTTTTTTTTAAGAGCCTGCTTCATCCCTAAAACTGAGTATGAGAATCCAAGTCACACTTTCCTGCCCAGTTAACAGATGCATGCAGAGGGACTGTTGTCACTGGAGATGGTCTCCACTTGTGCCAACATAGAGAATCCTGATCTTTTACAGACAGTGATCTGTCTGATCTGTCATCCAGTGAGCCTGAGGTTTTATTCATTTCCAGTGAAATGTAATTTGCTTGTAGAAGAATCACAGAATCACAGAATGGTTGGAGTTGGAAGGGACCTCTGGAGTTCATCTAGTTCAACCCCAAGCAGGTTCACCTGTAGAAGGTTGCACAGAATTGGGTCCAGATGGGTTTTGATCATCTCCAGAGGAGAGTCCACAACCCTTCTGGGCACGTTGTTCCAGTGTTTGGGCACCCTCACAGTAAAAAACTTTTACTTTCAAATGTTTCTGTTTGTGCATGTTACCCCTTGTCCTATTGCTGGGCACTCCTGAAAAGGAACAGCTGGCATCCTCTTGATACCTGCCCTTAAGATATTTTTATGGATTGCTAAGATCCCCCTCAGTCATCTCTTCACCAGGCTAAACAGGCCCAGCTCCCTCAGCCTTTCCTGAGAGGAGAGATGCTCCAGTCCCTTAATCATCTTTGTTCTCCTCCACTGGACCCGCCCCAGGAGCTCCAAGTCCTTCATGTGCTGAGGATCCCAGCACTGGACACAGCACTCCAGATGTGGCCTCACCAGAACTGAGTAGAGGGGTGGGATCATCTCCCTTGATCTGCTGGCATTGTACTTCCTAATGCACCAGGAGACCACAGGCCTTCTTGGCCACGAGGGCACTGCTGGCTCAGGGACAGCTTGCTGTCCACCAGGACCCCCAGGTTCTTCTCTGCAGAGCTGCTTTCCAGCAGGTCAGCCCTTAGTCTGTACTGGTGCCAAGGGTTATTCCACTTAGATGTAGGACAACTGCTTTTGCTGAAGTTCATCAGGTTCCTCCCTCTCCAGCCTGTCCAGGTGTCCCCAGATGGCAGCACAGCTTTCTGGTATATCAGACACTCCTCCCAGTCTTGTACTATCAGCAAACTTGTGCAGGGCGCACTCTTGTGTACTCATCCACGTAATTCATTAGTAATTTGAACAAGACTGGACCTAGTACTGGCCCCTGGGGAATGAAGATAGGCCTCCAGCTAGATTTGGGGCTGCTGATCACAACCCTGAGAGCTCTGCCGTTCAGACAGCTTTCAATCCCCCTCACTGTCAACTCATCTAACCCACACTTACACAATGTTGAAACTCAGAAGGCAGTGCTGCCTTACACCTCAATGGAAGCAGGTTTTTGACAGAGGCTGAGAGTAACCACTAGGTTTGGCAGAGTTTTGTCTCCATGAAAATCCTTCTTGAAAAGTACCTGAAAATCTATGTACAACCTTACTTATCTGAGATGACTGAAGGGATGCAAACCATAGTGGTTGAATGCCCATGTGAAAGTGGTTCAGCTGGTCCACAATACAGCAGCAATACAATATGAGCATGTTCTTTTGGTATTACTTGGAATTACATTAAAATAAAGTCAACATATCTAGAAGCATGATTGCACTGAATAAAAGACAAAATGGGTAACGTAATTCCTGTAAGGAGTATTTAATTTTTTTTAAAAAAAGGAAATATTACAAAAAGCTAATTAATTTATAATGACCAGCATAAGAGTATAATGCTTACAGGTAGCCAAGGCATTGTCTACATACTCAAAAAAAACCACATTCAATGCATGAAAAGGTCTATACAATAGGCTAAAGGCAGGTATTAAAACTAGAAAATATATTTTTCAGAAAGCAGAGACTGTGTCCACCTAAGGGAAATAGAGGAGGATTAAGAATCTTTTCCAGGTTATTTGTATAAGATTAAACAGGACAAAAGAGATTGCAATGGTCAATTTTCTAAACTCATAAAAAGTACTAAGAAGATATTTCTAAATACTTATGCTGCTGGAAGGCTGGTTCCAAGTGAGAGAGGTAAATTTTTAATTGTGACATAAAGAGACCATTCAGTGGTGCTAACCAGAAAGCAGAAAACCCAAATGAGCCTTTGGATCAGTATTCTCTACTGAAGAACTAAAGGATTTTTACAAACAAAGCCAGTTCTTATTCAGGATGAGTCAAAAGTACCATTTCAAACATAATTGTCATTAGAAAAGGCTTTAAAACACATTGGCAAAGAGAATAGCAACAAACTGCCAAGAAAGAAATCATATTTTCCTAAAAGATCCAGCAAAATCTAATCCAAAATTAGTATTTTATAATCTGTATATGTAACCTCTTTGTCATTTGTATATTTATCTGCATGTGAGCAATAGAAGTCAGAAAATAGAATGTCATTTTCTATAAAGGGCTCCATAAGAAACTGCACTTGAGTAAGTTTGATTTACAGACCAGCCAGGCTTCTTCAAACAATGGGTAAGATGATAATTAATGAACAAAACCATGAAAATATAGCAGAGGGAGATGGTTTTCTTACTTCGCATTTGTGTCTCATATCTACTATAAAATTTTGTGGAACTAACAGACATGTAAGAAACTATGATCCATTCAACACCATAGACTTCCAAAATCCTTTCCCAAAAACTTTTAAGGAAAAAAAGTTGGCCAAGGATAAGAGAAAATATCTAAATTAATTAAAAGCAATAGATTTCTGAATGGCCTCTTCTCTTCTCTTCTCTTCTCTTCTCTTCTCTTCTCTTCTCTTCTCTTCTCTTCTCTTCTCTTCTCTTCTCTTCTCTTCTCTTCTCTTCTCTTCTCTTCTCTTCTCTTCTCTTCTCTTCTCTTCTCTTCTCTTCTCTTCTCTTCTCTTTCTTTTAAAGAAGGTTTTGTAAGATTAAGAAAGGCACCAAAAAATGAACAAAACATAACTTGGTAGCTACAAAAGAAGAAGTCTCTAGAGTTTTCTGGAAAAGCAACAACTGTGGGATATGTTAATGCTGTATGAAGTCCTGAATAGATGGAAAGTGAGTAATGTGTATTAAGTGAAAGCATTTGACAAGTTTAAACAAGATGAATATTTCTTTGCAAAATGCATTAACAGAGGTCACTAGGGTTAGCAGATGTCAAAATGATAGATGGGATTAAAAAGGAGCTAGTAAATTAATGAAAGAAAAGAGATTATTAATACCGCAAATTCTGGCTTCTCATCAATGGATTGTCAGACACAAGGAAAAGATAACAGATAAAATAATAGCTTCATCCTTTCAGCATCTCCTAGATGAATGCTAGTACCAAAGACAAGATATTATGCAAGACAGACCTGTGGTCAGAGACATTGCAGACATTTTGATATCTAGTTCTACGATGAACTCACAAAAAGGGCCTTGAAAATTCATAGTCTTCTGTGGGTCAGGTTATTTTGAGTCCTTTCTGTAGACAAAATAATCTTGGTACTCAAAGACAGACTATCAGGGTAACAGCTTCTCTATTCTTCATTATTTCCTATTTTGATACATGAAAAGCAACATAACTGGTGGCAAATATTGCCAGAACTGGGAGAATCACACAAAACTCATCTCTGAAGTTGCTCAGTGAACAAGACTTTCAATTCCTTAGAATCTTCATTTACAGGTCTGTGGACCTGCAGATAAGTACTTTTCAGAAAATGGTTATGAAGTAACCTATTTTTTTATTCTGAGCAAATATGGGCAACTGTATTCAAAATATTATAAAATTACTAAAAACACTCAGAAAGCCATGCCTAATGTTTGGCAATGAATCTTACATATTACGATCACGTAATAAAAATTACTAAAATATTTAACAACCACCAATCCTTTTCAGTGTTAGCTGAGGGAAATGTAGCTATACTTAGTTATGATATTCTAGATCTATATTAAATACAGGACAATATTAGTCAGGATCTTCAAGTGGTCTGTTGACTTTTGTGTTCCTGTGCTTTTTGAGTATTCCCTTGCAGTGTCTGTAAAGGGATCCAATTTCAAGAAGAAGCTGAACTTAATTCTGGGCTTTGGCTTTGAGTCCTGGCTCTCAACTCAGCAGCTTCTGAAAAGTTATGCTTCCCATTTTTAAGGTAAAAGATGGGAAAAATGGGAAAAGAGATCAGCTTTCCTCAGCTTGTTACCAGGTTTTATGCTATAATTCTAAAAGTTTTCACATTTTTCCAATTTAAGCAAACACTATCCTGCCAGAACTGCTCATAATTTCACCAAAACACACACCTATTTAACAGACTACACACTGAAATAACTAAATAATACCTCCTGAACACCAAATACTGAGGAGTTCTTTCTAAGCAATTGTATGAAATTAATTCTTAAAAGCATTTCACTGAGAAATTTATGAACAAAGAATTTTCAGGAGGACTGTAGTCAAGAGTTCTACATTTTGAATATGACTTTATTTCATGGTAAGTCCTCTTGAGGGCAGTTTGAGGGGCAAGACACGACTAATACAAGTCACAGTATCAGTGCAGTCATGTTTATGAGTAGATGAATAGACTGTGATTAGAACAAAATGAACAATTTACAGGTCAAACATATTATTTGCTCCCAACCAGGTTGCAAAGTACCCAAGGAGCAGTATTCAGCTACAGAACAGCTGTTATAAAAAGGGCTAATCAGTAAGTGCTGTTGGCCTTCCTTCCTTCTAGATATTTTTTAGCTTTTTGTTTTAAAAAAAATCCCCACAACCAGAAATTCTGTGTCTAGCTTGTCCTTATTTTTTTTTGTTTAAGTATAATTCAGATAATATTTAGACAGCAGATACTTTCCACATGCAATGCTGTAGTCAAAAACAATTTCCCAAGAAATAGGATGATGTAATCCTTTACTGGCCATACTTACAGAGCTTTCCCTTGAAGGTCTCAGGCAAAACTAGATTCCCAAATATCATACACAGTAGGAACATCAGTGTCCATTTCCCACTTTGCAAAAGAGGCCAAACAAAATTCTCAGGAAAAAGAACTCAAAGACTCTGGTATAACAGATCTGCCAAGGATGTCTGCCAAAAAAACAGATGCCCTTACTGGAAAACAGATATAATTAACAGTCCTTGCCAGTATTTTCTGCTTTATTTTCTTTCCACCTAACAGTGAAGAGTCAGATTTTAAACATTTGCTTGTGTTAGAACAGGACCTTTTTAAATGGTTATAAAAATATTTAGAACACAATGTTTTCTTAACAGAAAAATTTTAACAGAATTGTATTTTAAAATTCATGCAAATACAAAAATGCTCAGATGAAAATATTTTGCTAGCAAGAGTACACATTTCCAGCTAATTAGCTTTCCTGTGCAGTTAAAATTGTGGACTATGGTGTCAAGGACATCCGTATTAGCAATTAGCAAATCCTTTCTGATTTATATAGACAGCTGCAATAATGACAAAGGTGTTTGTGTTTTCAAAATGGTGGACTTCTGGTCAAACCCCTTACAAAAATTAAAAAATTATGCTTATTTAACTTTCACCCACCAACACTGACTTGCAAGGCATAGTGATTAAATGTAGGGCAGGGTTCTGTTGTGTTTAAATTTTCCTCATTCAAAATTTCTCTGAGACAAGTCCTGTGTAAACATATGCTATGTACACTTCTATCCTAGGGAGAATCTGTTTTACAGGAAAATGTGTCTGCATAAAGGATATAAAAAACAGTAATATCAACAGTGTGTATATTTCCTTTGAAACTAATTTCTTGCTCTGCAAATCAAGTGCTATTCAAATTAAGAGCCAAAATAATTATGGTAAGCGTGTAAATAGAAATTGCTCAGTATGTCCATTGTGATAAATTCATGCCACTGCTTTAGAAGGGAATACAATTTTATAGGCAACCCAGCTAATGTTACCATAACAACACAATAGAATAACTCGTGCTATAAAGTCAAATCGTTCAAAGTTTTTGGGAGTCCTGTATATACTATGTTTGGCATACTTTTTCCCCACATGCAGTAAAAACACTTGGGAATTTTCCCTGTTAAACCCAGTAAAGATGTTTCTCCTTAAAGAAAGACAATGCAATTTCTAATCCAGAAAAAAAGGCCAGAAATTGTTTCATCCTTAGCATATTCTTTTACATTGTCAAGAAATAAATAAATGGTTTTCAGTGAGAAAAAAAAGCTATCTGACATACATTGTTTCTTTTCCCTTGAAAAGTGTAAGTTTCTTCTTGTTTTAGAAGGCCTTTGAAACAAGAGTGGTTAATTAAGGAGAAATAAAACCAGTTCCAGTGAAACTGCCAAAACCACAATACTCTTTTAGTCCAAAGTTTGTGTAGACCATCTTTTCTTAAGCCAACCATGTAAATTACTGGAACATTTCTGATAGCCTACGTATACAAGTTTGATGGATATGTCTGAATTCTCCCTTAAAACTTCATATCCATCATACACATTTTATGGGAGAAGAGAGGGCAGCTGCAGTTGGAATGTCTCATCACTTCGCTGTCTACAAGGAAGCACAGCCCCTGGCTTCCTCAAAATTACCGTGCAACACGAAACCACAGGCTGTTATAATTCTTCCCTGAATCTAGCTCATTTATTTCTTGCTAACAGCAATTAATAAGTAGCACCTATTCCAGCAGCCTTCAGCACCTCACCAAGGGTGCGTTGGCTTTCACCCTGTTCAGACTTCCAAAGAGGTTTTTCTCCAACTCGAAGCCAGCAGGCTCAGCATTCCGTGCCTGTTTGTCTGGCTGTGCAGCAGGACCCCTGGCAGAAGTTTTCCACACTGCTGGCACAAGTGCACCTCACCAGTCTGGGTGTGAGGCACTCGGGGAAGTCCCTCTGGTAGGTGCCTGAGGGTTTAAGGCACATGGCAGCCTCTGTGCACAATCTGCTTGTGCCTGAGTAGTGACAGGTGTTTTCACTGATTTCTTTATCAGCGACCCTTCATCCTTACAGAAAGCACAAAAACCTTGCCCTGCTCTTCTGGTATGTAAAAACAGTACTAGAGACCACAGCAGCAATGATCTTACAGGGGATGGTTAAAGCAGTGGCCAGGGAAGGAAAGAAGCGTGCAACAAAATAGTTGATAACAATCCGTAAATGACAAAAATTTTGCACTCAGTTGGAGACTCAGCTTGAAAATGATCCCTCAGGTATCTTTTTAAGAACAGCAGTTACCAAGATGTAACCTCTTGCAAGCTTTTTTTTATTTCAGTAATTATAGACATTTTTCTTAATCATAAAGTGATTACTAAATTAATAAACTCTTTGAAGAGAACACGGTGTTATGAGCAGTAGTACTACTGAGCATTTATGAAGAGCTGATCTTCTGAAAGTAAAGCAATATGATAATCAGCAAAAACATCTGTTACCACTCAACCAGGGATGAATTATGAATTTATTTGAGAACAGGCATATTATTTGAAATTGGAAGACATTCGCACAATACACAGCCTATACACAAATGCAAACTAACCTGGAATTTAATAAGAAAGCATTACTATTACATTCTGCAGATTTACAAGTAAAGAATGTTCCTTTGCCCATGTTCCTGGGCAAAGAACTGCAGGATAACTCTTAATGTTGAGAGAAGAAGAACCCCGCGGTAAGCTAATTACATTGGAAAAGCCACAACATTTAAATGTGAAAACCAAAAAAGTGAATAAGACTAAGAAAATAATTTGCAGTCGTGATTTCGGCACCTCTCAAAAGCATTATTGTATCATGACTGAAGAAACATCATAACATTCTACTATTTATTTATAATTTATATCATATTTTTTTTACTAGAGAACTACCTAGTAGAAATTTTCCAACCCTTGTCCCAAAATGTTGTTCTCTTGGTTCATGATTCAAGCACTGAAAAATTTACTGCCCATTATAAAGAAAGAAAAGACTTCACATATATCTCAAATTTCAGCCTAAAATACTCTCTCTGATTTCTAAGGTAAACTTTTGGCAGTAGTCATCAAGGAATTGTCTGTTAGAGGTGTCTCTGAACTAAGCACGCCCAGTAATGTCACTCTCTGCCACTGAGATCAAAGCGTGTGCCTAGTACATGTGACTTAATCTAAGAAGACCTTCAAACCACCTTGACTTCAGGCAGTTTTCCTTTTGGATGGGCCTCATGTAGTTATAATTTCTGTAGAAAAGCCCTAGGTGAAATAAATCAAAGTAATAGCATGGACCATTATAGCAATTTTACTGTACAAGGTATTTACTTCCTGCACTGAAAGACTTTTCTTGGCATGGTTGGTTTTTCTGGCTTGGATGAAGCCCATCAGTCTTTGACCCAAAACTTCACTCTCCTATCTGTTCTGTTTCTTTTAAGACAAAGTAAAGCGGTTTAGTAAGGCAAGTCATCATGTTAAGCAGCTTTTGATTGTCTCTCCTAACAGTCATACTTATTTTGAGGAGGTTCTCTGATTTATACAAATGGAAGGTCATGGCTTTTAGCAACTAGCCATTTCTACCTATATTTCTTCATCGTTTGCTGGTCACTGATAGAAAAGTGTGGAAATCCTTTAGTCTGTATACTGCATGATTTGTGCTTTACAAGTAGTCATCCCCCTGAAAAAGACACTATCTCTTCTGTAAACTGGAATGAGTAGATAAAAGACAATCACCGTTTTGATGCATTTTGGGGGTAATCTGCTAAATAAGGGTGTTGACAGGCTTCAAAACATTCACTGCATTCAGCCCCTTTGCCATGGCTAGTTTCATCCTCCAGCTTAGTGCATCCCTAACAGATTCTGGACACTTAGGACAGAACAGCAAGACCTCATATACTTCAAGTGTCCAGACAGATTCAGGGTATCCACATTCCTCTCCTTTTCTAGTTGAAGTCTATTCAGGGAAAGATCAAAGGTAATATTTGAACCGCTAAACCAAAATTTCTTATTGAAGAAACCTTAATGTCCGCTGAAGAAGGAACTGCCATTTAGTTTCAGTGTTGACTTTGAAATCAAGATTTTCTTACTGGGTCAATAAACTCCACATTTTACTTTTGCTGCTTTTACAGTATTTGATTTGTTTTCCCCTTAGTGTCACAAAGTTTATGCATGTTACTTCAAGAGAAAACTAACTCTTTCAAAAAGTATTACTGCCTACATACAAAATAGAACTAGTTTACTTCTTTTAGGTTTATAGAATCATAGAATTATTTATTTTGGAACAGATCTCTAGGATCGTGGAGTCCAGCCATTAACCCAGCACAACTGCATTCATCACTACGTTCCCGAGGCTTGACATGGGAACTGGATGCTGCACAGGCTTCAGCAGGCAGAGAGACCCACCAGGAAATGAGCTAAAGCAACACTGTAGAGGAAAAATCTTCATGTGCTTAATGAGACATTATGCACATTGCTGAGACATTTTTAATGTCAATGTGACAATGTTAAGTGACAATGTTAAGAGAACAGCTCTTAACATCGGTAAGTATTTAGGTTCCTCATAAATTTCCTCATCAAAAATAGGATAAATTATGAGAATAAATTGAGAATACCTATTAATTCATTTCAAGTATGTACTTGCTTGCAAATGTATGCTGGATGAACTGATGAATTTTTTATCAAATAAATTCCACTATCTTAATTATTTTCAGCATAATTTTTAGTGGAAGGTTCCCTGTGAGTATAAAAAGTTTCTGTTAATTCTCTTCATTTTCAGAACATAATTTCAACTGCAAAACTTTTACCACTCACCAAGAGCTTTAAAAAGCTGCGTACAATTTCAAAGAAACTGGGGTAATTAATCATGTCTAATAATCAATATTTCATGTCAGCAGAAATAAAAAAATAATCTATGTATTCCATTATATGTCAATCTATGTATTCCATTATATGTCAATATAATGTAAAGAAATTAATTAATTTCTGTCTTTATTAAATTGTACTAAGAAGTCGAGTACTCCTTAACATGTTTTATTGATTTGATGACAGCAACCATGTAAATATTAAAAACCAAAGGCTTTTTAGAATATAACATGACAGTGTTAAGCATTGTCTAGACATTTTTGGTGGTCAGCTTACTGTGAGAAGATTGCTTTCATAAGGGCCAGGATGCAATAATATCAGCTGGTTATATGGCAAGGAGCAGGGTAAAAAGTCAGTCTCATGGTGCTTGTGACTGAAAAACTTCTTTGCAAGAAAAATGTCTGCTGTTTTCCAGCTGGTAGAATCCAACAGACATTGCTTGCCCTGGACTGCTGATTTATGAGACAATAATTGAATGACATAGCAGCCTTAAATTCTGCAACAACACTGCCTGCTGTTTTACTTCATTCTGTGAAGAATGGAAGTTAAAGAGCTGTGATGAACCAAGCTTCAGAATTACAGGCTATATTTTCTTTTCTATCAGAAAAAAAAAAAAAAAAGAAGTGTATTTTTCATTAATCCTGACAGCAGAACAATGGTTTTACTGCTATACACCGTGAATGATACCCTCAGTGAAGATTTGAAATATATCTACTGCTTGGGGGTTTGAAAATTGCCCCATATAATATCCTGAGATTCAGCTGCTGTGTTTGGTGCCTTGTATGTCTCCTGCCTTCTTTGGGGGAACATATAGAGGGCATTTAAAAACTTGAGGCCTGATCTTTCAAAGGTACAACCATAGAGCTGCCTTTGAAGATCTCAGGCACATGAGAATATCTAGTCTATGCTTAAAGTGTGACTGTACACAACTTTTAAGCTAAAATTTTTGTACACATTTTAAAATCATGCTATTTTACTTGTGATGCATTAAGCAGAGCCCATGTAAGTGAAGTTATTTTAGGTTAGCCTAGAGAAAAATATTTTGCTTTATAACCTATTATCCCTAGAGACAGACGCTTCGATGAAAGCCAGAAGTATTTAAATATATACATTTGATTGTAAAGGATGTTTTTTGTTTTCAAGCAGATAAATGTCTGAAAACTAGTCATCAGCACCTGGACAGTCTTTTCAGAAGATTCTGGTGTGTTAATGTTCATGGACAGATTTTTTACCTACACCTTATCTTGGTATTTTTCAAACTGCATACAGCACTTCCATGGAACTATTGTCTATATTAGAAATCATAAAA